>CALSCE010000016.1:7585747-7615988 GCA_943593645.1 Bovichtus variegatus | reverse complement strand
GTGTGTGTGTGTGTGTGTGTGTGTGTGTGTGTGTGTGTGTGTGTGTGCGTGTGTGAGAAAGACCTGAAAGAGCAAGGCAGACGTCTGATGTTTCATATAATCACAGGTTTCTAGTTGTTGTCTTTTATCTCTGTGATTGTTTGTCTGAGAAAATCTACACGGACTTACCATGAGTTTGGCTGAGATCACCACAGTCTCATGAAAACAAGATAAAGAGAATAATGAATCACATATTACTTATTATTACACAGCTGGATAGTGCTTAATGAAGACACATTTTAAACCACTTCACTTTAGTTTTAACTAATATTGAATGCATGAATCCATGTACTACAATCCAATGCATTTCTTTTTATTGTCACACTGAAGCATTAACAAATAGAACTGGCAGGGTGACGTCAGAGAGGTCGTATAGCTGACAGCCTTGAGGTAAACCAGGGAAGGAAGCACAGTGGAGGGGGGGGCGGATGAAGGAGAGATACATGGATGATATCTACCATTTGATAGACACTAGTCACAAGACTTTTTACAGTGCAGTGAGCAAATATATACTTTTATTGTAGAGGCCATTTAGCAATAGTATGTGTAAATACAATATTCATGAACTGCAGTAGCTCTAGACTCCTGTAGGTAGGGAGGAGCCAGCAGGCTCATTGATTGTTAGAAAGTGCGTTAAGATAAGACTTTCTGACATAAACAATACAGACATATTGCATGAAACAATTGTCTGTCTACAACCCTAAATGTGCAAGCTGAAAGGGCAAACTTGCCAGCTTTTATGTGAATCAGTGTTGATGGGAAATGCTATCGACTGAAGCAATAAATTCCTCAGTGCATGCTGTATTGACCTTGACATCCTCTGCACTGTTGGAAACGTAACTAGCTTGCAACAGAAGTGAAGAGAGCGGCATCTAGAGCATGCCCCCTGGCTACCCAGAGGCCAAAACCAGAAATCCAAGCAGAAACAGCCTGTAGTTCTTCCTTGGGTCCAACTACATCACCTCAATTTACTGTGCTGAATGTGGGAAGAACAACTCCTATTGCAGCTGTGATCTCAGCTTATGGCACAAACTCATGAATTTGATGTTTCAACAAATCAAATCGACTACATTTAGTATCAACACTCCTCATTTGACATCCACATAAAAGGTGGCAAATGTTCCCTTTAAAGCCCCTGGAAATAAAATGGCAAAATGTTTCTTTAAATCCCCAATATTGCCTGATGCTGGATTTCAGTTGTCATGGCATGTTTAGGAGTGTATTTTGCTGTGGGTACAAGGTGAGGCTGAGTACTGGCATTGTGGCTTACAAGATAAGTTGGTTCCTCTTCAACCGTGAGGAAATAGTCAGGACTCTGAGATAGATATTGTTTCCCTCAAAGTGAAAAGTTATATTGTAGCTTTGAGGACAGAGATGATGCCGTTAGACATAAGTTTCTTTCCTTCTTCGTTTTCTCAATCTTTCTTCTGTAGCCATAAATGGAGAAGCAGGGAGGAATGCAGGCTGACAGCTGAGAGAAGTGAAGGGGGCTGCGGTGGTGCTGCTGCTGGTGTGTGTGTGTGTGTGTGTGTGTGTGTGTGTGTGTGTGTGTGTGTGTGCGTGCGGGGGGGGGGTCTCATCTCACAAAGCTCTGCTGTTCAACCAGCCATTAGCCTGTAACAGCAGGCTGTGCACTGCAGCCCTGCACCACAGTGTGCACTATTCAGGTTGTTCAGCCTCTTGTAGTCACACACCCCATTAGGGTTTGTTATTGAGCTGCTTTTAGTGTCATGTATGACTGTGCTGTGGCGGCAGTTTAGGACGTCAATCAGGTGACGAACTGTCCACTGTTGTTAACCTATAACAGGCTTACAGTTAAAAAAGGCATGATATCATTATGTTCATGCCGAAAGACAGTGAAATCTGACTCTCAGCCAACAGGTCTTTCACATGAGGCAATGCTTTAACTGTCAGATGCAGTGATACAGAACGCACGGTGCAGTCTGCAGGGCTCAAATGCTTTGAATGAATTCCCCCTATTCCTGCCTTTCATCCCTGCCTTTGATTTCCTCATCAACTCGATACATTTTCTTTTCAAAAAGTAATATGTAGGCCAATAGTTTTCCCCTTTGGTGTGTACTGTTATTATATCTTCATTATCTTTACATGTGTGGCAAATTTAAGGAAAGATCTTGATAAATGGGAAACACAATGACTCCAGATGCTTCAACACACAAGGAGTCACTGAATGGTTTAATAAGTGTTGTGTCAATCATATGATGTGGCCTTTGCCATCACCAAATCTCAATATAGTTGAATTGCTAAACCCACCCTCCAAACAGTGACTGTCCAATCATAGCTTAGCAATTGGATGCTTTTTACAGTAGCCTACCTGTGGCCTGTTAGCTTTAGCCTCAGTCTGTTTTATTTTAAGACATTACAAAGCACTGAGTATACATAGGTAGTATCTAGCAGCATTTACATAGTCACGACTCTTTTGCAAGGTTCATATTGACAAGCAGCTGGAAACATTTAAAACTAGAAGGGCACTTGGAAAGCGCAGACCTTCACCAAGGCCGTTTCCATGAGTGAAAAATAATGTGTGTTCCAGCCCCGTGATTCAAATCCACTCTATGCTATACCATTGAACCAAGTTTCATGAAAATCAGGCCAGTAGTAATCCTGCTGACAGACAAACCGAACCTCCTTCACGGAGGTAATTAGGTAGGAGGAGACAGAGTTTCCAACCAGCTAGCGGCTGATCAAATCTGAGAGCGAAAGCGGCTACTGGCTGCAGCTTCTATTTAGCGTACAGATACAAGACTAGGGTATCAATCTTTTCGTCTAACTCTCGGTAAGAACGCTAATACACATATTTTCAAAAAATTCAAACTATAGCTGCAGGGCTTTGCAAAGGGTCAATGAAACCCCTATGGGAAACTTTGAGACCAATATGTTAGACAGCACTCTCCCCCAACATCATCAAAACACCCACTGAGAGAATATAGTGTAGCATATATAGCATTAGGGTTCATGCACTTGTAGGATCTATTACAAGTAGAAGTAAAGCTGTTCAGGAGGCCCAATATCTTACTTACTTACTTTTTGTTGGCTTTAGCTTTAATTTGTCACCCGTCTGTATCTATCTAATCTTACAGAGTAACTAATCCTCCAGCACTATGTGTTGGGGGTGGGGGGGTGGCATCAACATGACACATTCCACTTGGACTGGCTGGCGAGACACAGTTTGCTGTCACATCTAACTGCGTAAACAATGAAGGAAACTAAGGAAAACAGGCAAACAGATGGATGCCGTGGACACACACACATTTGCTCAGACCGGAGGAGGAGGAGGGTGAAGAACAAAACAAAAACACGCTGCCAAGAATATTGAAATGACAGCATGGTCAGATCCAATATCAGCTTGCCCATGACAGTGGGCGAACAAGAATAGAATCATTTTAAGACAGGCAATGAACTGCATACCTGACCTGAGTGAGTGCGGGACTAGAAGGCGGCACAGATATGTTTAGCACTCACCATCAGACTTTAAAACCTGGGAAGAGAAAAGTCAATAGCCTTTTACTTCAAACTCCCCCAAGCTAATTAGTTTACATTCTCCCTCTCTACGTCCCCGTCCTCTCTTTACTCTGCACTTAGCTGATGGATGGTGAACTCCCACAGCCAAACATCCAGCTGTTCTCCTCCCTCCTCGCCTCTTTATTATCCTCAGCTCTCACCTCCCATCTCTTCTCCTCTTAATGTCCTGCTGCATCTCAGCAGCTCTGACTCCCCTCTCTGCCCCGCTGTTCACCTTCCCCACTTCCTCCCTTTCTTAATCAGCGCCGGGGGCCTTGCTTATAAAAACAATTGCTGACCTTGAAGTCAAGTATTATTTAGAAGCTGGTGGTGTGAAAGGTGGTGGCAAGTCTACAGACCCACAGCTGGAGAGAAATAACAAAAATATCAAGTAATAGACGATAGTGCCCAGGCCTGTTCCACATAACATTCTTACTTGGGAGATGACAAAAGTGACTTTAGCATTTGATATATCACAGAAGTTAGTTATAACCTTAGTCTGCAGCAATACTTGCTTCAGTACCACTGGTGGCTTGGCTATAAGCTCAAACTGAGGTTCTCCAGAGGGTTGTGTAAATATTTCTTAAGGTGTTCAGTCCTGGGCCACATCATTTTTTTGTTTGTACATGCAGCCATTAAGGTCTATCACGTGAAATCCAGCCATCCATCCGTGTTTCCATCGCTACGCAGATGACAGACAGCTCTATCTTTTCTTCTTGTAAATTGCATTTTATATTCATTACTAATTGAATGGCTCAAAATCGGTCTTCAAAAATTTGATTTTGGTTGCAAGGAAAAGACACAACCTCCTTTTGCATCTAGCAAGAACCTTGAACCCAAAGTCACACCATTTGTCTACTATTTCACTCATATTGGATATTTTTGAAAGATATGTGCAATACAATTAAATGTTATTACATAAAACTACCAAGGGAAAGTGAGGTATCTGGCTTCGGACGATTTGTATTAAATAATCAATTCATATGTAAGAACATGATGGAACAAACCTGTTTATATTTACATTTGAAAATTAATTATATATTCAAAAACCCAGGAAGCAGAGCCTATTTGTAACAACTTGTAATTGTTTATATATTTTGGAATGCATTCATTATTTGTCTTGGCCTGACATGGTCTTTGAGTCTTCCTCAGCTGTTTCTGAGTGTGTCACAGACTGCCTGTCCAACAGACAGAGGGTTTCAGTGAGTGTGGCCCAACGCTGGCTTTCACACAGGCTATTAGATGCACAAGGTATGGCAATGGGAGACAGCTGGTCCCACCGGAGGAAACAGTCACATTCCTGTCCCATCCCCGGAGACGTCTGCATCACTCCATGTTGGAGAGGAAACATGGAATATCATAGCAACAGGTGGACAGTGGAGAGTGGGGCTGGCTGGAAACTTAACAACGCTTGTCCTGAACTCATTCGCTGACTATCCTGCTTCTGCCAGCCTTCATTCCCACATGTATGCAGAGATCAATGCAGTTGTAATAGTCTGTCTAACCTCTATGTTCACCCCGGGAAAATGCAGGCTTCTTCATTCTCAAACCATTTTTGAAAATTAGAAATCGTTATTTCTTGGATACTATGTAAAACCTCAGTCCAAAGCTCTGCTCAAAGAACTATCCAAGTTTAGGTGTTGCATTAGTCCATATATGGCAATTTTAATAATATTTGGATTAATTGTTTAGCCCTAAGCTACAAACAATGGTACAATAGTGCAGCCACAGCACATAAAACCTATAAAGACCAGTGGGACTTGATTACAATGATCGTATCTGTTAAATTCTCAGCTACTGCCAACAAAGTGGTTGCCATGCTGCCTGAAGCGCACACATGGCCAGCACATGTTGGGTGCAGCCTGTCGGTCAACCAGCTCGTCCACCGGTTACTCAGCCGAAGAGAGCGAGTCGCTGCGGGTTTGGTTAGTGATGACGTGTTGTGCGTTTGTCCTGGTGTTCAGCAGCTGCTCAGGAGACATGGAGCGCTGAGCAGACGGCAGATGTGCTCACTGTAGGTGCTAATCTGAGCCTCTGGTGAAGAAAATCTGGCTCCATTTAGAGAGGAAAGCGCAGAGAAAACTACTGCACACGCGTCATTAGTTGATGCAAGCATTTAATGTATATGCATGTGTGTGTTGGTGACCTGTTTGAGCCTTACAATAATCTGGCTAATGACTGTGTGCCTGTTTTCTCTAGCTGTATGTGCATCTGAGTGCATTTGTGTTTGTCAGTACAGTACGCATGCTCGTATGTAAACCTATGACCAGCAATGAGCGTAATAACATAATAGTTTCCTGTGTAAGAGAGAGAGAGGGTGACCTCTATGTGGCCAAAGAACGCATACTCTGCGTATAATTTAGAATACACAGGGGAGTGAGCACTGCATGTGTGTTTGTGTGTAAAGTCATTTTTTGACCATAAGATGAAGATGACCATATGCTCTCTTGAAAGAGAAAGAGATAAGATAAGATAAGATAGAAAGAGAGTGGGAGAAAACCAACCTGACAAACAAACAATGCTCAAATATTTCTTGTTTCTCTCCAGGTTCAGTATCTGCAGAGGGTTCGATGAGATGACTGTTTAGGCTCCTTAACTTCATATCATGTGTACATTGTTTTCCAACAGTTCTATAACCATTTCTGTACCACATAACGATTTGTTAAGTCTTGAAACTTGTGCTGAACGCTAATGCTGTGTACTGAGTAAGTGAGCATCGAATCAGCATATATGTTTGTCAATGTTACATCATTGTTCCATGGTATTACAGTACATAACAAAATCTATTTACCAGTCACTCTGAGTACTACTCAGCCTGTGCAGACAGTTATTTTTCTATGGAGGAGCTTTGTCAAGTCTGAGCAGTATTTAAGTGACTATAAAGACAAAAAAAAAACTACAAAAACAACAACATGCAAGCTCTTTGGGAAATCTCATGTCAATACCATTGAAATACGGGTGACCTGGAACGTGAGACAACTGGCTTACATTTACAAGGTTTCACTAGACCTTTGTGTGTGCCTGTGTGTGTAATTACAGGGCTTCAAGATGAAACCAGTACACATTGTGGCTAGAGGTCAAGCAATCTACCAAGACAACAAAATCTAATCAGAAATATCTTGAGAAAATAAATCACACTAATTGCATCCTTCCCTTCTTCCTTCCTTTCCTTGTCCCTCTTTCTTCCTCTCTTCCTGCCTTCTGTCCTTCCTTCCTTATTCCTCCTTCCATCCTGACATGCAGCAGTATCTCACTGTAAATGCTGCTATTAGATAAATAGAGGTGTGGAGGTGTCTGAGAGTGCTTTTTAACAAGCTGCACAACACAACCTGTTATTACATTTGGCCTTAGTCCTGTAGCAATAAAATAATCACAAAATAACATGTCAGAGGTAAAGAGGGTGGACATGACATGAAGACATGTGTATTCTAATTGTGTTAAACATGGAACCACAGTCTTTTAAACAGGAAGAAACTCGTATATCCAGAAATGCTCCTTTATGCATGTTTCTATTCACTACTGTAACGTGAATATTAGGAGTTGGTACATCGAGATGAACAGATGGCGGTGCTAACTCTCTAGAGAACGAGATGACATAATTAAAACAACAGCAGTCAAAGCTCAAAAGGTGGAAAAGTGCAAAACAGGATGGAAATATGTAATTTCTGTGTTCTGAATCTACAGCTATTAAGAGTTTATTTAGCCTGAGATGTAGGAGACTTTTCTCAATTTCAGTTTATCACAAACGTTCAAAATCAACACATCTGGAGATGGAACTGGTATGGAAAAATGTAATAACAGGCAAATGTAAAAAGTGCAATATTTGTCTCCGGGATGTAGTAATAAAGAACTTTAAAGTTGCATAAAATGTAAAGTAAAGTACAAAAACCTAAAATGTGTGCCTAAGCAAACGCATTAACCATGATGGGTCAATATACAGCAACACAAATAACAACACAAAAAAGTGATGATGCTAAATTATCTCAAATAGTTTATTTCCTGTTGCTATACCAACACGCCTGTTCCACTCCACACTGTAAGCACATGGCAGCTCCACTCAGGTTCACCACTGTACCAGCCACCCCATTGTTTTTAATGAGACCATCTCCATTTCATATTCCTCCTGCATGCCCCTTCATCCTCCCCCTCACGTCCTCCTCTTCCTCCTCCTCCTCCTCCTCTATCTCCACCTCCTCTTTTCATCCAGAGAAGCCCCTGCCAACATGACGGGGAAACCTAACTCACCGTCCTTTCATAGAAACAAACCTGTTGCCCCCCCCACCCCCCACCCCTTCCCCCTGTGCCTAAAGTCTTTCTCTCCCTCTTTTCTCTTTGTCCTGATTCTTTCACCCCCCCCCTCCCTTCTCCAATTTTTCAGCCTCTCACCCGCTCTGTCTCCAGTGCTGGTGGTTAGTAGGCTTTACCGCACCATTGTTCTGGCATCCGCTCATTTCCGGAGGCTGTCGCTTACAAAGGCTTCGGGACACACACTCTCTCACTCCCACTGCCTAATGCCAGCACTCACCTGCCCACACACACACACACACACACACACACACACACACACACACATCTGAGGAGAACGTCAGTAGTTAAACAAACCCCCCATTCCTACACACATAAACCTCTAAGAAAGGTGAATTACAGAGGTTTACCTCAAGCCTCTTTCATGTGAAGTTTGCTTTCTTGCTTCCTTCCCAATTCCTTCCATCCTTCCTTCCTTCTTCTAAAACAATGATGAGTTTCTCACTCCCTCAGTTGAACTTTATCCCATCACTTCATGAAAACTAAGTTGCTAAATGACACTCAAAAGCAGTTACAGAGGGAAAAAAAGCTATTGTTGATTTTTGCTCAAAATTTAATTTGCTCAAGACAACTTCTGCAGATGCACACTAGAGCTGCAACGATCCGTCGATTAATCTATTAGTTGATCGACAGAAAAATAATCGCCAACTTTTTAGATAATTGATTAATCATTTAGGTGATTTTTCATGGGAAAATGGCAGAAAATGCTCAAATGGCTCCTCTCAAATATGGAGATGTTCTGCTTTTCTCTGTTTTACATCAAATTAAAGTGATTATCTTTGGGTTTTGGACTGACAAAACAACACATTTGAAGACATCACCTTGGACTTGAAACTGGGATGGACATTTTTCACTATTTTCTGTCATTTTGTAGACCAAACCATTAAACGAGAAAATAATCAGCAGATTAATCGATGACAAAAATCGTTACTTGGAGCCCTAAAGCACACACACACACACACACACACACACACACACACACACACACACACGACCAGTTTCCTACAGGTCCTCTTTCCACCCTACCCCCCAGAGAATAATAGAAATAGAAAGTGAAAAGAAAAAGAGAGGAGAGGAGGCACTGCTGCTTCTTTTGTCCCTGTGATCAGCCTGTGCCCTTTCACTCTTTCCTTCTCTCTCTCAAACACACACACACATGCATACATTCGTACAGACACGCACCAATTAACCCCGTCTCTGCCCTGGAGGTTTGGACACGACCCCTTGACCTTGGAGCCTGTCTTCAGAGGCGTCAGGAATCTGAATGGACAGCTCCCTGTCTCTATAATGACAGTGTGTGACACACACTTCACGTCAGACACACTTGTTCACCTTTCCGCTCTGAAACACATCCTTGTCTCCCGCTTCGTCTTCTGATTCTCCTCTAATACGCTTTCAGCTGATCCTATCTCTCTCTGTAGCTCTTTTTACTTACTTCCTCTCCAGACACTTCAATCTTTCCACGCCACTCAGAGGTTTCAAAGGCGTTCTCTCCCATCTCAGACCTTTTTCCTTTTACTGAATCTCTTTACTTATACGGTATACTGTAAATACTTCTCTTAGAGATGAATGAGCTTCTCAATTAATAAATAAGGTATAAAAGGATTTTTGGAAAACCAGATAAAAGGATAGGTTCACATGTCTTAAAACAATGTGTAAAATGCCCCAAAAAATGTTAGAAACAAGTTTTTGAAATCAGCTTTTTCCAACTGAGCCCTGCTTCCGAATGTTATCAGGCCATTAAATGTCCGTTTCCACTTGTTTTCACTAGGACTCTAATGCTTCAGAAGGGGCCCACTGCACTGAAAGGGTCTCACTTTTGGTAGGTTACACTTTCAGTTAGGTTTAGGAACTAAAACTAACTGGTTAGGTTTAAATAGAATATAATATATAAATATAAATATAATGAATAAGTATGCCTGAGTGTGTTACGTAACATAATGTTCGACTTTATCGGCCTTTATACTGCGTCACAGGACTTCCTCAGAATACAGAATGTAAAATACCCCCAAAACTGTTCTAACTTTGGCAGAAGGATAGTAAGTTTATGTAGGATCCCATCACTCGTGGTAAAAAGCAGAATTAGATAATTCATTCTTGAGGCCTTTAAGTGTGTACATGTTCTTATTGTTACTTTCCAATGTCTTTCCTCCTCGATGTACAAAAGAACAAAAAACCCAAAGGAAAACCTGCCAAGGGTGCTGTGTGTCCTGAAAACTACCTCAGCCATCGTTAAGCAGAGCAGCAGTTGTGATCAGTGATAATGTCTGAGGCCGGGGACACCCTGGGTGCTAACAGCAGGCACTAATAGACTTTAACTGGAGCAATGAGCCCATTGTCTTCAGCTACAGGGAACAAAGCATTAGTTGCCATTTTATTGAGGGTCATTACTCAGATAAATCTTTAGCTAACTGATAGCATTGAGCACACATCCACTTTGCATGGAGTAATGCAGGTGTCAGACTGCAATACTGAGGACTTTTCTGAACTTTCCAGTCATTTTCTGGCTTTAAATTAGATAAAAGCAACAGATTTAGTGAAAATAATCCATCATCAGATACTGTGTGGTACTTAGTTTGAATATGTTCATTTCCCAGCCTTCCTTTATTTCTGTGACCCACACACACGCATCCAGAATGGTCTTAAACAGAGCTGGAGTTAGGTGTGGAGTGGGTGTCTCTATTTGCGGATTCAGCTGGGCTGTTTTAGGAGGACCATAAACAGAGCGACACCACCCACAGAGAGAGGCCGACAGACAGACAGAGAGAGACAGGGACGACCCCAGAGGGCACCAGGGGCCCTAAAAAAGAAACATCAGCTATTTTATCTCTGCACCGAGGCAGACACTGCCATCAGCTGCACATAATGTACACCCACCTTGTTCAGGCTACTGTTTCTACCAGAGCTTTTGCTCCTTTTCTGCACTGTGTTTAACTGGTGACAGAGAATAAGAGATGTTACTATAAAGTCTGCTCTGGGACAAAGAGACACATTTGATGAGTGTACGTGTATTGATGTCTTTCATCAACGTTCTTTTGGCCTCGACCTGGACGGTAAAACGTATCTTTTCTTCACGTTGGAAGAGGTAAATACACTTTTGTATGGGAAAACAAATAATCTGCCAGCGGGCTGAGATAATACCTCTTCTCATAGCATTCTCACATGCAGATACAACTCTGGAGCAAGTGTCAGTATTTTGTAAACATTGCCAAGAAAAAAAGAAAACTGATCTGGATTCACATGAACTTCCCATCCTTTTTACTTGTTTGAAGTGCAACAAAACCCGAATACAACACGAATACATAGGCTCCATAGTTTCCAGAGACTAATGAAAGAGAGCCCAGTGACCTGGAGACAGTGTTCAGCCTTCAGTGAATCACTTCTGAGGAGTTGTTATGGAGCAGAAAACATGAATTGACTTTAAAGCGTTCTCGGTCTGTACAGTCTACTCACCGCAGAGGAGCATTACCAGTGGCGCGTGCATCTCTGAGCGCGCATCAACCCGCGGGCTGCAGCAACCTGTGGCATGGAAAAGTTGGTGATGAAGCGAACGGCAATATACACAGGCACCGACAGTTTTATTTATTTTTGACTCAAACGAAATATTGTTGAAAAAGTTTGAGTCGAAGAAGTTTGGCTTTTGGTCTGTTTTCTATCAGTTTCCACGATGTAGAAATGTTTCTACGGAAGACTGTGTGGTGAGTTCCTCTGTGCTGTTTGTAACCGGTTAATAAAAATAAAACATCACTGGGACTCAGTGATGTTCAGCTGACCAATGTGTTAATATGTCTGGCTGTCTTTAAACCTAAAAATGTGGGTCAGCTAATGACAAAAAACGTCACTCACCGTGCTGTTTCAGAAGTTCGCTTCTGTGTTGCGTACGACGAGCTTACAGTCTCCCTCTTGGTCCACTTGCTGCGGAGTTGCCGGACGGATGCGAAGCTGAGCGGCGTTGTTGCAATGAGGAGTCCTCAACTCCTGCGCCTCTCCGCTGGAAACCCCGGGCAGGATCTCCGGAGCGGAGCAGAAGAGCGCGGGAGGGGGGTGACGCGCGAGCCGCGGGAGAGACGGAAGGTCCTGTGCTCGAGTCCCCGTGTGGGTTAATGAATATTTTCCGGATAGTTTTCGTACATTTTTGAATGAATTAGCTTAGTATAAAGGTTGCATTATTATATCATTATGCTTGCTATCACGAAGAAATATATGTTATGTTGCAGTTCATTAATGTGGAGCCAACTTTAGATATTTTGTAAACTAGGGTATTAGTAGCGCAGCGTATCATATGTGTTTTAATGTAAAAGTTAACTTTAAAGTAACAAGTAGCATAAAATGCAATATACTCAAGTAAAGTACACGTATGTCAAAAATGTATGTAAGTACAGTACTTGAAGAACATTTACTAAATTAGGGCTATGATATGAGCTATATAAACTGACATCTTATACTATAATAATATTAGCTTATAATTGGTGTCATTTTATCGTGTAATATAGTATATTACATCTTATTATATATTATATATAAGAAGGTAAAAATACTAAAATGTTGCATGATTAAGATATTATTATTATTATTATTATAAGGTATAACAGATCTTGTTTCACATAAGTGGAAAAGAAACAAAGTGTTAGTCTTGATCGTGAAAGGTTGATCCGCAACAAAGTCAGCGCATGTTTTCCGACGAGCCCCTGCCTGCCTGTGTCTGGGAGCAGGAATGCGCGCTCCCTGCTGGACGGATTAGATTCCCTTTGATTGCACCCAATGAGCCACTCGTGACCGCGCGCAGATCACAGATCCCCGGCTGCCTGCTCAGTCTCATAACATCAGCCTCATCCAACAGGTGGCTGGGACCCTCTCCAGTACAGTCCTGCAGTGTGAAACAGATGTTTACAGACCTTCATATTAGCTTTTATCTGATCCAGTCAATTCATGTTCTGCAGACTATCACATGCTATTTGTTTGAGTTCACGCTCTACAGTGTGTGTGTGTGTGTGTGTGTGTGTGTGATGTGTACAGGTGCTGTGCTCTCCAGAACAAATAAATCTCTGTCATATTACACATTCCCTGTGCGGCTGGAGGACAGCCTCTCTTTGTTAGAGCTCAGGATCCAGTGCCAGCACCCAGCAGAGAAGAGAGAGAGCGGAGAGTGCCTTCATACCGAGGACAGCAGGGCGATGAATGGGAGTAGACATAGTGACAGAATCCCTGGTATTATACTGTATGTGTAGCTTTATACAGTATGGTAGCCTACAGGTAGATGGCTGAGGAGCTTCTGACTGAAGAGAGCTCATGGTTCATGTTCACTTTTGTCCCCACACAGATGATTTCAGTGGTTGTGATCAGAAAGCTGCTCAGGTTGAAGTGTGTGAGGAATGCTGGGAATCATGTGAGGTCATCAACCTACATAATAATAATAACGATGATAAAGCTGTACACACTGGTGGAAAGTAAAAGTACTCGAGTATTGTACTCAACCCTCTGGGGTCCATTTTCGTTTTGGTTCACTTTTGCAGATTTTCTATGCATTCAAATTGTCGTTAAAACATAAACTCAGCTATAATTCTGACTTCTCATTTGTTGAGTGTTAAAGCTGCCAGGAACCCAAATTACAAGAAAAATTATGACAGTTCAAGGTTGTAAATAATATAGTAACACTGTTTATCAACCCAAATAGAGCATAAAAAAGTAAGAAATAAAACTAATAAGAATACAGATTATAGTTATATAGTTATAGTTAAGTGATTTCTATTACAACTCATTTGTGTGCCTTTTTCAATGTCTCTGAATCACTCAATTTATAATTTACTGTTTAAAAAACATTTGTGAAAATGTTTTTTTATGGTCTACAGATATGAATGAGATACTATTTAAAAGTCCTGCATTGGCACATTCAATTTTCTCAGCTTCACTCTACATTTTATATGAAAAAGTTATGTTACTATTAATAAAACATACTCAGTGTGTTCACTAATAAATAGACAGACTTCTCAAGTGCAATTTTGAGGTACTTGCACTTTACTTGAGTACTGCTATTTTATGTTACTTTATACTTTTCCCCCCACTACATTACATATAGAGACATTCCTCTACATTTATTTTTTACGGCCATAGCTAATGGTCACTTTGCAGATTATGATTTTAAACTTCTTAGGTGGTTTCAAAAATATGAACTCAAATCAGTGCCCCAACTGGCTCACCTTAATGGAGTGTGTTAATAATTACACATGTGCTTTTCCTGCCATAACATGTGAAAATGTCTGCTGTGAAAAGTCAGAAACGGAGGTAAAGAAAGCAGAGGCTCACTGCCTTGAGTATAGGGCACCCCCTTGTGGCAATTAAATAAAACAACATATCTACTGTAACAAATGTGTTAAAAGAACATAAACTTGATATTGTAAATATTGCGTTATTACACAAACAGGACACGTGATGTGATGAATTTACAGAAACGGAACCAAATTTATTTGTCTCCATCATCACCCTTCAGAATTAATTTTGCTTATAAGAATACTTGTGAATGCATTTAATCAAGAGTTTCTTTTGTAATAAAAAATAAAAACATTTCATTAAAAAAATTTAACTTTTCCACATGTTTCTTAATAGGAATGTCATATTGTAAATACCATACGAATGCGCGTCAAGTTAGAGCAACACAGAATCCTAAAAGCACTTTTGGTCAAAATAACACATTTCTCATAACCTATTCTGATATATTTCTTCTGTTTATTATTCATGAAATCAATTGTCATGGCCGATACGATGAAACAAATACTCTCCACTTGAGATAATAGCTTAAAGACACACACACACACACACACACCATACAGGACAGTGTTGATATTTAGTCAGTAAGTGCTACAGTACATGGACAGAGGAAGGCATTTCTGTGATATATAACACTTGACAGGTAATGTGTAAAACTTGATATACCAGTGAAAGAATGGATGTACCAAAGCAGCATTGTATGTTCATGGGTGTTGTAGTTTTTCTGTCCCAGTCACAGCATCAGTCAGCACTCTGCTCTGGACTACAGCACCAGATGGTAAACAGGGAAGTGTAACATCCTCACACACAGTTACTGTACTTCTGCACTTGTTCCCGGATCTCATCCCGCACCACAGTCGCGTTTTCCTTCAGCTCATCCAGCTCCGTGCGCTGCTTCTGCATCCGCTGCTCGTTACTCTTGAACTTTTTCTCCAGTTCTGCAGCCACAGAGAGAGGAGGCAGGTCAGCGTGTTCAACAACAGGCGAACACCCGCCATGGTTAATTAAAGTAAGTAATTCAGTGCAGGTCCGTCAAAACTAAAACATGCTGCACAGCTGTTCAAAACTCCTGCTGTTTCCTTAATCCCAATGAAGGCGATATTACCAAAAAGGTTTGGTGACGAAGGTATGGGCTATTTTTCAACTTGATGGACAAGTATTATTTCCGTTCAACATGCCGAAAAACTTGTTCATGTGTTTATTTCAAGTAGACTATGCAACGCTCTCTTCACTGGTCTCCCAAAATAATTTATTGATGAATTCAGAACTCTGCTGCCAGGCTTGACCTAGAACAAGAGAGAGAGCATATCAACCCAGTTTAAGCTGCACTGGCTCCCAGTGTCTTTCGGAGTGATTTCAATGGTTTGGGAACGACCTGCATTACTAATCCTTTGTCGTTTTATAATCCTTCACGGCCTCTTAGCTCCTCTGCTGCCGTTTATTAAATCCAAACTATCACACAAGTAAGAAAATGGGCAGCTCAGCCTTTTTGAACTATCCAACAAAACGATGGAATTCTCTTCAAGAGAACATTTTAAAACACAATCGAAAACTTATTTATTCAGCACTGCCTTTAAATAAGTGTCTCTCTTCCTTTGTTTTAACTCCATCGTGCACATATTTGATTGTTCTTGATTGCTTGGTTTTATTGTGCAGTATTTTGCCTGTTTTTTATTTATTCTCTTGTTTTTTTCACTTTGTTGCTAAGCAATTTAAACTACACCCCTGTATGAAAGGTGATAATAACGTTTTATTACTATTATTATTATTGTTATTATTATTAATAAATGTAATACTTTATCAAAGAACATGTTTTGACGTGTATATTATCAGTACAATGTAATATACAATGTATAAAACAATGATAACTTGTTAGCAACATTGCGATACACTACATAAACTGTTCCAGATACAACAGAAACTCTTACATATTACAATGCAGTGTTGCTATTTGGATTTCAAGCTACAGGAAGCAGCCCTGCAGCGATGTCATGGCTTCTGAACATATTCAATCAAATCGCTTGCATCATTCCATGATCTTGAGAAGGTCGTACACGCGTTTACGTCTCCATTACTGCAACTCCCGGTACACACGTCTCTCTCAAAAGTCTCTCTATTGCCTTAAACTCATACAAAATGCTGCAGCTTGACTCTTAACTGGTTCCAGAAAATGTGAGCATATTACAGCTATTTTAGCTTCTTTACATTGGCAACCCGTGTCTTTTAGAATTGATTTGAAAATACTTTTAAGGCCCTGTCTGGTTTGGCACCTCCTTGAATTTCCCGCTGCTTTCCCCTTATAACCAAACGTGCTGCCTGTGATCCTCAGACAAAACTCTGTTATCCATTCAAAAGTCACAGCTAAAATCGAAAGATGGTGCTGAATAGTGCCACATTTTAAATCACTCCTCAGAACACACTGTTATAAAGCTGCTTTTAACTCCTGATTCCGATACTTTTATATTTGTTTATTTTGGTTTCTACTTATTTATTTACTGTTTTCTGTTCGTTTTTTTTATTTGATTTATTTGATTCTTTCGATATTCATATTTGTAATTGCCCTTGTAATACTTGGTTTTCTACCTGACAATATTTTTCTCTATGTCTTTCATTTCTTTCCTCTATTTGTAAAGCACGATATAATTCCATTTTTGAAAAGTGCTCAATAAATAAAGTTATTATTATTATTGTTATTTAAATAGCTATTTTTTTGTGTCCTAGGCAGGGGGTTGATCTTTTTATTAGAAGATTTTAGGATACTTATAATATATGTATTTTTTTAATTAATAATTTAATTTGATTTAAGAAAAGTATCTCAGGGCTATGCCAGATAAATCCTAAAAAACAAAGATTTAGTCCACATTATTTTTTATCTATAAAGCGCATCAAAACCTGCAAGATATTACTATATTCTCTCAGCAAATCATTTACAAAAGGAGGAGAGGTAAACTGTTTCATTACACCACCTTAATGCAAGGGATTCAGTGTAAACAATAGCCTGTGTGTGTCCACCGTCAACAGTGAGAGCGGCTTCATGTACTCACTCCTGAGTTGTTCTATCCCCTTGCTGGCTTTGCTTAAGAGGTCTTCTGCCTCCTTCTTGATGTCCTTGGCCTTCTGGTTGATGCTGTTCAGACCTCCAGACTCCTTGTCGAGAGACTCCACCTTCATCTGCAGCTCCTGGTAGCGCTTCTCTGTGTCGTTGAGGCTCTGGGAGGGACGACGCAATACGTGAATACATCCTGGCACTGTCCACAACATTTGCTTCCTTTCAGTAAAGTTCAGCACAAACAACTCACCCGCTCCAGCGAGGATGCTTGTTGCGTGGCGTTGTTAGCCAGCTCTCTAGCGTCCTTCGCCATCAGTCTGTTCTGCTGCGTCTTGTTCCTCAGAGCTTCCACCTCCATTGAGAGGTTGTTTAGACGCATCATGACATCCATCTGCTTATCCTCCAGCTGCGTCAGCCTCTCACCCACCTAGGAAGGAATGACACGTAAAAAAGAGAATAAGAATTAAGGGGGGACGGAGAGACGTGGGAAGATGTAGTGTTTTGATGTTGAACACACAGCCAATTTGAAGCATGCTGTACCTCAGCTGTAGCGTTCCTTGTGCGGTTCAGGTTGTTGTGGGCCTCCTTCAGGGCGCCTCTTGCTTTCTCTATGGCCTTCTCAGACACATCCAATGCCTGCTTGGTATTTTTGGCTACATCCTTCACTCCCTCTGCTCGGCTCCTGCACAATGACACCAGAAATTAGACCGACACAAAGGGCTATTGTTAAATTCCTCAGTGATGGGTATACAGTATGTTCTTATAGTGGTAGGCAATTCATATTTAATTAATTAAAGGTACCTATGTAGCATTTATACACAAAGCCACTCTCTAAAATGTAAAACAACACAAATACCAACACAACCCAAACATTCTAATCTATGCTACAAAAGGGAAGCTTACTTTGTGTGTGTTTGTGTTTGTGAGAGAACTTGAAAAGAAAACCCATTTTGTTTGAAATATTTGCTGATTTATAGTTTGATTTACACCTGCAGCTCCCGGCTGTGTTTTGTGAGGTTATTCTACAGTAAAATAATTCAGGGGGACGTTCTGTAATAGTCATGGATTGTTCAGCCATCTGGTGAAGATTTGAATATTTGGCATCTTATGGATTTAACGCTGATGAAGTTTTGGAGAGTGTTTGTGGTTTTTGTTACGTGTTCCTCTCCACCCACGACAGCCATGCAAATTGTTGCTTTGACACGCTTCATTCTTATCGAGCAGTCCTTTTATGTGACGTAATATATCTTTCTCTTTCTGACAGCAAGCAAGATGGTTTGTGGGAAATGTGGTTTTAATAAAAAAAATTAAAAAACAGCTTTACTTACTTGGCCTCTTTAGCTTTGTCGAGCAGCTCCTTGGCTTTGCTGATGTGCCGCGAAGTGTGGTTGACGATCCCCTCGATGTTGGTGAGGTTGGAGAGGCTGCCCTTTATCTGCATGACCATCCTGTCCAGAGCCGTCCTGTTGACCGGCAGGGTGATGGACAACACCTGCAGAGCCACCTTTTCGATGCTCTCTGGATCTGCTCCCTCCTCTGGACAGCAAAAGGGAGAAAGGACAGAAGATGAAAAAAACAACAATTAAAAAGCAGAAAACAATTTCTGCACCAGCACAAATCTTGCTGCAATTAAACTAAAGTTAGACTCCTGCGCAGACATAATTTTCTCGGACTGTACCGAATGTCATATTTTTACATTCAAAATCTCTATTGGGGTTTTCAAATGAAAGCTTTGAATGTCCGTCATCGCCCTAAAATAAATAAATAAATAAAATGTTTTCAACAAAGCAATGGTAGGTTGATTTAGAATTTGAATGTCAAAGTTATGAACGAAGCTTCAAACCATTCGGCGCAGCCCTAGAAACCTCGATAAGAACTCATTTAATTCAGAGCGTCAACGTCACCAATATACCAGTGAGGAAGTCTCTGATCTTCTTAATGAAGTCTTTCAGCTTCTTGTTGTTGTTTTCAAAGTGCTCCTTCTTCTTCTGCGCTTTCTCCAGCGTGTTCATCGCCTGGTTCTTCACATCCTGTGTCAGAGAGGCTATATCCTGGAGCTGGACACAGGGAACCAAGAAGTCAACAGAGAACCTTCATGTACCCAGTCATGGCAGATAAGAGGATACGCCATCGCTCCTACACTGTATTCAATGAAGCTGACCTTTCTGGCCACGCTCTGCAGCTCCTCGTTGGCAGCGTTCAGACTGTCCGTGGCGTTCCTGGCGTGATTTAGTGCTGCTATAGAGGCGCTCACTGTCCCGTTGCATCCCGCTCCTCCACACACAGGGACGCCCTGATCGTCACGACAACCGGCACCACCGCATTGGCTGTCCGAGCAGCTGGCATTGACGCTGGTATTGCTATGACCGCCACATACCTGGAGGGAGCAGCAGTGCGTTATCCTTCACATGAAACGGTTGGTCAGTGGAATAATTTTTTTTAAATAAAAACACATTCAGAGATAATACTATAATAAATAAATAAAAAAATAATAATAATAGTCAGCTCCTGAAAGTAACCTACACTTTTTTAAGTCAGAAAATCAAAAAAATTAACAGTAAAACAATATATAAATACGTATCTTTTCCCATATATATGTATATATATATATATATATATATATATATATATACATATATATATTATTACTATAATGCATGTGTAGTTCTATGAAGTCAAATCAAACTATTCCATAAGAATGTAGGAAGAACATGCAGTAAAATACTGCAATTATATTTTTATATTATTAAAAAATGTGCTAGATCAATCATATAATTCATGAGACCGACAGTCTGTGTATCATTTGTCTATCATTATTTAATTACTTCATTTAATTTGGAAAACAACATTTATTTTCAAAGTTTTTGGTGTTTTTCTCCTGTTTTCATCTCAAAGTGGGCAATCTAATAAACAGGAAAAAAAAGGTTTGCATTTCATTACCATGGAGAAGTACTACTAATGACAAATATTAACCTTCTCTATCTGGTTTACCAGTGATTATAGATTGCCTATGTTATGAATTATGCATTATTAGACTCAACGGAAATATCAGCTTTATGGTAAAATGAAGTTACACATCAGACATTATCACTTTATTGGGGGGGGGGGGGGGGGGGGGGGGGCGGATGAAAGTTATTCCTTGTATGCGTGATGGCTGTTTGCAAAGTAGCGACATTAACTTATGTATTCACTCACTCATGAATTGCTCTATTCCTAGAAGACATCCTTCTTAAAAATAATCGTCCATTTAAATTTCTTCTCAAATGATTTTCTTTTGATTCTGCACAATAGATAAACGCAGTACAAAAAAAAAATGTCTTGTCTATTTAATTATCCACTGTAAGTAAGTAAAAACGTTCAAAATGTCAATCTGTTTTATCCGTCTTCCAGGATACATGCAGGAAGCGATGAGAGAATGAAGCCCCCACACGGCCTACCTGCTGGCTGAGGTGATAGACCTTCTTATCCAGGTCGTTGGCTTTGTGCTGCAGCTCGTGTAACGACTTGTTCTGAGCAGCCAGAGCACGGTGGAACTTGTCTTTCCTGGCGTCCAGCAGGTCTTCAGTGACAGCGCGGGTTTCTTTGGACAGTTCCACAGGACTGAGAGGACCGGACACCGAAGCGTTGCATTTCTCCTCAGACTTCACCGACTCCCCAAAGTACTTCTTCACTTTCTCAAACTGATCTGTGACGAGACAGCCGCAGAGTTTGATATTTTATGTATAATAACTTTCTTTCACAATATTTTGCAGTTGTTTGATTGAGGTTCACCAAATATGAATGTATCTTTATACGTTCTTTTGTCGTCTTTTTGTTTGCAGTCATGAGATTTTGTATCACACACATTGTATATTTTTAATATTTGATTATGGTGTGTTTGAATTACAAAAGCCCTGAGAGGCAAATGAGAAAAAAAAAACACTCTGATCGTGATGGTTTTCTCTCCTGTGTTTATGACTTAAGAACAGGTGAAGAAAAAAGGTTTCAAAGTTCCATAATATCTTTTTTCATCTGTGAAAGTTTTTGCAAATTAATTTTTCTAAGTGTTTGTGGCCACAAGAGGCTGATGTGCACCACGAGCTAGCTTAGCTTATGCAGAGTTAACATGGACTGTACTGTCACACAATCATTTTTATAGCTTCACTGACTTGACTGAGTTTGCTACCTGCAAATCCTGAGGTGAGGTACTCATCCAGCAGGCGTCCTTTGAGAGCCACAGTTGTGTTGACGTCCCTCAGCTCTCTCTCCATGTCACTCAAGGTGCGTCTCAGTGTCCCTTCTTCTTCTGCTGTTGTATTTAGCTCTCGGGTGACACCCATCAAACGCCCGTCGGTCAGGGCAATCTCAGCCCTGGAACACATAGAGCAGGACGTTTAAAAAACATATGCAGTCAGTTGGTGGCAGGTGACAAATAGTCCCAACCAACCTCAACGAACATCCAAACACTGTGTGACATCATCACCTGAGGTCATCGATGCTCTGTCCAATCAGCTGGTGGATCTTGTCGTTGTCCTCAGAACTGATCAGACCCTGCACCTGCTTCAGCTTCCTCTCCAGCTCTTTGATGCGCGTGTCCCCGACTCCCGGCGTGACCCCGCTCTCCAGGATCTTCTGCGCAGTGTACTGGATGTGTTCCAGGTCCCTTTTGATCTGGCACACTGCGTCGTCCCACAGCTGGAAGCACGCGTGACACTGGACGCACTCAGGGAAGACTCCAGTGAAGCCGCGCGCACATTCGTCACAGTGCTTCCCCGCCGCTCCCTCCCTGCACTCGCACTTCCCCGTAAGTCGGTCGCACTGGGCCATCTGTGAGCCCAGTGGATGGCAGTTACACTCTGGATGCGAGGAGGGAGGAGGAGAGCGAAGAAAGACAGGAGGGAGATAAAATTAATATAAAAAAAAAATAATAAAGTCATGTCTTAAAGAAGCAGGTAGAGAGGGTTTTAGAGAGGGTTCATCAACATGAACTGAATAGTGTATGATAATATTTAAAACTTTTGGTTTTAATATATTATTAATAGAGCACACAAGCTGTTTGACGGACACAGGACGTTCTGAGCTTGTCGCTAAAGTTTGCTCAGTTTGTTTTTCTGATAACTTAAGATCCAGACTTCTGAGAACTAAAATCCTTCATCCTGGTAAATATACAGTTAAAATCAACCAAGATCTAAAAAGTGTGTCTGAAAAATTGTGGCTTAAAACTGGATAATAAATCAATTTATGACAGCTTCTGCCAGACCACCACAACATGTTGGAAACATTTGGAATAATGTAAGTACAGAACTTAACAAAACATGTAACATAAGTCTAATCGTCTTTAGACATTTTAATGTGGCTAAAGTTACATATTATACCGTTAATAGAAAGGAACAGGGAGTGGATGATTTCTACTCTTAATGAAGAACTCACTCACACTATCATGACTGTTGTAAAAATGAGACCCATAAAGTACAGTTTGCCCATTCCTGTGCACAAGTGGTATTTCTCCAGTAGTATTTGTCACAAGGTGAGTTACCTTGACACTGCACCTGCGGGTCTCCCCAGTGGAACTGCTCACACTCAGTGCACTGTTTACCTCCAAAGCCTGGACGACAGTGGCACTGGCCTGTGAACTGTGTAAGACAGAGAGAGAGGCAGATTGACAGTGATGTAAAGACAGACATGTAAGAATATCTAAAGAATGCAAAATTAGCTTTCATTCGAGTTTGCATTATTCATTTCCAGGCTTTCCGAGGCCTTCACGCTTCCTCACCATGTTGCAGTGAGTTCCAAGGGCGTGTTGTGGGTCGCAGACGCAGGGCTCACAGCCTCGGTCCTGACCATAGTTCCAGTGGTTAGCAGCACACTGGTCACAGTTATGGCCCGCCACGTTCTCCCTGCAGGAACAGGCTCCGGTCTGCCGGTCACAGTGACATTGTCCATCACTGCACGCAGACTGGAGGGTGCCAGCAGTCACACAAGTACAGCCTGAGAAGAGAACGTGGATTCATTGCGCAGACAGAGAGAAGACAGTGAGGTGCCACAGCACTGAGCCAGAGAGTCACAGAACCGTTTGGTTTAGACATACTGTTTGTCAAATAATGAAATATTATTTTTCTCTTTAAACTTCAAAACTGAGAACCAAGCTGGTGGTACATAACTCACTTACATTTTGGTTGCTCAGCAAAATAAATGACATCCCAGCACAGCTATATAAAATGGGCTTAAGAGATGGTAGTAAATGTATAACATGCGGTGCTGCTGAAGGAGCTCTGCTCCATCTGTTGTGGGACTATAATACATTATAGATCATTGTTTGTGCATAACAAAAATAGG
Organism: Bovichtus variegatus; assembly: GCA_943593645.1. Classification (NCBI taxonomy): domain Eukaryota; kingdom Metazoa; phylum Chordata; class Actinopteri; order Perciformes; family Bovichtidae; genus Bovichtus; species Bovichtus variegatus. The sequence continues at coordinate 7,592,497 of CALSCE010000016.1, read as the reverse complement.
CAATTATCCATACTAATGTAGCCATTCCACTCAAGACACAGTCATGTGTACTGGTAGATTTGCATAATTTCAGCAGAGTATCTTTAACGAATAAAAAGACCTTTCTTTTGTTATGTATGGACACAAAAACAGTAATCAGACTACAAAAACGAGAAAGAATACGCTGTATAATGGTCGACTTTGGAAAGGCTTTGCAATTGTACAGATGTACTTCTGCCATCATCACTCACGTCTGCAGTCGTGGGCCAGAGCGCTGCCATAGTAACCGTGTTGACAGTGGCCGCAGGACGAGCCGTCGGTGTGGTACAGGCACTTGAGGCATTGGCCGGTCCTGGGGTCACATGACTCAGGATCCTGGTTGTCGATGTTGCCGTTGCACTCGCACGGGAGGCACTGCCCGCCGGGTTGCTCTGGGTTGCCATAGAAACCAGGGGCACACTGGTCACAGCGGGGCCCTGAAGGAGAAAAGAGAGAATATGGCAAGACCTTTGAGACTGCTGGTGTGAGACTAAAGTATTATAAAGTATATTTTATTACAGAATCACCCACAGTATACTTTCAAACAGACAAGGCCAGCTGAGTTATAGAAGAGTAAAAAGTGATCAACAGATATAACAACATGTGTATTTCATAGCTTACCAGTGTAGCCCTGTCTGCAGTTACAGATGATCTGGTTAGAGGTGAGGTCAGCCTGACAGGAGTGCCCGTTAAAGTGGTCCGAGCCGGGGTTCCCGGGGCAGGTGCAGGGCCGACAGTGCTCCCCTGAACCCAGCACCGGGTTTCCAAAGAACCCATCCACACAACTGGGACGAAACAGGGAGACATTTACCATCAGTCTGATAACCAGGGACGAAGTAAAGTACAGTCTGACGTGGAGTGATCCTTACCGCTCACAGAGGTGTCCTGCCGTGTAGTCCCTGCAGTCTCGACACTCCCCGGTGCGGGGGTCACAGATGTCTGCGTGGCCGTTACACTGACAAGGGCTGCAGCTGGGGAAACCCCACTGGCCTGGTTGGCAGTCTGAGCACTGACGCCCAGTGGCTCCCTGCCTGCACTGGCACTGGCCTGTAACTGGCTCACACTGGTGGCTCAACGAGCCCTCTGAGTGGCAGTCACAGGCTGGATGGGAAGAGTTTTTTAAAGGGTTATTCACTGTTTTTCTAACAATCAGGAACAAATAATACTAGACTAGTTTTCAGTGACTCTTTTCTTCTTGTTTGAATGAAAGGTAGCCTGCAGTAATTTCCTGAAAAACAATGTATAGACTCATACAAAAATAATCCCTCTCAATCATCAATGTGCCCCACTAGAAGTGTGTGGTGGTGTATCTGCAGAGAACCTGCAGCCCTCTGCCTGTGTTTTCTCTTTTCTTATTATTTTGCTGTGTTCAGGACATTTCTGGACATCAGCAAAGAGCCTTTGGGCCCCACATGGGGGAGTAACCCTCAGACAATAATCCGGGTGTGCAGCCCGTTCTCATCCCCAGGTCGTAAAACATCGGTGCTGTGTCACGCCCTTCGTCGTCTCCATGGCTCTGCTGATACCGATGCAGATCTGTTTATCGCATATGTATTATACAAAGTGGTGATATTTGACGAAGAGAAGGGATTGTTACATCGCCGTGTTTTCATGTGCTTCTGTTTCAGTTCAGTGTTTCCTCCGTCTGTCTCGAGTGGCCATCACAGGCACAGAATAGGATCAACAGAAGGATAAAAATGTGCATTCATTCCAAATCAAACACCTTCCCGCAGGGTTGTGCGAAGGTGTTGGAGTGTTTATTTGTGGGGAGGAGGGACCAACACTGAACCCTGTGTTTGTTGTAACAAATGTAACAAACTATACCTTTATAATCAAAAGTCAAATCGAATCGTGACACCCCTAAGAACCCCTGCACTTCTCACTCAGGCTACGAACCATGTAATTGGAGAAATAACGCCTCTGACCAGCTCGGACAAGAGCATTGCGGTCAGGTTTCATTTCTGGTGAAGCTGGGTAAAAGTGTTATCGTGTGACAGACTTCTCTGATCCTAGAACTGACTCACCAGTGCAGCCATTCACTCCAAAGCCGTAGGTTCCTGGGGCACACTGGTCACAGCGGCGACCCATCACGTTGGGTTTACAACGACACTGACCTCCGACCTTATCACACTCGCCACTGAGGGAGCCCTGAGGGTCACACTGACAGGCTGGATACAACAGATACAGATAAAGGAAACGTCAGCCAATTATCATTATTATTTAAAAAGCAGGTATATATCACCGTTTATTTATAGTAAGTATAAAGCATCTCACAATAGTGTGTCTCTTATTATTGAAGTGCTGTGCCTATTTAAAAAATGTAAAAATGTTTAACCGTCTGGACCCGTACTGTTACATTATGGTTTGTATGTTTGCCTCTTAGGAAAACATTTCTGAAATAGGAAATTCAAAATAAATAAAAAGCAACCAACCAAGGGTTTGAATTGTCAATGGGTTTGAGCCCACGTCTTCTAAATGAGTGTTTGTTTTTGTGTGTTTCTGTGTGTACTTACACAGAGCACCATCATGGATGATGGAGGAAATACTACAGATGAGTTTGGAGCACATCTCAGCCAGGGCGGGCATCGGTGTAATCATGAAGGAATCCAGACACATGTATCGAATCATCTCTTCCCGCCGCTGCTCGGCCTCTGGCTCGTTACCTTGGAAACCAGGGAGCTCAGTGTATTTGGGGATTAGAACCAGCTATCGGAGGAGAAAAAAACAAAGGTTAATAAAAGAAAAGGATTATACTGTAAATGCTGGATAGCTATGGCTGTAAAAAAAAAAAAAAAAAAAAGGCTGGCATTATGAGGAAACAACTATAGACAGATTTGTCAAACGTGCTTTACATTGAGAGGAAATTATAGTGACTAAAAGGAGGACAGATACATGCTGCACTACCAAAACATGTTTCATGTTTAAAGAAATGACTTCATAGTCTTTAAAGGTGCCTTAAAGGGACTTGTATTTACTTATTTAAAGCTGAACCCAACCGAAATAAATTCAACTTTTGCATTTGTATTTTCTCCCACTAGGGGGAGACCTCACGGCGTGAAGCCCTGAGCAACATGCTTTAGGTCCAGCTCTTCAGCTCTTTTAATCATGGCAGTTACACTGATGGAGCCACAGCCAAAACAGACTCCTTATCAAAGATATGGTGATGTCAATTTCCAAGACTAAATACTCTCTTACAAGTAAAAGGCCTGCATTGAATTTGGTACTTAAGTAACAGCAAATCAGGAAAATGACCTTCAAGTCTCAAAAGTAAATGTGTATGTGGGAAATGTGTTTTACTAATATATATAATATCATTAGACGATTATCAAACATGCATTAAATAAAGCAAGATTTCACTGTTGGAGTTGGTTGAGGTGGATCTTATTTTTAAGGATTACTTTCATTATTGATTAATCTGCAGATTATTTTCTACACTAATCGAATGATTGTTTGGTAAAAATAGTGTTTTCTTAGAGCCCAACGTGACACCTTCTCAATGTCAAACCAATAGTACAAAATTCTTAGTGATTAAAAAGATTGAAAAATCTCTTAAACGATTACCAAATAGTCGCTAATACATTTTCTGTCAATTTTGTTTCAGGTGCACTTGTAAATACTGTCGAGTAGTTTATTTTATAGCAAAACACCATATCTCATTAGATCTTCGTATGTTTTATGTCATGCAAAAATCTTAATTTGCAAAGTAAGTTCCTAAAGCTGTCAGATAAATTTAGTAAAATAAAAAAGTACAACATTTCCATCTGAAATATAGTGGAGTAGAAGTAGAAAGTTGCATGAAAAGAAAAGACTCACTTCACATTTGTGAGTACAGTACTTGAGTAAATGTACTTAGTTACATTCCACTCCTGCTGCTAACTTTCAAAGTTTCAAATTCTAGTTGGCTCACCGAGTCAACAAGAATGAAGGCAGTGAGATGTCTGTGTGAGACCCCGTGGCGCTGGAACCTGATTGAAACCACGTAACGATTGCTGGGCTCGAAACAGAATGGCCTGGGCATCTGGATGTATCTGGAAAAACATAAGACATACAAAAATACATAAATGCATACATATATATATATATTCATACATGTCAAAGACAAAGATATTCACGGCGCTTATGAAGTGACAATCTTGTGCACTTGTGTGGATTTACGGTGCCTGCCGGCTAAGCAAGGAAGGACGTCCCTCTCCCCAGATCAATGTTGAGCATTTTATAGGGAGAAAGAGCCAAAAATACAGCCGAGACGTTTTTACGTTTTTTGGGGGTTTGTGGAATTTTTTATTTATTTATTTATTTTTTTATGTTTGTAGAATTTTGTCCATCTGGCTGTTGGCAAAACAAAGACAAATGTCTTTTCCTTTAGGCGTTATCTATCGCTCCCTCTTCCTATAAAATAAAAACAAACAATGAAATTGAAAAAAAGTTCCACAAATTCAAGAAGAAATGGAAAAGTTCAACAAACACAGGAAGAAATGGACTGATGCCAATCCAAACTTGTGTTGACGGCATATAAAGTTGTTAGTCAAATGAAGCTATGAAAATTTCTAATATTTTATTTGACCACACAAACACAATATGAAAGTACGAAATGACATTTTTGATTTTGCAAAGTTAAACATTGAATTTCAACTGAACAGAAATAGTACACTTCAACTCGGCGTCTGTTGACTATGCCGTGGTGGTGGTAGTTGTTTCCTCCTTCTACATCTACCACTGTTCTCCAGAGGAAACTAGATCCACCCTCTACCTGAGTCTGAGTGTCCACGCCTCTGTCTGTGTTTTGGTCTCACTTCGCTAATTGGTTTTGGCTGATGGACCAACCACAGAAGGGAACGGAAGGCAGGCCACGGTCCGCTGAGACAATCCAGGCAGGGCCTGAACTCTCAGTTCCAGATGAGTTCAGACTCTGAAAGGCTTTTCATCACATTGACATTCAACAGTCTTAGTGTTAGGCTCGCCCTGTTTTTTATCCTATATCCTACTATCCAAGAATATCTAGAATAATTAATTAACATGTAATCTAGTCTGATCTGCAGTTATGCGACTCGTGTGTTGACTTTGCAAAGTGCAATAAGCTTTTTCATACCAGAAGATCAGCATGAGGCAAATAAGGCGTAGTAATGATTTCAGGCTTTAACGATCTTGCTGTTCTAGCAGATAAAAATGTACTGAAAATGTATGATGCAAGAAATATGATGATCAGTATAACAACAAAAAACAGTTTGAGGTGAGGCTGACGAGAATGTCATTCGTATTAGACAGATTTAAAATTTGACCTGATGCCGAAGCTAGAGGCACGAAACAATTCATCGTGTGTGGAACATTAATGTCAGTTCAAAATTGCAGGTGAACATTAAAATTTACACATATCATATTTCTGTATAGCTCCCTAGGGTTGAAAAATTCCGGGAATATTCCAGGTGGAAACTTTCCATGGGAATAAAAGTTAATAAAGTGGAAATAAAGTAAAGGGTTGTTATTTGGGTTATTACTTATATTCAATGATTTGACGGACTTATTACAGTACTGCAACAGCCAGAGATACTGTTTGTTTTTCTTTTTTCTTTCATATCATTTGATGTATTGATTGCTCTTTGGGTGTAAATAGTATTTCAATAAATATAACAAGAACAGGTTTTTAAAATACATTACCTGTCCTAGCTTTAAAGACGGGGGGGGGAGGTCTAAAGCCAACACAGATTCAATGAGCCAGGTGTATGAGGATGGTCCAGGCGTTTTCTTATCCTCCCACTCTAAACTTCAGAAAACAAAGCTGCTGCCTTCCTTTTCTATCCCTGTAGCGGATTCTTACACAGGCATTCTGGTATGTTTGCCCTCTTATCAGTGAATCCACAGTAAAAAAAAAATACCGCAGGATACAGTGAAATAAGAATACAAATACAGGCCTTAACTCACACAGAGCACGCAGGCCAGGGCAGGTTTCAGTGACAACAATGCAATGATGCAATTCTTCCCGAGCAATAAAACAACACAACCCCTATCAACACCGAGCATACCTCAGCACATCCTTTAGTGACTTAAGCAAACATACTGGCTACAATGGCCCCTCACACACACGCACGCAACGCACACACACACACGCGCACGCACGCATACACACATACACACATACACACGCGCACACGCACACCTGGCCGCAAAGATTAAATATTGACACAGCTAACAAACATATTTAGCATTACGAATATTAGTCAGCTAGGGTATCGGCAAATGTTAATTAATGTTAGCTTAAAATGTTGACACAGTTTGGCTAACGTTAACGCTCTGTGCCGCTAAATCTCACGAGAGTGTGTCGATGAATCAGACAAATTGGTCAGGAACAAAGTTGATTTCCTGAGTTGTCTGTCTGAAAAAATGACATTTTAGTTTCAAAATGTTCGGACGACACGTGGCCTGTGAAAAAATGGGTCCAATATTTACCTTGGTGAATATGGGGCAAAAAGATCGGTCTAGCTCCATCCACAATTTCTGTGATAGTGATATATTACAGCTACTGAAATGTACTCATGTTAATTTTTATTTATTAAGTTTTGGTACCTGTTTCGGTGCGGCAGAGTCACTGTGTAGAGCTGTTCAGTTGGTAGCAGGTTTCCACACCGGAGACTGGACGGCAGCAGGACAGATGTAATACTAACTATAGCCTCCCAGTCCTCTGTGGACTACACACACACACACACACACACACACACACACACACACACACACACA
>CALSCE010000016.1:7561792-7585347 GCA_943593645.1 Bovichtus variegatus | reverse complement strand
AGGAGAGGAGAGGAGAGGAGAGGAGAGGAGAGGAGAGTTCATCAGGGTTTGTGTTGATCATACATATACAACTTTTTACAACATACAGGGTTCATCCTGCCCAGCTTTCTTGTTCCAAAAGTGAAAATGACAAGACGGAGCACAAAGAGTCCTGCTGTGCTGAAATTGACAGAGTGTGAAAGAGAGAAACAAAGACTGTGAGTGTGTGTTTCTCTGTGTGTGTATGTTGTATAATAATTAGTTGGGACACGTTGGTATCTGTTCCACTGTCTGGTGTTTTTACGGGTCACAGAAAAGCAGGACTCTGACTGTATCCTGCGTGTTCTGTACTTCCTTTTTTGTCTTTCAGCACGTGCGCTCAATTTCCATCCAGCGTCAGTTAAACAAGCCATGTTCACCCTCTAAAGACAACAGCCTCGTATGTCAAAGACACAGTGTCTCATTACATTCTGAAGTCAATACTTGCCTTTTTCCTCAAATTCCTGTAGCCGTGATGTTTTAAGGGAGGATTGTCTGAGCTTGCCCGAAGGGATGAATGGGGAAGCGGAGAGGGCATAGGTTCTCATTAGTGTAGAGGACGGAGGTGGGGGGTGGAGACAGTGAAGAATGTGAGAACGCTGGTAGACAGAGGCGGTAGAGGATAGAAACAGTGACAGCAGGAACAAGCCTGTCACCTTGCTGTAACAAGTTGGAGTGGAGAAGCTTACTGAGAAACTCAATAGACTTCAGTGTTGTGTTTTAAAGGGTTGTTTGGTATTTTTCAACCCGGAGCCTATTTTCTTATGTTTTTGTGTCCAAGTGACCAATGGAGACAACATACCTTCAAACTGAATTTTGCCAGTTTATATTTCACCTCCTCCCTAATGCCTTGTGACAACAACACCACACCAACGCAGCAGTTTACCACTCTATAGCTGGAGGTCTATCATGAGTGTGAATCATAGTACGTGATCATAGTAGTGTGCTCACCGGCAGGGCAGAGTCACCGGGGGAGTGTCCAGTGGCGCCTTCAGCCTCGTATTTGTAGTAGTCCAGCGGAGCACAGAAATACCCTGTGTGAACCTCTGAACACTGCCGACCAATCAGATGCCTTCTGCAGTCACACTGCCCGTTCTCCATCATGCACCTTGAGTAACAGACAAAGGCAAACTTTAAATGATAAACACTTGCAAAGTACAAGACATCTCTTTCTCAAAAGCATTTTTAAAGATAGACATGTAACATTTAAAAAATCTATACCTGTTGTTGAAGGCTCCACCGAAGTCACAGTCACATGATCTACAGCCGGCCAGGTCGTTACTGAGTCCCCAGTATTCAGGCTACAGGGATGATAATAAATCTCAACACCAGGACACAGAGTGCCATGTGTAGTGTGTAGGTTTTACTCTCTGCACTGTCTGAAGCTCAGTCCTTGTACAGTTGTTACTATGCAATATGCTCCAGTGCCAGCAAGATATTTAATTTCTATCCTTGCATGATGAAAAGAAAAACATTAACTGCAAAACTGAGTCATTACTTTAACGGTGTGACAAGGTTAAACACAGGTCAATTGTGTGGGGACGCGATTGCATTCAATAGTGCAACAAGTTATAAAATTATGAAAACCATAGACTGTATATAAAAAGTGGACGTAGCCACCGTTAACATCAGCCATTGGTTTGTGGACTACAGCTTTTGCAGCCTTGAGTTTGACATTTTACCCGTCGCCATCTTGGTTTTTTGCCTCCAAAAATTAGCAGGGGAGGGATACGCAATTGCTATGCATCTATCTTAATTGACAGGTCACTGTGGTAAGGAGCTGTGAATCAATAGGTTGCCACGCCCTAAGCCATACCGGGGTGTCGTCTATATTACTCTAAATGGGACCATGAAAAGAAAATGTTTACTGAGACAATAAATCAAGTGAGAAGGAGGGTAATTTTCTCATAGACTTCTATGCAATCAGGCTTCTTTTTGCAACCAGTGGAGTCGCACCCCGCTGGCCATTAGAAAGAATGCAGGATTAAGGCACTTCCGCGTTGGCTTCACTTTTTACACGCAGAGGCCATGTCCACTTCTTTTATACAGTCTATGTGAAAAACATTACATTTTGCAAAAATGCACCTGGCAGAACAACATTTGACATTTTATAGCCAAACAGCCTAACCCTGTCTTGTCTCTGGTCTTCTTCTTTAAATATGCTTTAACATGGACAACTACGAATGATCATTAACAACCATGTGTCTGATCTTTTCATCTGAACGATTGTAACTAACCAGACACTGGTTGCAGTAGCGACCGGTGACATATCTCTTGCAGGAGCAGTCCCCACTGATCTGGTCGCAAGGAGCTCCCATCATGATGATGCCACGAGGGTCACAGTTGCAAGCTGATGGAGACGCACACACACACACAGACACACACAAACACACACACACACACAAACTATAAGATTGTGGCTGTTTAAAGATCTTAAATGGAGATTACGTGGTTTTGTATTCCAAAACAGCATAAATCCATTTTCATCCCTGTTCAAGCACAAAGCGTTTTCAGCGGCAGACAAACACAGACATACGTACGCTGACAGCCCAGCGGGTCGTTCTGGCTGAGTCCGTAATAACCTTCCTTGCAGTCGTCGCAGCGTGCGCCTTTGACATGGGCTTTGCAGCGACACTGTCCGGAGATCATCCCCATGTCCAGGTCGGTGTGACTGTCACACACTCCTCCCTCCAACGATCCGACTGGGTCACAGTCACAGGCTGTAGGTCAGAGGTGAGAGGTGAGAGGTGAGCGTAAGTAAAGGGGGGCAAAAAAGAATGAAAAAGAGGGTTTGGCTTCATGACGCACATAAGATACGCATCACTTTTCACAAAAAAAGTTCAACTATCTTGTTAAAATCTTTGAAATGACTTACTACTAGTCACCTACTCCTTCTCCTTCATAAATCCAGAATTTATAAATATAAGTTAAACAGCTGGACAGCAGATGTTTCTTACTTCACTGTAAAGTCCATTCTTATTTCCATTCTCATATTGAATATTAGACCAGGATTGGTTTCCAAACTATTTGTGATGTCACAAATCATGCTGGAAATGGGATTTTTTAATAAGCACATAAAAACGTTCCACTTTCGGCAGATGAATTTGAAGACATCCTTCTTGAGTCAAGCTCTGCACAGACACCATTCTGTGCGGTAAAGCTCAAACATTCAAGTGTAGGGACACGACGAAAAAAATATTGTTAATAATATATAATAATATATTAAGGTGAAATAAGAGGTGAGATAACTTTATTCGATTAGAAAGCAGTCTCAAGGATTTCAGCCATTTTCCTGACTTGAAACAAGGTGTCAGCTGATCATTGCAGGAGTGCCCAGTCAATGACACGAAATAAGAATATCCTAGAGACAGTGCACTTTCATTTTGATGACATAGTGCAGTCCTACAGTGAACAATTCCACACAATGTCTGTAAACATTTATTTGGAAAGACTCACCGACACAGACTCGTGGGTCCCTGATGTCCCTGATAGGGTCTTGGTAGTAGAAGGGTTTGCACATCTCACAGTTGCGGCCCATGGTGTTGTGCTGACAGTCGTCACACACTCCTCCGCTGACGTTGCCCGTGGCCAAATACACCGCCATGTCAAAGTGACATTGGCTTGAGTGGCCGTTGCAGTTGCACTCTGGAGACAGAAGCAAGACATTGAACAAATAAAGACTAATTACACCCACCCACATTACCATGACTATAAGAGGTAACTTAATAGGATCATTGCTTCACTAGCAGTTTGAAAGTTTGAAAGTTACCTATCACATCAGTTCCTCTCATGACTGTAATATTTACAAGCAAGTCAGGCAGCTGTGCTTCTCTCCCTCTGTACTGAGGGCAGACTGGAGCTACACTGACTCACTATCACCTCTAGAGGAACAAGTGGTATTGCAAGACTGGAGAGCTAGTCAGTTAGCATGCTAATTTCAGTAGATAAAAAAAAAATTGACCAGTGCTTGAAAAACGAGGTTTTTGCCTTTAGTGTCTCGCCTTAAACAATTCCAAGCCTTCCAAACACATTGCAAGTTTGTAACAGGCAACTGTTTAAAAATAAATAACAGCAACCTTCATGTGCATTTCTGAGTTCATGCTCATATCAGAATGTTGTGAGACATGTGTATGTGTTTCCACCTCTGCAGGTGTGTGGGTTCTCCGCCTCCGCTGGTCTCCATGGCAGGTCGTTGTGGAAATGGCGGCAGCGCTCGCAATTCAGGCCCTCTGTATTGTGTTTGCATACGCAGCGACCGTGGATCTGGCCAATCACAATGCAAAGCAAAAAGCTTTATGAAGGCATTGTCAATACAATAACAATGGCATAATGATGTGTACTGAACAAATAGGCAAGCTGAAGTTTCCGCTAGTTTCTGCTCTTTTGGTCTTTTATACACGTTTTTCTTTAGTCCCACAGCACATGTGGTGACGATTACAGAAAACAGGATATTTGTCAAATACATTTTTCCTGTGATAGCCCACTGGCTCACCATGCCATTCTCCCGGGCATCCACCCCTGGCACGGGTGCGCACTCTGAGGCGTGTCCGTAACAGAAGCAGCTCCCTCTGACCACCAGCTCATAGATGGCGTAGTAATATTTCTGCAGGACGTCAAAGCGCCGGTCCAGCAGGTCGTCTCCCAGAGTGTTCAGCTTGGTGAAGTTGATACGCAAGTTGGTGATACGCAGAAGTTCTGTAAAGGAGAAACAGATGAATTAGGCTTGATCCGTGAATTAACCCATTTCATGACAAAACTGATATTTCGTTACTATGCAAAAAATGTTTTAATGACTGGTGTTAAATGTTTTAGCACATTCATTACTAAAAAGTAAGGAACTCTACTTACTTTAAAAGTAGCATTGCCTTTAATACTCCTGGTTTCAACATATCATGATAAAAAAAGATCTCTGCACACTCAGATCTATGCAGTGTTGTTATTTGAGCTTTCCGTCCAACAGACCTTCATCAGAGCGTGTAACACTGCATAGATCTAAGGGTGCAGAGATCTTTTTTATCAGTTAGGACTCTAACTCACATTTCCAGCAGCGGTGGTCATCCTGCATTAGTTTCAACTTCTTATAAAACACTAGGCTGTGCTGCTAATAATGTAAGTGATCCATATTGAGATTTTAAAGTCTTCACTGACCTTGAATGTCCAAGCTGTAGGGGTCTTTCACATGAATGGCGGGATCCAAAACCTTATAAATGACCTTGAATACAGAAAATAATTTTTCAGAGAAATCCTATTAGATTCTATTAGAGTTTGAAGAAGATCATGGCAGGCAAAAATAACAGATGTTAACCAAAAGCAGGCATACTGCTTGAAATTAAGACATTTGCAAAGATCTGAGCTGGAAAGAAATTAGTTATTTAAGCTTCTCAAACTCATAAAGTATTGAGAGACGGACTAATACATTGTTGGCATAGGTCTTTTATATGATTTAAAAGGCACCAGACTTCTTTGACCAAAACAGTAATTTTACCACGCAGAACACGTAAGGTCTACCACTGCCTCGATCGGCTAGCTTGTTTGTGTTGTTGTGTGACTTTGGTGTTGTAAAGGGTTAGTTTGGATTCACTGGTGTCTGGAGTCTGGTGGCTTTAAAAAGAGCCTAGATAATGGCTTCAGTTCCTGTCGGAAAGGGCTGTCTAATTGCAAGGTAAAGTGGTGAAAATATTATAAACACAGCGTACTCGTGCACTCTGTCCTTCCAGTCTAACGTGTCTCTAGTATTACAGCTGCCAGAGCACCTCCTCCACTTCTTACCTCTCCGTTAGTGGAGGGTTCGATGTCGGAGTAGCGCTCCTCGCAGATGATGTCGTTGATGTGGTGCAGGCCGTTGGCAGCGATGCCAGGAAAGGTCTTGGTACAGTTTGAGGCAAAGTAGCGGTAGGGGCGCCATGTGCGGCCGAAATCAGCTGAACGCTCAATGGCCATAGCTGCAGGTCGGAAGGTCTGAGGAGAAAGAGAGAAATAAGTCCTTCAGCACACAAACAGAGGTCCACACACACAAACACACACACAGACACACAGGCCCCCACATACATGCAAATAAGTGTTCGTACCTTGAACTTCATGATGAGATGTGTGAAGTGGAATTCAGCCTCCAGGTTCAGTCTGATGCTGACATTCTCCTGTCCTGTGGAGGAAACAACCGTCATTGTCATAACAACACAATCGAAGTCTCGTCTCCAGAAGTCACTGTCTGTTTTACTGGGTGACTAGAGGCGACCTTTACCATCCTTCTTTGCATTTTTCCCTCTCCTTCAAGAAACATCAAAGTCTTCCAATATTACCCCCTATGAGGTTTACGCTACAGGAAGAACAAACATATTCCTCGCACTCATAGACTCATCTACATGGAGGAGGACGGAGGCAACCAGCACGATGAACACACTGGGCATGTTCTTGTGAACTGTTATAGAGTAAATGCCAACGAGGTACCTCCGGGTCTAAAAAATGAAGCCGATGCAGAAGTGCCTTAAACCTGCATTCTTTCTTATGACCAGCAGGGGGTGGTTGCAAAAAGATAAAAGTCTGTTTGTATGATAAAGTCTATGATAAAATTACCTTACTTCTCACTTGATTTATTACCTCGGTAAACATTTTCCCAATGAGTATATGGTATCAATAGCTAGTTTCAAGTCTTCTTCAATACAGCATGATGTCCATTTTGTTAAATATGGTCTCATTTAGAGTAAAATAGAGCCTCTCCTCTGCACCCTATTGTACAAATACAGTCACTTCTGGCTCCAAAAAAAACCAAGACGGCGACGGCCCAAAAGCAAACTCGAGCAAGTACCCCTCACTGCAGTGTGCAATTTGGGGTGTCATATGTTTGTTCTCTATAGTTCTTCAGCACGTTTTCTCTCCTGTTTACAAACTGAAAATAATAACCACCAAACAACCACCAACAAGAATGGTGGTTCTTTGGTGGTTCTCAACAATACATTTGTATACGGCAATGTTGTTTTAGAAAAGCAATGGTGGCTACGTCCACTTCTTATATAGAGCCTATGGTAAATACACATGCACACACACACACACACCGTTGACAGACTGCCACCAGGTGTTGTCTCTATTGCTGTCCATGAGGTAGATGACGTTGTCGATGCGGTGGCTGTTTTTGTGGCGGTACGGGTCAAAGCGATGCTGGGAGTTACACTCGAAGCACTTGTCAGACTCCTGTTGAGGCAGAAAACACACATTTACTCTCGGAGAAAGTCACTGGCATAGAAAGTTTCCCTCAGATGTTTTAGATATGAGGACTTAGAAATATTTAAAACATTTGACTTTATGACCATTAAAATTATGTTTTTTTATTTCAGCACTTAAATTCTTAACAAAAAAAATAATGAACCAATTGTGTAATAAACTACCTGTGGATGTTGCACTACATGGAAAATAATTCAAACAAAACAAGTGTGTGTTCAGGTTGTGTCGTGTGTACATGTTCGACTATGTCACTCAAGACCCTGTGATAGAGCCGTTTCTTCAGATTAGGGATTTCATCTGTCAAGATCAAATAATGTGGGTAACGTGCCCCTGTGTGCCAACACCAGTGTGAATGGGACAAAAGCCAGAGGGGACTGGATTGTGTCTCCACTGGGTCAAAAGATTAAAAAAATAAGAATGGTTGGAGGAGAGAAGCACAAAAAGGGGAGGGAGAGAGGACAGGCGCATGAGAGGAACAAAGACTTGAGAGTGGGAGAGATGGAGGTGAGTGTGAGGATAAGGACAAAGTGCAAAAATAAGACTTAGAGTCTAGCTGCTCTGTGAGGCTGCACTAAGACACAACAGGGCTTTAAGCTAAATGCTAACATGCGCACAGTGACAATGTCAACATGCTGATGTTTCGCAGGCGTATTGTTTACCATATTCACCATCTTCAGTGTGTTGGCATGTTAGCATTTGAATGTTAAATAATTAGCACTAAACAAGAAGTTTTGCAGGTGTTCGCAACCAAAGTATCGGAAAAATAAAACTGTTGACCTGATGATGGCGCTAGATAGAAAGGCAGAGGATCATCGATTTTCTTACATTTCATCTGGAGGGGAACGTCCAAACCAAATTTCATGGCAATCCATCCAAAATGTGTTGAGACATTTCACACAAAAGAATAAAAGAAACATCTTCCCCATGTGGTGGCCACGTGGGATGAAGCCTGTCCACAAATGTCTGCACAACATGTTCGGCCAATCCAGCCAGTAAATGGTGGCAAGTTAAAGTTTTCCCTGGTGATGGAGTTCAATTAAATATCTTGGGATCACCAAAGTAAGGCAACCCATTGAACAGTTGTTTAGAAATTTCACTCAAAACCAAAAATGACAATTAATGCAATAGTTGCTGAGATATTTCAGTCTGGGCCAAAGTAGTGGACTGACTGCCCGACCAGCACTGCTAGCCCTGGAGCTGCGCTGCTAGTGTGACGAACAATCTAGAATCTTGAACAGGATCTCAGTTTACTACAGTCATTTGTAAAAGTTCAGCAACAATTCGACAATACACATTCAACAGTAGGTATATACCATAAATAAAAACCTGCATGGCAGTGGAAAGGATCTTGACGACAAGAGAGAGCTGTTCCAGACTGAGCGGTGCTCAGAATTTGTCACCAATGCACTTATATACATTTTAGAGAGATGCAAAAAGGGTCCGGTGAGGAACTGACATGAGTGGAAGTAGGGCTGGGCGATACGGATCAAACATCAGAATATTTTTGACCAATTACCTTGTGCGATATTGCAACAATATTGTAGGGTTGACAAATGGTGCGTTCACAAAATATTATTACGCAATGAGATTTTTGATAAATAATCATCAGTAATGTAGAATGTATGAATAAGTTGGCAAAGCCAAATAATATAACAGCTTGAAGAGTCTTGTAAGTTCAGAAAATGACATTTTCTAAATCTAAGACAGTATAGACAGATATAATAACGATATTTTTCCAAGCCTTAAACGGAGGGGGAAGATGAAGTACGAACGGAGGGAAAAACGACGTTAGCTGGTGAAAAGCTGACATTGATGAGGCAGAAGGCAGATGAAGAAGGGGACGAAGAACTGGAAGGCAGAGGGCATGGGAAAGATACAAGAATGTGGGGACCTCGGCCAAGAGCAAGAGCTTGAATCTTAAGGGGTGTCACAGAAAAGTTAGAGAAAGGAAGGTGCAGGTGAGAGAAGTGGGTATGCAGTGGAGAGGGGTCTCAAACGGCTCAGCAGGGGAGAAGGACAAAGAAGGGGGCCGGCAGAGAGCGAGGGAGATGCTGGGAGAGGGGAAAAGGGGGTGCATTTGAGAGGGCTGCATAAGAGGGGAGCAGGGAGGGGGAAACAAGCAGAGGAGGGTAAATTGGCACGGAGAAACAGTGGATTCCAGGGCAGAATTTCTTAATTAGGTTGTTGTCAAGGGTGATTAAGCTGCTAAAAACAACATTGCTGTTAAAGAGACTTGACTGAGAATTGGAAAAAAAATGAAAGTGTGCTGGAAGTGGTGTGTGTGTGTGGATGTGCGTGACCACGGGTGCCCACTTGTACATGTGTGTGTTTTTTTACATGCATGCTTGCCTTCTTCACCTACCCTCCCTAAATCCCAGCATAAATCTGCCCTCATCAGAGCCCGGCTGCTGAAAAGGACATTCCTTTCTACACAGTAGCTCATCCATCCTAACACAATGTGCCATCATTAGAGAGCCACTCTGTGACAGCACTGAGTATTCGCTGCAGCTTC
Organism: Bovichtus variegatus; assembly: GCA_943593645.1. NCBI lineage: Eukaryota > Metazoa > Chordata > Actinopteri > Perciformes > Bovichtidae > Bovichtus > Bovichtus variegatus. The sequence goes on along the minus strand of CALSCE010000016.1, from coordinate 7,575,599 downwards.
ACAGTGTCTACAGGAACTAAGGTCCAAGTGCAAGATTTCAGGTATTTTAAAGGAGTGGATGTAACATAAAATGGAATTACTTTGCGGAAAGTATTAAAGTATTAGAGCATCACTACATAGCTTATCGTCATTTTTAATTGTCATCGCAATGCCAACTTGTGTGATAAACACACTGCGATATTCCACTCAGAGTATCAGTAGAAAACTTCTAACTTCTAACTATCTATCAGTCTTTTTTTTATGTGTGCATTCTGTGTTCAGATCAATGTTCAATAAAGGAATGTTGGAAAAAATGTCCCTTTTTTCTTTTATTCAATAAGAAATTGAGTACACTTTAATATCTGTTCATTCATCGTCTGTAATATTGTTGTTGCGATATTCAATTATTGCGTCACGCATGTTTTCCTCATATTGTGAAAGAAAGTTTAAGGCTGGATGTACATATGAGTTAAAAAAAGTGATGATTCCTGTTCATCTTCTCCTTCACGGACACTGTACTTTCAAATTCAGTTAGCGCTTGGTATGAACTTGTGTGGCTTTAAGACCCTCCCTCCCTCCTCTGAGCCCTTATTTATCTCCCATTAGTCAAGCCTGGTCAGCTCAACTATGAGGCGTTCTGCTCCAACAATACACTGATGTAAGTCTGATGTTGATTTGAAAACACTCCTTTGTCACACTACTATGGTGGCTTTCAAAAAAAAAAAAAGAGTACACCCTACTGTTACAACTCTGAAAATGACATTTCTCTGCTGTTAATATTTGATCTAATTTCTCGATTTTCCTGCCTTTCTTTAGTTCTATTCTCTGACGTCCTCTTCATCTTCCCTTTCCTTCTCATCATTTGCCATTCCCTATTTTCCAATGTCTTTCTTCATCTTTCCTTGGTCCTTTTTCTTGTCTACACTTAGTTTTAGTTCCACTCTAACAGGTGGGTCTCAGGGCCAAACCAGGGCCCCCTTTAAAGTTCTTCAACACAACTGGCTTGGCAGCAGCTCCTTAAACACACTGCTTCTCCTGGGTTACAAATGTGCATAAAAACTATGCAAGCCGATCTTACGAGGAACAAAAAAAACAACCAAGCAACAACACAAGTGATTGATGAACTTTTGCGTTTAAATGTTTAGCGTGGGCCTCTAAAGTAGCTTGTGACAGACCAGCAATGACAGGTTTTCACCACATCCTGCCCCGCACTATAGTAGAGGGCCTCACGCCAATCAGACAATGTCAATCATGCTCACCTGGAAGTTGACACGGTTGGATGTTCCTGCCCTGAGGCAATAGAGGTACAGGCACATACACGTAGATATGATGTATGAAGAGTGGAGAGGGCGGTGAATGTCAACATGATGGTGAACATGTCATGTAGGGGCAGAAAGAAATACTGTAGAGGTGACGGAGAGACAGTTACAGCATTTTGTCTTGCATCACACAGGTATGAACAAGGGGTGTGACACAGAGCTACTATCTGTGTCTATAGTAAATGTCCCCGCTGTGGGACGAATAAAGGTTTTCTGATTCTGATTCTGATATAGCTGTATCTGCTTATTTCACCAAAAAATATCTGTTTTTGGATTTATGTCGAAAGTTGGTAGGTTATACAGTGGAAACTATGTAAACATATTGCTTCGTTCTCTGTGTTGAATTGTTTTCTGCTGGCATTCATACTCCTCACAATCTACTGCATGTGTACATTTAGCTGCAAACTAACTATACAAAAGAACATAAGCAGTTAACCATTCACCTAAATGAACGAAATAATAAAGCGTGATTTGTGCTTGAAGTCAAAAGTGAGCCTTAATAAAAAGCTGAGCGACTGTTAATGGTCCGGGTGGAAATGAATAGTGAAACTAAAACAGGAGGTTTTAAATAGTCAGAATTGCATTGGGCCATTCTACATGAATTGTCCTCGCAAACTGAAGGTTGTGTATACAATGGGAGGAGATGGAGGCCCAGATTAATGTAAACTTAGTTCGAAACGTCTATGAGAGGAAAGAATATGGCTAATGATGAAAAACTAAAAAGCTCTCCTGAACATTTTGCATGTACTTTTAATTGGATCCGCAACTTCACATTGTCCTTTCCCGTTGTACAGGTAAAAACATCACCTGTGGACCATCACTCAGTTTTAACCTGCACCGCACAAAACATCAGGTGACATATCGTCACCTTCTTAAACTAATGGCCTTTTTTAGGAAAAAACTGAACCAAATATAGAATATAATATATTCTATATTTGGTTCAGTTTTTTCTGTTTTGTGAAAAACTTTAAAATATGACTTAGGCCATTAGTTTAAGAAGGTGACGATATGATGAAAGGTTATTGGGGATGAATCTCACCAAAAGTCTGAACCACAAACTTTCAACACGTCTGTGTTTTTCAGCCGCCGACAGTGGAAACAGCTGATCAGTCGCGTGAGTTAAATGTTTGCTCCGTCAGAATTGATCCTGCAAAAGGCGTTTCCATAATCCATTTAGATCATCAACTCTTTTTCGACAAAGACAAAAAAACACCTAGAGCGAGCGCAAGAAAGTGCACATGAAAACGACTTCATGGAAACACGGATTATGACAGAAAGTTGTAAAAAGCAGCGAGGTCAAAGCAGTGAAAGAAACAGATATGGACAGAGAGAGAGATGGAGAGAGTGTGTGTGTGTGTGTGTGTGTGTGACTAAGGTGTGGCTGACGTGTGTGTCTACACCTCGGCCTGATATTGAAAGGCTGGGTAGCGTCGAGGGGCCTTACTCAATGGAAACCGGGCTACAAACAAACAGACAGATGAACAAATGAAGAGTGGAGGCTGAAGGATGAAGATGGATGAGTGCATGAAAGAGAGAGAGCAAACAAACCATCCCATTTTACTTTGCATTGACCACAGGGTGAGATGCGTTGTGAAGGGTGTGCGAGAGAGACAGAACACGCAGGTGGGAGTCAAAACACAAGGGTGCACATGAAGTGGAAGGAAAAAAAGAACGTGCATGATTAACCTGTCATTAGGGAGGCATGAATGGAAACTCAGAATCATCCATCCTTTATATTTCACCTTGACTGAGTGTTCGTGTGTGTCCTGACCTGCAGATGGCTGACAATGCAGTATTGCTCTGGCCCGTTCAGGCCGCAGGTAGAGGTGGCGGTTAGGTTGACAGCCCGTCCAATCAGAAGGTTTCCTGTCGCAGGGTAACAGCTGCCCTCAGTGCAGCCATGAGGGCCTGATGGGAGCTCCTGTCCAAACACACTGAGAGCTGGAAGTGGAGGGAAGAAACAAAGGAGCCAATAGTTATTCTGCTCATACAACCTCCATGTGAAGTTCTTTAAGGTGTAGACACAGGGAGAACATCTAATTTTGATCATACATTTCATTTAAAAATTAGTAATATTAAGTGCTATGGTCTATAACTTCATCTGTTTCTAAAAAAAATGGCACTTGATTCAAGGACTTCAGACTTCATAAGAATCAAAAGTACGTTTCAACAAATGGAGCTGGATGCATGTGGGTGTGAATCCAACAGAACCTTAAAGGGAACAAGTGCACGCTCTGAGCTGTCACTTATTTATTGTCTGATTAGACCTCTGCTGAGGTTGAAGTCGGACGAAGCCAAATGACGTGATGTGATCTGGCTCCATATAATAAGAATGGGTGCGCTTCAAAATCTGAGCGGCGCTGTGACAGCTATACGTGGTCCACTCCATTAAAGTCAGCACGAAAAAAGACACATGCCACTTATGCTGCGCTCATGTTGTATCGAGTTACTGTAATTAGCTAAACGCACAGCGACTGTCCAATCATAGCATAACACGGCAGGCCTTTCAAGCTTTGCATTTCCCCACATCCTGAAACAAGCAATCCTTCCCATCTCTACCGTTCGTCCTATAAATCTTGAATGCCACATTTATGACAACTTGAATGTGAGTGGCAAGCAAACAAAGTCCAAGGTGAACCACAGTGAAGGTACGGTACTGCCTTTGGCAACACCTGCACTTCCTTTCAGTGTGTTTTTCCCAGCACTTGCCACAGTGTGACAAGAACCAATGAAGGTGTCAAATTGTCTCGAGGCTGATTAATCAGCCAGGCAAAACTAGAGTAGAGAAATGCTAAAGATATGTTTGTGGTCATTTGTAGCATTACACCTTTCGTCCACAGTTGTAGAAAAATTAGGCTTCATGGTAATGAGGCCTTTTTAAAGTCCTTCACCCTTGGCTTGCTTTGCTCTGGGTGTCTGGAGGTTAAGATAAGATGAAGACCTTGTAGATGTTCCCGAGTTACGATTACACAACATTGTTTTGGCTCTCGTGATCATTTTGTCAATTACTTTTTTTATTTAGTCTTAGTCCTGTGTCAAATGTCCTTGTTAGTTTTATTATATTTATTCAACTTTATACTGTTTTTTTGTTTTGGGTCAAGTTTTAGTTGACTAAAAGTCTAGGCATTTTAGTCTTATCTTAGTTGAAGAAAACATTAACTACTTCACTCTAGTTTTAGTCAATGAAAACTGTTTAAACCGCCAGATTATATTGAACATTTCACTACTCATCTAGTCTAGAATAAAATATTATCTGGCTCCTTGCTGTCATTGTTAACTTAGCTTAGTTAAGTAAGTTCCTCCGAGTGCTCCTGACTGTGCTGCCGCTGTAGTCCTGATAGCACAGGACACGGGACTGTTGTACTTTTTTCGTCAACGAAAATAAAGAGAGATTTTAAAATATTAAGTGTATAATCGGTATCACCTCAAATTGAAAAAATAAAAAAACAATGTTTCCTAAATGTATGCTCTTTGTGGTGAATCCAACACCACAGCAGGAACAGAAGCATGGTGAATTATAACAACTAAGATCACTGTTGTGATTTAACTTGACACTGCCTGACATCCCAGAAAGTAATTGCCTTAATGGACTAAGAAGAAGCACATTAACTAAAACTCTCCCGAATGTTCTGGCCCTGTTCCCTCCAACTCTCTCCCTCACCCGTGTAAACACTCTGTCTGCATCAGTGCTTCTGAATAACAGGCCTCGTCAGGGATATGTGAGAGAGAGATAGCAAGTCAGGGGGAGGAGGGGGGTGGGGGGGTTACAGGAAGACAATGAGATAAATTATGGTAAAGCATAACTGGAAGATGGACAGAAAAACTATAAGGGCGAACTGAATCTATACAAACAGAAAACAGGTTGAGAATGCAGCTCAGCAGTGATTGAGACGGTTCAGTCAGAATATTTACATGGAGGTTTACTGGTTATTGACACAGACTGTCTCTGAGCTCACAAACCAAACACCAGAGCCTGTGATGTACAGCATTCAAGTGAACATGAACATATACACACTAGTGTTCATGCCTCAGTTCATACTTGTTAGTCCTCTTTATTTCTTCTTTAAATGTTACACACGGTTTAATTTTTACTTTTCGGAAACAATTCCACAAATGAACTCATTTGAGTATTTGTACATCTTTGTAAAAATGCAAATTCCTCCAAGTTTGTACAATTTTAAAGTCCACCAAATGTCTAAATTTGAGAGTACGTGAGTTTGAATAGTATGTTGCATGCTGGGTCATGATATTCAGCACTGTTAACAATTCTTATAGTTCTCTTTCATAGCATAATAATTGGATGTTGGATGACCTCCAAACAGTAGGTAATGTACGGAACTATAAAAGAACGCTACAATATAAATGTAATGAATTTAGATTGCGGATGTCTTTTGTTTTGTGCAAGACTGCAATGGACTAACTACATGATTAATATTTGGTTTCCAGCATGTAGTCTGTAACAACTCCCAAAAAATGTTTTTCTTTCTATTGCTGAAGAAATTTGAGAAGAAATCTCTTTACATGGACCGCTTAGTGTTGGAGAAAGAGCGTAGTCATACGGGATTGGACAATGTATGGACCATGTGACCATAAAAACGACTTCTGTGCTCGCCTGAAAAAACCCATGGCTCCATATTTAGCAGACGGCATAGTGATAGGGGATGAGAGATGTTGAGAGAGATATCTCAGGGTCTTTCAGCCCTTTCGTTTACAGGAAACAACAGAGCAGCAACAGGCTGAGGCATGATGGGAAAGGCATGTCCGGTTTGAGTTCAATCATAAGCATCCTGAGCATTTAAAAAAAGCTGAACATCTGCATTAAACAGACAACTCTATGAAGGTGGAGAGCTCACAATAACACAATATTTGTAGTGTAAAGAGAACATAACTGCTTCTGTAATTGTTTTCCTCATGGAGGATACGATGCATTAGTTCGTGTGGCCCCACTGGAATGATTAGCTTTCTAAAGGGCACATGCAGGATTTCCTTCGTGATTTCACTAAATCAATTACTAAAGGATCCAAGTGTCCACCATCGCCAACCTGCAAAAAAGTACTTTGGCACACAAGAATCAGAAAACAGGGTGCAAGAAACCTCCACGATAATTTAAAGTGTCTTGTATCCTGCTGAAATACAGATATGTATCTCTGTTGGCCAGATTGCATTTCTGATTATATCCATCTTTGTTTTCTAGTTAAGGAAGATCAGGGTCGGCAGTCCAGATGGTGGTGCTAGCGTACCTGAAAACTGCCAAAAACGACAGAACAAGCATAACTTTTGCACTTTAGCCGATGAGTTGTACCAATTAAAGATTAGCTAGCTAGCTAACAACTATCCATAAGCAAAAGCGGATGACTTGTTTGATAAACTACGCTCGGTCTGAATATTTGGCCTGTTCTTGGATGTGAAAAATAATAATGTGCTTTTATTGTGTCGTGACCCTGGGCAGTTTCCATCTTTTAAAATAAAGACATAAATAAAATCTGTTTGAGGTCAGGCAGTACATTAGCAGCTTAGGACCCCTGGATCAGTCACTTGAGCTGCCAGTATTTCAGGATGCTGTTTTGGATGCTATGAGCCTGTGGAATGTAGGTCATGGTTCAAATCAGTGGGTATCATTTCACCTTTTAAACACTGGTTTTAGATAGAGCTAATTGATGGGTCTCCTCAACACAAAAAATAAGAATAGCCATTGTCCAAAATGTTCTCTCATGGTCGTTGTCTCGTCCATCAGTTTATAGAGTTATGGAGTTTAGAGTTAGTATAGAGTTTTCCTTTGGTATAATGTAGCGATGAGGCGATCATTGTTCACATGGAAGCAAAAAGTGTCGTCAATATCACGTACCCGAATGTGCGGATTTGTAAAATAATTTATTTTGTTCACAATTTCATAGTAGGTTCATGAGGAATAAAGTTTTGCTGTGCATGTGTGGAAAAGTTTTCGAGTTACAAGCGCAAATGTTTACCCTGTTCTCACACCTGAGCTGACTAGCCAATCAGCATAGATATAGAAACTTAGATACCTTATTGGTCCCTTGTTGTATGTCATATATCATATCCAACACTGAAGGAAATATACAAAACTGCACTAAAAGACTAAAACTTGTGTATGTTGTTGTTGTGTAAAAGGCCTATTTTGTACTGAACATCATTTTATGTAAATGCTTTGTAATAAAGGCAAGGCTCGACACACACACGCACGCACGCACGCACGCACGCACACACACACACACACAATGTCTATCTGTGTATAAATGTCTTGGCAGATTTTCTGAATTCCTGTGAAGCATTAACAATACCTCGCTGACACTGTTAGCAATTCTACTGATAAAACTGCCAAATATAATGACACGATCAGCCTGCAATGTTACTCCACTGCGTGAATATACTATAAGGCAAATGTAAAGACGGATTATGGTAAAAGGAGACGCATATTCACACAAAGGCAGGTGTGCACACAAAGCAGTGGACTGTAGATAAAGATCTAACACACCCTAACTAAACATAAACCACAAGGTAGTGCTGCAATACTGAAACTCAAGCATGTAATGTGCAGACAAAAAGAGAGGATGGCATTAAAGGAAACGTTACGTCATTATAAGGTAAATGAAATAATACAGTTTCATGAATAAACTAAATTCAGGAGAGATCAATATGCCCATTTGCGTCCTTCTCAAAGCTGAAATCACAGCCAGTGGTGCCACCCCTCTACTCAAACAACCCCTTCAAGAATACAGAACTGTAACTGGGTTTCACCTGACCTCAGTTCACAGGTATGACATTACACAGTGGGTTCTCTCACTGGTCAAATAAGCTGCCCAAGATGAGGCTCCATGACATATATGGGAATCTTCCTGCCATGAACAAAACACAGAAGTGTTTGTACTTCATCTGGCTTTGATTGAACCTAACAATGAGAAACTTCATCAAGTTCCCCCCAGTCTTTGGAGAGCCGGGAGGTGGGAAAGCAGCTGATTTGTAATCCATTACAACATCCATAAATTTAGAAAGGATCTATTTGTCTCGTTACAGACCTTAAATGTACTATGTTTTCTTATGAAGGAGTATTAGGGCCATTGTTAAAGATATTTATATATCGCAAATCGTGGCTGCACCTGTTACCTTGGTCCTGCCTGACACCAGGAGCCTTTATTGACATCCCCCTGGATCCATCTTTTTTATATAGGATCGCATCATGTTTTCTGTCGCATAGATTGTCCATGTTGTATTTTTAACTATGTTGTTTGTTCTGTACACACGTCACCTATTGCACGTCTGTCCGTCCTGGGAGAGGGATCCCTCCTCAGTCTCTCCCTGAGCTTTCTTCCATATTTCCCCCAATAATTGTAGGTTTTCTTTTAGTGAGTTTTTCCTTGTGTGGTGTGAGGGTCTAAGGACAGAGGGGGTCGTATCCTGTACAGGCTGTAAAGCCCACTGAGACAAATGTATAATTTGTGGGTATTGGGCTACATAAATAAACTTGATTTGATATTTCTTCTCAAAATACTATCATTCTTTTCTCTTTTTTTCTCTAGATCTCTAAAATCTTCTTTAAGAGGGAAAACACCAAATGTATATGAATGAAAAAGTCAATATCTTGCATTGTTCTTGTTGTTAAGCAGCATTTCACTTCAGCTCTCAATTCATGAGCAATGCTGTGTATCTTCACAGTCTATCCCACTGGAGTTACCTATAACATCTCGAGACGTTAGGACATCCTCTCATGACGCTCTGTCTAGGCACGAACCCCTCAGAAGTCATAATTTACCCTCAGTTTTAATTGAGGTGGTGTTTTAGACCACACATGCATGGAATGTTGCCTGTATAATGTATGCCGTTCACAAAGGCTCTCCATCCATTAGTTTTCTCCACTATGTCAGACTGTGCTGAAACAGAAGAGAATGGTGTTTGTGTTGGTAATTACACGGCAAAGCCATCCTCATTGCACACACTCACATGTGAAAGAGCCTCATTTTTCTAAAGATGCTTCTGACATCTGAGACGCGACAGCAGTGCTCGTCCCCCTCTCTGTGTGGGCCGCGGGAAACATATCCTCAACTTGGTTTCCACCTGCCCCGACTAGCATGGGAAAGGACAGAATGTGTGTCCGCATGTGTGCATTGTATTGCTTTAGTGGCGCATGCAGTAACACACTCATGTTATTGTGTCAGCATTTTGTTTTTGCGTTTGTATTTGCATTTGTTAAAGCGTTTCCACACTAACTCCATTTCATTTATTGTGCAGATGTGCATGCTGCAATTTGAGTGTGTTTGTGGGATATTTTTTTAAACTTGAGAACCTACTGATTTTATTGCAGAAATAGACCTGTGACCACAAGTGACCAGTTGTGTCAGTTTCGGACAAATGACCCGTAAAAGAATCATTCAGCAAGGCACTTCCAAACTTGGATTACTTAAGGAAGTGTACTTTCATTCCTTTCAATGTTTCAGGCTGAGAAAAGCCAGCAAGAGCAGAAACAACTTCACAGCAAGTGAGAAAATGTGATATGTGTATTTCTTTTGCTGTGAAATGCAGGTATTAGAGAATTACAGAATTAGATTCTATTTGTGGCGGTAGCTGAAGTGTGTGTGTGTGTGTGGGGGGGGGGCGTGTTGGAGGGTGCTTGCATGAATGTGTGCGCAGAAGGAGGCACACACAGCCGTATTCTAATGTTAACTTATTGCTATCCCTACTAGCCAGCTTGCTAAGATATTTTATTTGGATTGAAAGTCTTGTGCTGAGAACACAGATGGACAAACTTTTCAGAGTTAACTTGAAAGCACAAGTTTTGGACAAATGTGTGCAGAGGGGTTCATGAAACTCACCATTTGTGAGATCCGGATTGATTCTGTTTCTGTGCAAAACGTGTGCAATTCTCACATTAGCAGAACAAACAGGTACGAGAGAGATTGTCCACTATCTATCTGGCGGATAAAAAAAATAATAATAATAAATACCACCAAAAAAAATCACCAAATATACCTCAGACTCGCCCAAGTAAAGTCTATGTGTGGGAAACCTGACACTGACCCTGATGGACACAAACAGGGTTACTGTGTTTTCTGCACTAGACTACTGAACGCCAAAAGAAAGCTGGGCTGAGATGCATGAGTGTGACTTCTCAGTTGTACAGATGTTGTTTGACGCCAGCTGGTTTACCAGTGTGTGATTAGAGTGTTGCACGTGGCAAACGTAAGACACACACACATGCACAGAACGCAGATACACAAAGGGGGAGAGTCTCAGGTAAACACACCCTGGGGCATCTCCCTCCTGTAAACAGCACTATGGCAGGAATGCAGGGACAGAGAGGAAAATGTTATTCATTAGAGAAAACATTCCAGGTGTCAGCGTGGTGGAGGCAAACACACGCCCAAGTTCTGCACATACACACACACACACAGTATGTTGGATTCGTAATACAACATTACGGTTGGAATTGCAACAGCAGTACAGGGGGATGCAGGAATGTAAACAGAATATGCCGAGGGTTTTCACATTTGGCAATCAGCGTTGGTAAAAAAAAAAGAAAAACTGGCAAGCGCTGATATCCAAGTTTCTGCGCAGCACAACACTTCTCGGGTCAAATGTCAGTCACTGAATCTTATTTAGACAAAATTCAATGTTTTGCAGTTGGCTTTCTGTTCTTTTTCTGTTCAGCCATGCTTGCAATCCTTCATCGGTATTTCTAACTAACCCGTAAATCTTACATCAAAACATCTTCCCTTAACGGTCAAATTTCGCTGAAACTGTATGCAAAATACAGAGCCCTTAAAATCGGAACCAGATTTTGGGCATATCTAAAAAAGACTTTAAGTTCTATCTATTTATCTACATTGTGAAGTTTATTTGCATGTTGAAATGTTGAAAAGCAAATAGCAGCGCAGGGAACAGGCTGGAATGCTCACACATAGGCAGATTTGAAAAGTCTATCGTATGTTTCTTGAAAGTCCAATTGACATTAACCAGTCAATATGCAAAAATATCAGTCCGTATTTATCCAACAAAAATAAAGTTATTTAACAGTCCACAAGCAAAAAAATAAAATGCTGGTTGCTTATAAAGGCCGGGTAAAAACTTTGAGGGGGTGGAATTACCTGTAGCCTACGACAGACAGTAAATGTCGTACAGTACTCAACACTCAATATCTTTTGCACAATAAATGCTGACATGTAAAGGCCGTGACACACCAAGCAGATTATCGGCCGTCGACGTCGCACTTTTCGGCCCTGCACGGTCGGCAAAAGAAATCTCTCTGATTGGCTGTTCAGTTTAAGCGAATCAGTGCACGAGAAGAGAAACGGACGTGAGGAAAACAAACAAACGACTGAAGTGAAGTCTCTTTTCGTTTTTCATCTTCATCCCATCGAATCATTCGTCAGATATTTTCACGACGACACGTCCACCTGGATAAAGTGTTTAACGAGAATTGTGTGAAAATGGTCGGCTGCTTTGTTTTAATGGGTGCATCTTAACAAGGGCTTGTATATTTACAGTCATAGGTCTTACAGTTGACTTTTTCTAATGGTGATTACAGACTGCCGCCTCCAGCTGTTGTGGGGAGTTATTTCCTCTCGCGCAGGCCCAGAACGTACGCGCTAGTTTGACACTGGCTGTGGTGCGACTGCAATGAGACTTTTTGGCCACTAGTTCCACCAGTAGTTTGGTGTATCTGGGCCTTAAAGGGAAGGCTGCAAAGCTTTTACGTGAACACCCTACGGGAAGTGTTGCATTTTGTTTATGGCAGCTTAACAATGTTAATTTTTTCATTAATGCATTCATTCTCTCATTCATTCATTAATATGTATAGTAGGACAAAAGCCAACTCAAGCTCCGTCGGCAGTTTCCCCCCCCTCACACGCATGAATACCGTCTTCTTCCAGTTAATTATTACCTTAGAGACTGACCCACATACCTGTGTGTAGGCGAGTTGGGAAAGGCAAGTGCAATATCCTTAATCAGTCTCCATTTCAAAGTGTGTGGGTGACCACAGGTAAAGAGAAGAACTTCTCTGTTAGGTCTCCTGAGCGACCCAAACACAGAAACATAGAAATCCGACCAGTTAAATGGGGGTGGGGGTAGTCTAGTAGTCAGGCTTTCAAATAGAACACCAGAACACCAGACTGCCACCATTGAGCTCCTGAGCAAGGCACTTAACCCTGAGTTGTTCCAGGGGACTGTCCCTGTAGTCAGTTCACTGTAAGTCACTCTGATAAATGACCTGTAATGTAATGTAATGTAATGTTAAACAAAGCACATTCAACAGTGGCTGGGCACTCTATGTGTGCGTGTGAGTGTGTGTGGCCCCTCAGTCACCAATTAACCCTGCGAGGGCCCGTTCTGCCTCAGATCCAGCGCTGCTGTCAGTAGCCCATCATTTACACATTCCACAAATACCCCAGATTCTCATTGTGTTTCCAAACCCTACAAGCTGACCTAATAAACCTGGCCTCACTGGAGGGCGGGAGAGCACGTTTACTGATGATGACGGGTACAAATCCCATCATGTCTTATTGTACATGAAAATGTAAATCTCCTTGTTTTTTAAGCAGATCCAAAACCACATAAAAATAAGTAGACACATTTGAAATGAGAATGCCCTTGTTAAAGAATGAGTCTGGTGATATTCTATATTCTCTTATTGTCATACCATCTAAAGCCTGATAAATTGTCTTCCTCTGTGCCATAGAGCTCTATTGTCGTCCAAAAACTATTAAAAACACATCAATGAGCCACATTGGGTGACATGTTCCTTCATTACCATGAATACACACGGTAGTTTTTTTTTGACTCAATCAAACACAAACACTCACTTAAAAATATTCCGTAATAAATGCACTATTTCCTACTGTTTGTAAAAAAAAAAACTTTAAAACGTGTCGACCTTGTTAAATAATTCAGCCTTGGCTTGGGCCTGAAAGCCACAGACACGGTCGGTATTGAGAGATAAACGAACACATTATTGGTTTTGGTCTTTTCGTGCGATTTGTTGGCAGCGATATGAAAACATATCTTTAAGCTCCATGCTAAAAGCTCTAAACTTTTTCACAAAGTCACTTCACTTTGTACAGTATCTTGCTCATTATCTTAAAGTGAAAGAGAATATTAGCCTGGTTTCCATCCGATCCTCTTTCCATTGTCCCATTTGTGCCTTCCACCTCAACCAAGCGCAAAAGCTTTTTTGCGACATTTCAAGATATCTCCGACTTTTCGGCATTTCCACTGCAGTTTTTTTATGTGCCAATTTAAAATGCACAATAAATGGTCTGCTCCCAGTTTGAGAAATACCTTGCTACAATATATCAATACAGGCCTTTAAGTTTGCTTATTGTGTTTTTGTAACAAATTAAAAAACTTCACCTGCATTAAAGCATCCAAATTGCTGTCAGAAATGTAATTGAGCAAGCAGTGCACTGGTATTCTTCTATATATGGTGGCAAATCAAGTATGACATAAATAGTATTATTATTATTATTATTATTATTATTATTATTATTATTATTATTATT
>CALSCE010000016.1:7486655-7554313 GCA_943593645.1 Bovichtus variegatus | reverse complement strand
TGTGTGTGTGTGTGTGTGTGTGTGTGTGTGTGTGTGTGTGTGGCAAATAAACACTTAAACCTTGAAACATGCAGTGATCTAGGTTTTTTGTTAAAAAAAAAAAACTACTGTTCAAGTAAAACAAATCAGAGGAGAAAATCTTGCCCCTGCACCGGGTTAGACTACACCTTGAGCAAAGACTTTGACGCAAACACACACACGCACACAATCCCAACAACAAGATAAGAGGAAACCTGCAGAGGGTTCAGTGCCACCACTATACCTTCTGTGCAGCGGTCCCACAAAGCTAAGAAATCTCGAGACACTAGTCCAAACAATCTTAGGCTCCCATATCCTTGAATAAAATAACACGATAAGGCTGACTCTGCGTGTGTGTACACATCAAATGAAGGGCTTCAGACTGACACTGCAGCTCAAAAAACTGCTGTGAGTATTGTGAAACAAGGCCAGGCTAGAAATGGGATCAGATCATTCAGATGAGCTCATGGAGGAAGTCTGCTGCAGGTATTGGTGACTCAATATTTGGAGCTGCTGTTACCTGCACCACTGTGAGAGGAAATGAGTACAGTCGTTTACAACCGCAGTTCCCAACCTTGTTTGCCTGATGTACTGTATCTCCACAGCCCTGTTAGATGAGCTCAAGTACCAAAGGTGTTCTTTTGAATTGATTTTAAACTGGATGTTATTGAAGCATAGCAAAATAGACATAGCTACATTTGTGTATTACTATTAAACAATGTTTTTGTCAGTTTAGTCAAGTTTGCATTTAAACTTCTGCCTTGGATGTTTCAACAATTCATCCATTATTTTTAGCTATTTCAACCTTTGTTCGTTACTATTTAAACTGTTGAACTTTAAGATGTCAAGTTTTAATGATCCCTTTTTAGCTTTCTTTTTCAACCATTTATCATATAACTCTGCTCGCTTGCTAACTCGTTTTCACAAACTCTCAATCGCAAGATGTTGTGCTCAGGTGTTAAACCTCTCAATATGATAATATTTTTTTAGAAAATGATGTAATCCATCCTACAATAATCCACTTTCCCCCCTGGGGTACAAGTACCACTAGTCAATGAATCACCGATCTAGACAACAACACAAGGCATAAAGAAAATAGAAATAAAGTAATTGTCTCACTTGTTCCATGCAGCACTACCACAGGATATACTCAAGTTAGTACATAGCAACTGCCATAAATATACCTGCAGGGGTGTAGCTAACAGCAGGTGAAGTGCGCTCAAGTAAAGAAGACAGGGTGACTGGTTAAAAAGCAACCTTTGATCTTACGACACAAAGCAACACACTGCAGCGATACTCTCGTCATATCTACAAAGAAAGTAGCGCAGGACCTTAAAGAGATATCACAGACATGAAATACTCTTCGGTGCTGCTCAGCTGAACTCTAACGGACTGTTGAAAAGAAAATTCCATCTTTCAATATCGTTGCCCTGCTCAATAAATCCGAGCCAACTGGTAAAATACGCTCAACAGAAAAATGTGTTATGTTGCCTGTTGCTCGAGAGAGAAGTCATAAATCAATGCTGCTTCCTGAGTGTGACTTTCATTTCTAGTTTAATTGCTTCCACACGTCTGCAGTCAAACGCACTTTGGAATGAATCTTTACTCCAACTCAGTTAGTGCTTTTTTTTTAAACGTGTTGCATTCAGCTGTAGGGTGTATATATCCCTGTATGCGTAGGTGGAGAGAGGGTTATTATAGCAAGAGGTTGGCACAGGCAACACATCTTTTTCTTTTTCATTTTTCCAGGTTTTTTCCAAAGACATAGGGTTGCTTAAAAAAAGCAACATATGTGACTGCATTAGATGCTGGTCTGGTGAACCTAACATATATTCTCCCTGTATGATTTTAAAAAGGACAAGCCTATATTACATTTGTTAGCGAAAAAAAACATCGGCACGCTTTCTTGTTGCAAATGTTCTTCTCTTTTATTCTCGTCATCTTTTTTAAATGAGATCATTTCTTGAGGTCCATATTAATCTGAATGACTCAGTTCTTATAAAACTCTAGATGCGTAATTGCACATTTGCGCTGCATTGAAGAAAAAAATCATCAAAGCAGGGAGTAAATGACTGTAACACACCTTGAAGCCATGTAAAGTGTGTTTCCTCAAATTAGAGAGAAAATTGCTTCAAGTCTTTATGAAATTCTATGAAGCGAAACACCCTCCGGGCAAACAGTGCCCTTCTTCTCAACACCAGCGTTCTAATGATTCTTACTGTCTCATGGAGAAGGTAGATGTGGTCTACTCTAATAGATTTAAGAAACCCTGAAGAAACACCTATGGACCGAAATCTACAGGGAAAGCTCTGGCAGACAACGACTAATATAATAAGACCCCTGTTTGATTTGATGGAAACAGACCACCCAAACACAACTAAAGGGATTTCATTTAACCATAGTGTCAAACAAGGAAACAACTTCCCTTCAAACAACTTCCTAATCCACTACATACATCGTCAGATAATCACCTGTGGAGCCAAAAGGAATCTCATAATACTATCTGGATATTTACCTCATTTCTGCTGGCATCTTACAGTGAAAGAAAGAGATTACTATTAAAGATAATTCACCATTTCAGTGTTGCAGAGGGGGAGATCAATCTCACTGTGTGAGGTGCACCGCAGATTTCCACTGCTATTGACCCAGAACTCAAGTAAAGCACACCTAACTCCATTTTACTTAGCCTTTGTTCCACGCCACCTATGTACACACACAACGGAAAGTGTGTATGTGCATTCCTGTTCATACACAACCAGAGCAGTTTGTTTTTTTTCCCGTTTTTTTTTATGCCATTTTATTCAACCCAACAACAACACTTTGTGTCAGATTAAATCAGATGCATTATTTAAGGTCTTAAATGGTTTATCACAGAAATTAATCTTTAACTAAATACAGAGGGACACACCCGAGAGACCGACAAAAAAAGCTCATGCGAGGGCATGACCAGACAGTAGCCAGTGAGGAGCCTTAAAGGTGATTAAGTTCACTGAGACACACACCAAGCAGAACAATCACCACATTCATGTTTGTACTAGAAAGCCAGAGAAGAAACAGTAGGTAAGAGGTGGAGGTACAGGGCAACTCTGAGTGTGTGGCTCAGCATTAAGTCCTGTGGAGCAGGTCAGCTACTGTAAGTGCAGATTAGCCAGGCAGAGCTTTAGCTGAGGCCACACTACAGGGAAATGAAAGTGTAGCAATGGTACTTGACACTGCTTAAGTCATCATAGCTTATACAATATACAGTATGAGTGTTTGCAGTGATAACAAAGGAAGGAACTTTTTGACAAAATTCTGTTTAAGAGGTCAATTTGTAAGTGATGCTCGTCCTCACATTCGCAACATTTATTTTACTACACTCCACATGTTGATAGGCCTCTGTCGGCTTTGGCTAGCTAACATGACTAACACGTGCTCACACGTAAATGACCGAATAGGTCGTTCGTAAATGACTCCCAAAACGACATATACTATAAGACTGTTAGAGTACCAGCTACAGGCCCACGTTGTGAGACAGTTGCTGTTTTAAATGTGGTTAACGCTCAGAATTGAAACAAAACTACTTGGTTATGTTAAGGAAATGATCATGGTTGGGTGTAAGTAAGTAAGTTTGTTACTTAAGTGACATAAGTTAAGTAAGAGACTTAAGTTACGTAAATGACGTAGGTGAAGTAAGTTAAGTACAAAAGCACAAATTTAAGTACAAAAGTCAACGTTGACTTATTTTAACTCACGTAAGTTGACGGATGTTTGGCCCATCCTGTCCCTTAAGAGTTAGCAGCTACGCTGTTGCATGAATTGTCATTGACACATGCAGCCACTTTTTTTTTATTGTCCACCGCATCGATTAGTTTAGCTGAGAGATTATCAGCTGTGTGTCTGCCTGGTATACTCTATCAGGTTTTCCACCATGTATTACAGGCCCAACACTCGAAACCTTCTAAAGATGATATGTCACTAAGGAATTAAAAAGGGGGGCAATTAGTGCAGTGGAGAAGTTTCCTGCCTATTTGAAAGATAAGCAGAATATTTGGCTGATTTCTCAAGTAACACATAGGAGGAAATTGCATTTCCTGTTATTAATGACAGAATCTGTGGTCATGCAATCAGCCGTTTCCACTGTAAATGTCCCCTCTTTGTGTGCATGTGTGTGTTTGTGTGTGCAGGTCAGGGAAACAGACACTCCTATTGAGGTAGAGATTTACATCCTGGGAGGTAAATGGCAACGATTGAAGCACTGGCCGACAGACATTTCAAAATAAAGACATTTCACATGATTCACTGAGTTCTTGACCTTAAGTGTTTGTGTTTAGTTGTTAAATGAATACCAAGGTGTACAGCTACTCATCTACACAAAATATAACAGCTTTCAAATGTCAGGGTGGCTGAGAAAGAGAGATAGGAAAATACATACAAGTTTGAATTTTCTGAAAGTTATGATGCATTTTTTTATAAATCTCCATGAAAGAGTTTCTCTTCTCAGTTTCAAAAAACAGGAAGATCTTAGTTCAGTGACACAGTAATGTAATTAACAGCAAAAAATATATAATTGATTAAACAAATTACCTCATTCATTCATTTTGACAAAGCCACTTAGCTAAAACTATTAGTGGATTAACTGTTTGGTCATTTCAGAAATAATTGGCTGTTGTCAATAATTAAGACAAAAATATCAAATATCTGTGGGCTATAAATGGATACTTCTTAAACTGGTGATTAGACTAAGTAAACAATATAAAGACATACATTTTCACATTTTATACACTTAATATTAAATAAATGTGACCAACGATCAATAAATCTCCTAATAATGAAAATAATCAAGAGTTGAAGACACTCTATTAGTCTGAGGTAAATTACCTTGACAATTTCCCACAGACATAACTTTCAGACAGACATGAAAAAGATGTGCCGGTGGTAATCTCTCCGTCTTGTCAGTGTGCTGCAAACAAGGGTTTGATTTATATCAGGGGACATGATTATGATATGCAGAGGCCCTGACAGAGGCTCAAATATCAAAGACACACTGATAGAGAGCGAGGCGGCCGATGGCAGCGACAAGTCTCCGGAGAGGCCTCCTGATGTATAGATTATCCAAGCACAGGGGCACACACACCACACTTACACTGAAGCACTTCATCTCTCTCTCTCTCTCTCACACACACACACACATTACATTACTGAGAACCATCTGTCATCTTTTCCTCCCATCAGTCCATTTCAGGACACTAAACTTGCTAAACTTAAGGTGATTCCACTTTCCGGAGCTGTGCAATCAGAACCACTTGCAGGCGGCCGCGGGACATATGCCCTGTTAGCCAATCCAAATGATCTACACAAAAGGAACGTATGTCTCCGCCTGCAAATTACTCCTACAATAAAAGATTGTTTTACAAGCACTTAATATTACCTGTACTTATACTTGAATATACATGTTTATATGTGTGTCTTTTAGGTGGGTGTATCAGCAGAACATTTAATTAAACAATTCAGTAGAGCTGTCCTCGACTAAAGAAACTCTTAGTCGTTTTAATCAATTAGATCTGTAAAACTTTGTATCTCCACAAAGAATAAAGAAAAAGCATCACTTCAAATATTGTGTTAATCATAGATATGTTCATAAGTTTCTTGGAAATAAGTCATTCAGCATAATAAAAAATGTGTCAACTAATACCAAAACGACCAATTAGTCGACTAATCGAGAAAATAAGGGGCAGCCCTATAATTTGGCAAAATATTGCAAAAGCTCAAATATGGCTGCATGCTCTGGGAAATGACTGGCACTAACAGAAGGTGTAAGCAGATAGCACTTATTAGGATCAAACATGCAAAACCTCTGGTATGGTCCTTTGAAAAAATGTACATAAAGTAAATGTCATCACAATAAATAGGAAAATGCAGCCACCGACCAGTGTCCCCCCCTCCCACATGGCCCATTCTACCAGCCTGAGCGACTCGTGGATCTTCTTAACCCTTCAGGCTAGAGTTGATCTCAGCAGTAGGGCGAGAGGCCAGGTCCTTGAGCTGATTAAAGCTAGACTAAGCCTACAAGGGCCATGGGAACATGTACCTCCAAACACACACGTCTAAATACCCTGACAAGAGAAAAGAAATAAATGGCAATATGACATTCTTGAATTCAAGGGTAAATTCTCCAACTTTACCCCACCGAATATTAAAAATGAAGCTGTCCAACTTTCTAGGAATGCCCCTCCCCCCCAACCTAAAAAGCACTAATTAGGGGAAGATGCTTTGTTAAAGTCACACCTTGATATTTATTGGATACCTGGTGTGAGTATAGGGGAACAAGGAGAAACAACACACCACTGTCATTATGAGTCTGTTGGTCACCTGCAGCAAACATGTGGAATATCATTCAACCCTTTTAAGAAGGTGAATCTGAGCTCTGCACTGCATTAATCTGTGCCGATGGTTAATCTGGTAGGAATGTGAGCAACAGTGTCAGAAATCTGCCTCCCGGCCGTAAGGGACCCACTGGTGTCAGTGAGAGAGCAGGGCCACACACACACACACACACACACACACACACACACACACACACACACGTCAAGTATCCCACTTTAAAGTTTTCTTAACCTCAATTCTAGTTTCTTCACCACATGCTAGAGACAACCTTTGGTAGCTCTGTATTTTCTTTTCCTACAGTCTTAGATTTGGTCTAAAATGTGTACATGTGACTAATACATATTATTATTATTATTATTATTATTATTATTATTATTATTAAATGAGCTAGATTTTTTTTAGAGTATTTGCACAAAATCCTGCTGAATACATATCGTTAGTTAAACACAATAACTGCCCCCCCCAACAAACACACACACACACAATGATATAGCCATCACATTACAACTCTAAAGTTTGTGGCTATCTTCATTTTGACAAAAGTCTTTCAACAGAACTGTGTTTAGTCACCAACACTTTCCTTTAATTCCTTAAGCTAACAGGTGGCCCACTGCATAGACGTGACAGCGAGCTAACAGCCCAGAAGACCCATTAGCCTCGCAAAACAACGCCACAAAGTCCCTCAAAACTCACATTTCTACGTCCCAATAAGAATAACACAGTATTAACCAAACAGGAGTTACAGGTTACAGTGATAAGGCTCGTGGAAAGACACTCGTTGACCCCTGTCGGAACATTGTGGTAATATACTTTACAACGGTGATTTTTTTTTTTTTTTTTTTTTGCGTTATTGTGTTTCCCCGAGGTGCGGCTCTCAGAAATGTTAGCAAAGACGGAAGGATAAGATGGACCTCACCTGCTCGGTAGTTTCCTGTGACTCCTCTCTCTCTCTCTCTCTCTCTCTCTCTCTCTCTCCCTGTCACACACAGACACACTTTCTCACTCTCTCTTTCGCTTCCTCTCCCTCTCTCACACACCCCCCCGCACGCGCCGTCCTGCACCGACTGTATGAGCTCGGTGTCCTGTCTGCAGCGGTGCAGTAGAGGGCTCAGTCCGGCGCGAGGAGGTGGAGCTCCGAGTGTCACACATTGTCCCGGGAGCAGGTAGGTCCCGAGACAGCGCTCGAGCCCTCCCAGCCCTGTCAGACCAAGCCCACGGTTTTAGATAAAGATTACTCACCGTTTCCTAAATGGATTTTGAATGTATTGTATAGGATTGTATTGGATAGGGACGATGCAATTCAGCAATATTGTTCTAATACAGAGCATGGAACTGACTTGTGCATTTTTGTTTAAATAAAGGCCGACAGCTTTCAATATCATGGAACCACAACACACTGTGAATGCTGAAAAGGGTTAAATATCGTCAAAACGTTTTAATGGAGACTTTGCTTGTGCTCCTGAACTTAAACTTGACTCTCACTTGAAGGCAGGGAAGCAACCAAACAAAAGCCCTTTTTATTCACTGTTTTTTGTTTTTATTTTACAGGATGAAATCAATTTGAAAAGCCATTGGCACAATGAACTTACATTGCACATGGATTTATAGTTATTTAATCTCATAGTTTTCCAACATCTTCACCTGGCAGCAAGTCTGAGGAGTTCACTTAAAGTAAAAAGCTTTGAGATGAAAGCTAGAAGATGCATGAACAGACATGAATATATGCCTTTTTACAGCAGACAATTTCAGGAGAAAAAGCACAGGTCTGTTCTGTTCACGTGTCCTAATAAGTCATGGCAGTGTGGCATACTGCTGTAACCATTACTCATCCTTCACACTGTGATCCCCACTCTGTTTTAAGGCCTGAGATCTCATTAAAATTTTTGCACATGGTCATAAAATTAACTAGAGACCACATCATGCCATAGAATCTCATCAGCCGCCACGCCAAATCAGGCCTGGGGCGCCTTCCCCACTTCCTACCCCCCTTGCTCGGACCTCACCCATCTTCGAACTTCATTTTGATCTCAACGGGCACACCTGTAACGTTCTGTTACGACAAATCAGCAGAGTAAAGTGGGGTCATTACAGGGGACAATGACCCCAGATTTCCAGATGGAAATATAAAAACCTGACAAAGTACTGAAAACGGTTTGTAAATGTATCTTAGTGTGAAATTTCACCTTGTGGGACCCCAATTGTCTGGGGCCGTAAGACACAGCATGCTTTCTATGTTTCCCGTTCATAATGTGATTGATTGTTTTACTTATATTGACCCACGTGATTCCTTCCCATATGAAAGGGGCAGTGCAGAATATATAGTAAAGTAGCGTGCTGCCCTGCCCTGCTGCGTGGGGGGAGGATAGCGGGACAACTCATCACTGACAGGATTTGTTCCATGGGAATTATCAAGACATGATGACAATCTCCCTCGCCAAGCTCATTATGTGGTGCCAGCCAAGTCAACTGATACATATCACATATCAACAACCAGCAGCCGCCTAATACGAGGACAGTCTCCTTTGCAGGAGGTCAATGTGTGTGCTTATGTGTGTGTGTGAACGTCTGATGTGATCTTTGAACTGTGGCCCGTGTAGTAAGCTGTAGATAAAATGGGTATTTCACAGAGAGGATTTTGTCTGGAGACGAAAAGAGGATGGGAAGAGATACTCAGGGAAACATATTTTGTTTACGCTGATGCTGGGTTGAGCTACACTGACATGAGGCAGAGTGTGAGGGAGGAAAAGAGAGACAGAGGAGTAGCTGTGAAGCAGGGGGTCAGCACAGGTTGTGCAAGGTGAAGCCCAGGAATGGCCGGAATCCATAATTATCAACTATTCTGTACAGCAGAATTCTCCTGTAATACAAACATGAAAGTAAACAGCAAAAATTGCAAATATGCTGCAGGTTGTAAATGAATATTATACAATACTTTATGCACACACCAAGGACAGTGCTCAACAAAAACATGGTAGTCTGGTGGTCGAGTAATCAGGCTTTCAAATAGATCACCAGAAGATTGTGAGTTCAATACCAGGCTGCCACCATTGTGCTCCTGGGCAAGGCGTAAGAGCATCTGCTAAATGTAAAGCAAAAACAAAGACATTGGTGGACATACTGAAGAACTAATGGGGTGAAGAAATGAAGAAACTGTGAAAGGAAGAGACAATTTCTCAGAAGCAGAGGCTGTAATTTGTTCAGAGCTATACTCTTTGGATGGGGAAACATCTGGCGGTGTTTTGCCTGATTGCTACACACACACTCAGAAAGCTGAACACCAGGGTTACCCTCTTCTTTTCATTCAACGCGTGCTTTCGTGTAATTCGCCACGTGAGTGTGCAGTGTGTGTGGACATGTTCTCATTTAAAGCTCCAATCAATTTTACATGTGCAAATCAACCAACATTAGTATGAGAGGAGAGAGAAGCATAATTCTTGTGGAAAGTCCAAACTTTTTTTGAATGCTGTATTGCGGTTTAAAATGTTCTTGTTAAATGAGTTCATTTACTTCAGTACTTCAGTCCTGCCAGCTGACTGGACTCTGTAGCCTGAGCTGTTTATGCATCAATATCACCAGTGGTAAGTCATTCATAACATCTTTTAATTCTGCATACTGTAAACACTGGGAATAACAACCAGGCGAGTCCAGGAGAATGTAAATCAGGTTGTTAAAGCGGACCCTTTATGTGTCTGTTATATTCGCAGGTGGAGGAAGTACTCAGATCTATTCCTTGAGTAAAATTAGTAATACCACGGCAGAGAAATACTCAGTTGCAATTAAAAGTCCTAAATTCAAAATCTTACTGATGTAAAATGACAGAATTAGCATCAAAATATACCTGAAGTACCAAACGTAAAAGTACTCATTCTGCACCATTTTAGAATCATATATGTTATATATATTGTATTATAATTATTAATGCATTAATGTGTTCATAACTTTAATGTTGCAGCTGATAAAGGATCATTGATTTAATTTTTAGTAGCTTGTGAATCCCACCAAGAGATCAATGAAGGTCATCTTAACCTATTTTATATTATACGTGAAAACATTTTTGTTGATTGTATTTTTTTGTATTATTCATCTGAAACGTCAAAGTAACCAAAGTGGAGTGGAGAGTGGAGAAAATGAGTGCAACATGTGCACACAGTTACCAACCCTGCCTGCAATGTTTCTAATCTAGCATTTACTTCCACTTCTTTGTTGAAGTTGGTTTGAGGTCTTGTCAACATGCAGAATGATTGATGTCAAATTGAAGATCCAGCTCACAACTGTACCACAGATATTACTTCAGCTTCGATAAATGTGCCTTTATGCAAAATGATCAAGGTCTGCCCTCTAGTGAGGAAACCGCTGTTTGCGGATTGACCTTCGCAACCGGGTAATGTTTCAGCTCAGCATAGTCGCCTGGCATTCTGTGAAATAAATGAAAAATAAACACATGGTGCACAACAAAAGCTAAAGGAATACATTTCCCCACCATCAGAGGATTCCGCGAAGACCAGTGAGGATTTAAACATTTAGTATCCGTTCATCTCCAGCAGACAAGGTTTAATCTGAAACTCACACCAAAAAGAATTCCAGTGTGAAACGTTCAAGGTTTTTTTTTTCCATCTGCTTTTACTAACAAATCCTTAACTATATGTTTTTAATAGACTTTGATTGCCCTGATGTGCCATTTGTTTAAATTTCATTTCAAAATACGTGTTCCAAGTTCAAATTCTGTGTCTCTGTGTTAATTGTTCATTGACCATTGCGCTGCTTTTTTGTTGTCAATTTATCAGCAAAATACTTTATTTTCAACATTCAATTGTTCCCCTTTTCCGCACAGCTGGTCAGTCACTGCGCCACCTGGAATAAAAAAAATGCCCTTGATTTGAGACACTCAAATAAAAATGGCAGTGGGTAAATGCAGTGCATCGTATAGGAAATATGGAGTCATTTCCACTTTTGACTGCTATTTCTCACCCACTGCTTTGGGGTGTGCACAAGACATCATTGTATGCAGAAATCATCGTAGTCACTGCTGCATGAAAGGCAAACACAACACATTATCATGAACTTTATTGTCTTCATGAAGGTAGCTAGATTTGTCATATTCAACGATTATCATCAGACTGCGAGGCACCAAGCAATTTGAAAAGAAAAATAGTACATTTATAGGAAAACATAAATGAAATAAAACATACTGGGCTTCCGCATGGGAGATGTTTTTTTCTCACATCCTCGCACCTTCAAGTTGACAGTGTTAAAATCTCCTCTGGTACCCATGAAACCTCTTTACAGTTTGATAATGTAGTTCTTCACTCCAGTCAGATCGAACGACAATCTCTTTCTCGCTCAGAAACTTTGTTTCCGGACAGTTTTCATGGAATATTTGAGATCCAACTGTATTTATTTGTACCCCTCATCTATCCTTTGTTGTGATGTTTTCATCAGCATCTTTGTCTTCATCTCAAACTGTACAAAACTGAACACAATCTTGACGCAGATCTGATTTTGTATATCGGTTTCTTTGGGTTAACCTCGTTTTGCTTTTAAAAGCCTGTACCTACTGAAAGCACTCTCTTTTCTTGTGTCCTTGGGTAATTCAAAGATACAGATATTATTTTCCCTTGACGCCTCTCCAAGCTAAATTTATCTGCGTTGCCTCTTGATTGATGACTTATTATCATTGATAAAAATGAACTCATGCTCATCTTTTGTGCTCAACAGAGAGTTACATAATTATAGTACGTTTGCACGTTTTCCCAATATTGGGACGCTAACGATAGGACCCATTCACTTTGGCATCTTCCTATTATTGAATATTGGGCAATATGTTTACGTTAACAATGGATCAAATGACTGTTTGTAATGTGAAAGGGGATGTTTGTAACGGCAATGCCACAAAGAATTATTCACCAACTCTACAGTTCTCCTTGGCTTTTATGAGCAGTTTTAGCGTCTTTCAGCTCATTGTTTTGGTTTTAGGCATGTAACTTTTAATTCACTTTCACCACTCTCATTGATGTCACTTCAAGCAAAAGCAGGTAGCTGTTTTTTTTCAGGGAAGAAGCTCTGAAAAACCCAGTGTACACTATACTTCAACACCCAAACCAAAGACAGAGAAGGTGAGCAGCTAAGTGGTGAACATGGTGGAGCATTTAACGTCTTAAGAGATTTTTCTTTCAGGAGTTGGTGGAAACCAAAGTGGAGCTAAAAGGAGAGTGAACACTCGACTTAAATGTGCCAAGTGGACCAGGAACATGATTCCAAATAAATTGTAATATTGACCCACGTCTGCGCATGTGTAAATGGTCACCTTTTGTTAACAGGTTTGCCATTTATGAGTCAATATTGTGTTTACAGCTTGTTCCAACAGGCCAACAAATTATTTGATGCAGATTTGCAGTCTTGGTAATAAAATAAAAATAAATGATAAATAACTTTAAAAGGGCACTCCAGTGATTTAGTATTGTACTTACAGTATATAGCTCATACAGACCCGGAGTATGTGGTACAGCTGTTTTCACAGGCTAAGCAGTAGCCTTGATATGTAAAATTGCTGGAGTGTCCCTTTAAACTTGCAGGGATCAGTGTTATTTCAGGGATGAAATCCGCCGTGAAATACATACATTTTATGTTAACTGCTGGCCCATTTATCGCCTCTCAACAGTACCATCATGCTTGTAGTGTTTCATTTTTGTGCTCAAAGCCATGGAAAACAAAGTTACATATAGACATTTTCCCACCTTCAGCCCTGAGCCAGCATGGTTTAACATTTCAAATCTCCAACAGTCTACTTGATTCCTGCCATCATGTGGATCCACCAGTTGGCCTGCACGGTCCAGCCCAGCTGCTCACACTCGGAGATTTGCTGGAGGAAATGTTCCTTGGCCTCTGCCTCACCCTGGTCCTCCTGCAGCGCCTCCCGCAGGTAGCGCATGTCCTCTGCAGCGCTCAGCTCTGGGATGCCCGTCAGTAGCATGAGGGAGAAAAGAGTGATCAGCAGACGAGAGTGCGAGCGCAGGGAGAGGTATGCCTGGGTGCAAGTGTCCTAATATGGGCAGGTGGGAAAGACAAAAGAAGAAACGGAGGACAAGGGGAAAGGATAATGACAAAAGATTTTAAGAAAATGGAAACAATATCTGACAATCTACAATACATGGACATGCACAGTGGATTCACTTGTCCATTCACTTATGCAAACACACAATTATCCCTCTGATAGAAGTCATGGTGTACAGAAAGACAATGTGATCAAGGTCTGCAAAAAAATTCAAAGTTTGGTCTCAGAAATGATGTGCTCATTTCTTTAATAAATGCGAAATAAATGTAACAGTCATGTAATATTCTTCAAAATTGCAAGACGCATGGAAAACTAGACATCTTCTAGCACAGAACTTTATGTATTCAGTGACAATTCAAAACAGTAAAAGAGTAACTTAAACTGGTAATAGGCAAGTTTTTTTGATTTAACTTATCATTATGTGGTAAATATTGATTGCACGATGTAATGGCTCTAGAATTATGATTCCGTCAGTGTTGAGATTGGTTCCTTATAAGCCTCGCTTTCACTGGGCAATTCTGCCTGCCACCGGTGACGATCCCCCAGGAAAATGAAGGTTCCATTTACTGCACCGAGAAAGTGCGTCAACCACTGCGCAAACCGAAACAGGAAGAGGATAGCACTCTTGTCGGTGAATGCAGTAACTGCAGGAAGTTTGTGTAAACGAGCGATTTGGATTCATTTTGTTCTGATTATTTGCTGGGAATATTGCATCAGAGATCAGCGTCCCTGTTAGCAGAGAGGGAAGGCTCTGTGAATATAGTGTGAGGGCGACGGCGTGGGAGAAAATGTGTTCATATGTTCATTTTTAAAAAGTGCATATCTGAAATAATAATCCAAAATGACTGATTATACTACTATATGACTTGTTTATAAAGTTGTAAATGTTTGCTTTCAATAAGAACCAAAGGGCTTGAAGCCGGAGCCACATACAGGGTGGGGAAGTTGGAAAAAGTAGTCTTTGTATAGGACTTTGTTTACAAAAGGAAAAATCTAAAAACAACTCCAGCTTCATCTTTCAATGAAAGTATCAGTATAATTACACACAAACAAACACAACCACACACGTAGTCAGGTCTTCTCACCCTGAACCGCTGAAAGTAGAGGCTGTTGCGCCCTTTTCCCCTGCCCATGACATACAGGAAGTCAGGTGTGAGGACGAATGGCACACGCTCCCGGCTCACGCCAAGGAAGTGCTTCCTGTTACCCAGGATGTGACCGAAGTCGATGTGAAACAGGTTCCCTGAGAGGCCCAGAAAATACAAAAGCATTTAAGTTCTGTCAGTCACCTCAACTGCTTTCAGAATTTAGTATTTTGCTCATTCATTCATCGGATACAGGTTTACTCGACTAAGTTCAATTAATAGCCAGGTGTGAACAAAAATGGGTGGTGCATACCTTGGTCCGTGATCATGATGTTGTCATTGTGTCGATCTCCTATACCCAGTACATAGGTGGCCACACAGTAACCAGCACAAGACTTCACAAATCTCTCCACAGTCTTGAAGTGCTGGAGTCAAATGAGATCGAATAACATCAGTGGTAAACTGGCAGAGCATGAAATGTTCGAACGCAGCTGATACCTCCAATTATGTACTTCTTTAATATTTTTTTTTATGAATTTAATATAGAAGGAATAAATGTCAACTGGTCTACACTGTTAAAGGGATAGTTCAGATGTTTTGAAGTGGGGTTGTATGAGGTATTATCCACAGTCGGTGTATCACCTACAGTAGAGGGCGGTCTACACGGCCCCCGTTTGGAGAAACAGACAGGAGCATCAGCAGGAAGTCAAGCACTGCACTGCTGTCGACGGGGGCATTTTTTTTTCCTCACTGCTTTACCTTCATTTTACCTCGTAGAACACAGGAGTTTTTGGTCTACCGCTGCCTCGATCCGTTGACTAGTTTGTGTTATTGTTTGACTTTGGTGAATCCGAACTAACACTTTAAAACATCAAGGTCACACAATAATACAAACGAACTAACCGATCGAGGCAGCGGTAGAGCAAAACCTCCTGCGAGGTAAAATGATTGTTTTTGTCTTTGGAGTCTGGTGGACTTGAAGAGGGCATAAATAACGGTAGGCTAAGGCTGCCTGACAGCAAGGTAAAGCAGTGAAAATATTCTCAATATAGCATACACTTTAACTGATATTGATTTTTTATTTTTTTAGGTGACTAAAATAAGTTTTGCTGCTGCCCCCGTCCACAGCAGTGCAGTGCTTAGCTTCCTGCTGGTCCTCCTGTCTCATACAACCCCACTTGTATCTGATCCCTTTAATTCAGACAAGCTGTCAAAATTGTTTCATTGGTAGGTAAATGTAAAAGTATGTACACTACAAGAAAAAGCTTTCAAAATAGTCAAAAATAGAAATATCTTTCGATGTTTAGCTGTAGGCAGCTGCACAGATACATGTGACCCAGCATGTCATCTAGCCAGTACCTCTCTACCTCTTTTTTTGTGAAGGAATATTACAAGTTCATTTGGTCCAAATCTTGTAGAAAACCTGGCTTTGAATGCATGTTTTCCATATTACTTACTATTTCCTGGAGTGGACATTTGGACTTGAGCCACTCAAACAGAGCATCGTTTCTGAACGCTCCTGTTGTCCCTCCATGGCTCCTCTGGACTGCAGCGATGGTCGCTGCATCCCTCACAATCTCAATCATACCTGTCGAGGAGAAACTTGATGAAGTTCACTGTGAGTTTGTTGATTTTGTTTTTTTTCCACATCACTTGCCAGAGGACATCCTGGTTGTATCTATTATACATGTTTAAAGGCTTTATAACATGTATTTGTAAAGTTGTGATGTGAACCGATGATCTTCCTTTTCATATACAGTCCACTAGAACGCCACTATATTTTCAAAACACTTTAATTTTAGGTAGCCCTTCATGTTGGTAATTATGACGGTAATGCTTTATTTACAGGTCTATAATTTCCCAGAGGTTGCCTGAAGAAAACTATGTAA
This sequence comes from Bovichtus variegatus, assembly GCA_943593645.1. Taxonomy (NCBI): domain Eukaryota; kingdom Metazoa; phylum Chordata; class Actinopteri; order Perciformes; family Bovichtidae; genus Bovichtus; species Bovichtus variegatus. The sequence goes on along the minus strand of CALSCE010000016.1, from coordinate 7,537,904 downwards.
TAGGGAAAATGGGGACAACTTTCCAAGTTATTTTAAGTCAAGTTTATTTAAGTGTATTGAATTCATAAGCAGTTGCTGATTTGCAGAACAACATTTCAGACTGTACAGTTAAACTACAAAAGTATACAGAAAAACAGATCAGTACCATGTTATAATGTGAACAGTTTATTGTTATGACAATATGTTTTTCATGTTATTACGACATGCCAATTTATCACGTTATAACAATAATCTATCACATTTTAACATCAAAACTTTCACGTTATAAATAGATGAATAGTATATTATTATAAGAAGAAAAGTTTCTAGTTATGTGATAAGTCTGTAGTAATATCACAGAAAAACACCTTGTGATAACAATAAACTTTACCTTATGAGGGGATACTGATCTGTTGTGTTTTTATCTGGCAGGCATGGCAGCAAAACTCTGGCGTATTAAACAGCGAACAAAATAAATGGATAATAAATGTTAAATGACCTATGTTGTGTCCTGTGGAGATGCAGCCGTATGGAACAAGGTTCAGGTCCAGAGACTTCTCCTGCCAGATGGAGTCCATCACCACCAGCGTCTGGACAGGAAGATACACAGTCAGCCGTCACTTTATCCAAAAGGTAAAACATATTCAACCACTTAAAACCACAACACTCTTATTCCAAAATGCTCCTTGACCTGAATGACCAGCATGTCCTGTCTGAGGTCGTCGCCCTGTTTGAAGATTATTCCGACAGGTGTAGGTGAACTGGGCGAGGGCATGGGAGAGAACTCCAGCCACAGTGGCTTCTTCTTAGAGGCCATCACCTTGCATTTGTCCAGCTGGAGGAGAGGATTAATAAGTACTATGAATCGGATTATTTTGATTTGAAGAGCATTTAGATACATTTAAAAGTGTCCTTATAACATCCATCCACAAACAGACTGTGTCATTCTCTGTCGGACTGGGATATTTTAGTCATAATTATATTAGGTGGTTTAACGTCACAAAATTATCCACATTCTGACTACTGTAGGTCTGAGTAACTGCTGATAGAAAAGGATAATGACGGGTAAAAGTGCAGATATGTGTGCTTAAGACTGGGCAGGAGGGAGAAATGGAGATGGATGGAAAAAGAGAGCAAAGTGAGAGGCAGGAGAGAGAGAAGAAGACTAACTCACAGAGAGATGAGAGAAAGGCAGAAGTGAGACAGAAAAGAACTGGAAGTGGCTTTACAGACAGTCCTCCCACAACAAAGTTTTGTGCAAGCAGCTTATTACAACCCATATCAACATTGATTTATTAACTAAGTTTACTTACATTACATGAGTAACTTACTAAACGTGTACCTTGTACATCACGTACTTAATTCAAGTAAGTTACGTAACAAATGTACTTATTTGAATCCAAACCATGATCTTTTCTTAAACCTAACCAAGCAGTTTTGTTTCAATTCACAACGTTAACCGAGCGTTTAAAACTGCAACTGTTTCACAATGTGCGTCTGTCACTGGAGCTCGCTAATGGTCAGATATGTCGTCACTGACAACAACATAATGTCGTTCCGCTATGAGGACGTGCTGACTTTATAAGGTCTGTGTTTACAGCTGGCTGCACAGCCCCTGTGGCTAAACAAATGATCAATTACTGCAGGTTTTAAAATAATAAAAAATCGTACTTTTCACTCAAAGGTCAAACTCGCTTAAATATATACAGTATGTGAACACTGTGTGTGGTGCAACATGTACTAAAGGGCTGTCTAATTTAATTGGAGCATGCCAGACAAAAATCACAAATACTATTTTTTATTCAACACACTGTCATTTAACACCGACACACTCACAATTTGCACATACAAAAACAGCATGCGCTAGGCTTACCAGGATCCTTCCAGCTTTGATGCGGGGGTCATAGGGCAACAGGAATTCATCTGGAAGATTAGACTTTCTGAGAAACTCTTGAAGCCTGAGAGGAGCTAAAACAAGAGAAACGCAAAACACAATTCTGCAAATTAGTTTAGTGACGCAACAAATGGCTTCTTTCAGGATAGAGTCAACTGGCAAGAAAGAAAAAATCTTTTAAATATGACAGAAACGCAGCTTATAGAAACCCAACCTCCTGCATTTGCATGTCATTGGATTGTATTTTATTGATGGAGTTCCACACCTGGTGGTGCGAGTCCAGCACTGTGTTTGTCTAGATGTCAAGCTTTGACTTGTTTTTTTAGAAACAAAAAAACATTTTTGCACTGATGCTGTTGCAGTTCCTTTTGGGAAGTTGCTGCTTTCCCATAGCTCATTAACATTAACATTTACACCAAGTTCTTAAAAAGCCTACTTTGAGTCAATCCCTTGTGCACTGTCCTGCTGCCCAACATACTTATTTATACTAATTCACTGCTGAAAATAGTCTTAATAACCTTCAACAGTTTGAGTTTTGAGTAATATTTGCTGAAAAACTACAGTGCCATGCATCTGTTTTAGGACATGATGACGAACGCATATAGGCTTGTTTATGACCTTCCGTTAAAGATTTCAATGAGCTTGGAGCTGAGAGCCACAGAGTTAATTGTAACATTTTGGTCGTACAAGAAAGTCAGCGTTCGGTCGTACTTAGCGCCACCCTCTTGTGTCACTTCTGGTTCCAAAAAAACAAAGAAGGCCACGACCAAAAATCTAAATGGCGAAGCCAAAATGCCAAACTCGATGCTTCAAAACCGTAGGCCGCAAACCAATGGGTGAGGTCATGGTGACTCCGTCTACTGCATTTATACTGTCTACGCTCTGGCTTTTAGTGAAATTACTACTTCCTCTGACTTTTATTCATCATCAGTTTAAAGATTTGTGGGAAGTGTAAAACCCAGTATTATTTTGGAGCTTGATGCATACTTAGGACTAAAAGTCAGGATATCTTGCCATGTGCTTAAATGTTGACCATTTCAAATCTGTCTTCTCACATGTCCCCCCAGTTTTATAGGTGGGCAATACTAAATCGCTGGAGTGTCATCATCATTTAAATCCTAAATCCTGTTGATCGTCAAAAACTCTTTCGCAATAGCTCCATAGAGCGATTCACAGACCTCTCGTGAATCCACCAAGAGAGGGACCTGCAGCACTTTGCCCGGAAGCGGCAGAAAATGGATGGATTTTGACTTTGTTCTGTCGTTCTGTAAAAGTATAACTGTAGGATACTAATCCATAAGAATGTCTTTCTCAGGTGTGCCTCACCTGTGGGATGAAGGTCGGTCTTGTCGGGGTAAAGCTTTTTAATCATTATAGCAACCTCCTGTAGGGCCTCCACAGCCTGGACCTGCAGGCTGAAGCTGTCAAGCATGGCCTGACCACAGCCCAGCAGGTAGGCCTCCAGAATCACAGCCATGCGCTGGCGAAAATATGGACACCCTGCCACCTCACTGCGGACGTACCAGAAGAAGAAGTGGCCGATTCTCTTGCTCTGCAGTGAAGGAGGAGACAGTGGAGGTTACTGAGTTTGCCAGAGAAGTAGGATACAGACTCAGACAAAGCTGCACTCCACATTTACAGTTTACCACTTTTTCTAGCCATTAGACAAATTAAGCAAAGACAATCAGAGGGAAAATGCTAACCGGAATTTTACACAAGAAGCGGCACAAGACAGTAAAAGAAAAAAGAGTTTGCTAAAATTAGATTTTTTCCTATTACGGAGACATCAGCATTTTAACTTGAATTATTACATTTTTTTTTTGCTTAAAAGACTTCAGGCTCAGTGAGGTAGAAGGTCACACATGCAAACATCTATAAAAATGCCTTTTTTGGCATTTTTATGGCATAAAATAATGATAATAATAATCATGATCATCATCATCTTCATCATCATAATCATCAATTTCATAATAATACATTTAATTACATAGCACTTTTCTGTACCTACCTAAAATAGCACAAAGTTAGAAAAACAGAAAGAATAGGAGAGAAGAAAATCAAGTGTTACAGAGGATATTACAAATGTCAATGTAAAAAAAACATTTATTTTAAAACAAACACAATGAATTGAGTGAAAACCAAAATAACGACAAAAATAAAGCATCAGAATGAAAAATGAAAGGCAGCTTTATAAAAGTATGCTTTGAGGAGTGATTTAAAAAGGAGTGACAATTCAGCATGCCTGATCTCCTCAGGCAGGGCAGTCCAATGTCTGGGGGCTCTAACATGGTGCACAATCACCTTTGGTTTTATAAACAGAGCAGCTCGGAGGTTTAAGGAGGTGCCAAACCAAACATGGCCTTAAAAATGATTCAAAGTATTTATAATCGAGTCTTAAAGACACGGGTATACAATGTGAAGAAGGTAAAATAGGTGATGTCACAACATTTTGAAATGAACCTTTACACCAACAACTGAGTGTTTAAGGAGCAGTGTGTAGGATTTAGTGGCATCTAGCGGTGAGGTTGCAGATTGTAACCAGCTGAATACCCCTCTGCTCAGCCCTCCCTGTCCAAACCACATGGTGCAACATGGAAGAGGACCCGCTGCCCACAGTATGTAAATATTAGGGGTTATTCTCAGCTAACAAAAACACAACAATTCAGTTTCAAAGTTTCAGGTGATTACAACCTAATGGAAAACATAATAATGAATATTGTAATCCACTTCTGCTGATAGCTCCCCCTAAATCCTACAACATGTGTGGGGGAGGCAACACGAATAAGAAAAGGATGCACAACACAGCCTTATATGCTAATCGTAATATAGCATGATAAGTGTTGTGTACACGGAATATTAGGATGCGGCATGACTCACCCGCAGAGCTCTCCGGATGAGATACCGGGCGAGGAAACTGTCATGGTAAGGTTCCACTTTGAGGGTCTGTATAAATAAACAGGATAGAGAAAAACAGCAAGTAATGTCACCAATTACTACAGTCTAGTATGATAAGTGCTTCTTCGTTATAATACTATGTGCTTTCTATGTTTACTGCTAAAATGTTTTACATCCTATTGAATGCAAGTTATACTGGAAAAACAACATCATTTGATAAAAATGTTTTTTTTTTTAGCGATGATTCACAAGCAGTGTGTTTTACTTTATTCTTATTCTTTTATTTTTTATTAAATGCAGACTTATTTAGTAAAATGTAGCTACTCTTTAAACACAATATGAACTGAAATATTAAATCACTATTTTCCGAGCTACTGTATTTGTCATATTTCCCAGGGATGGCAGTTCAGTCAGTGGTTGTAGCAACTCAAATTCATCCAGCACAATTGCCATATTTGTTTATGTATTTATGAATATAATTTTGAATGAAATGGCGTTACATAGAACGTGGATGATCAGGGGCGTCTGAGGTCTGGGGCCCTTGGGCAGCTGCCTTCTTAGCCCTGTAGCATCTTGCTATGATCAAACTTTTTTGAGTTATTTACTGAATTATGTCAAAATGTATTAGTTTAGATGTGAATTTAATTTGTTTGATTCAGGATATACATCTATACTACTTAGGTGTGGTGTTTTTATACACACTTTGTATTTGGCTTGATTTTTTTCCAGATCAACACTACACACTGTCTATTAAGAAACAAACTCATACCTGCACCAGCTGCAGCAAATACTTCAATACATCATCATTGGACAGGCTCTCCAATCTCTGGACTGCTAGTCTCCTGACAATCACGTCAGCAAAGTCCATGCTTAACAGCTCCAGGGCCACTGTTACATCCAGTTCTGAAGGATCCCAGTTCCCCAGTAGCCAATGGACATCTTCAACCACTATACGGTTCATCCAATCAACATTGCGTAGATAATGGGGGAGATTTGAGGCGTAGCGGACGCTCTCCTCCCGGAACCTTTTGAGGCAATCCCTGCTGGTGCCGGTGGCTGGAGAACGGGATCTGAGAATTACAGTGTCAGTCAATGAGTCCTGGAGAGGTTTCCCAGTCACAGAGGAAGACTCTGTGCTGGAAGGAGGTGAGGAGGCTGAGGAGGCCGAGGGGGAGAGTGCATTAGTGACGCCGGAGGTGGGATTGCCAGAGCATTCAGAGGGGCTGAAGCTATTTGGCAGAACCACAGGGAAGCTGTAGCGGTCTAGAAGGAAGCTGATAGCCATGGAGTCGGCTATGTCTGGGTTAGTAGCAGAGGACAGCTTGTCTGCCTGGTAGGTGATGGCCTCTTCCTCCAGGTCAGGGTAGGACCACATGTGCATGGTGTGGGGACCCTGGCTAAGGACAGACCTGCAGGGACCAACAAGTGCACATTTTGAAAATAGGTGTTATTAATTTGTGATAGACCAATGTTATTATAGAGTTATGATACTAGTCTTAGTTTGGATATTTTTTTAGAAACACTTAGCAACCCCACAGAGTTTGATGCTTATTTAAAAGGGATTTGCTTTATCTTGCTCTCTTAAAACAAATTGCCGATGTGTTCCTGTCATGCTATCACTGTTCCTATATTTATAGATTGATCATTTTTCTTTTTCTTTTCATTGTGTTAGTTTATGGAGGTAATTCTTCTTAATTTTTGTCTTGTTATTTGTTTGCTTGATTGTTTGCTCTTTGTTTGTTGTGTCATTGTTGTGTTATATATTATTGTGTCTTGTACAGTTCTGTTCTGTTCCATTTGTTTGGTGAGGGATGGTTTGGCACCCCCTTGAAAACCAGATGACACATCTCAAGGGGTTTATCCTGAGATAATACTTTACTAAATTGCCCGTAGTTGTGATTGTGAGCATGAACGGTTGTATCTATGTGTCAGTCCTGTGATAGACTGGCGACCTGTCCAGGTGTACCTCACACAGGATAAGCGGTTACAGATAATCCATAGATGGATGTATATTGAAAAATATGTTTTAATAAATTTCTGCGTCATTACCTTTCTGCAATACTACTTGTTATTTGTGCAGCCTGGACAAACACAATAAGTTGCCGATACTAGGGAAAAAAGCCAACTGCTCAGACTTATTACCACCTACTCTGCACAGTGCACTGCGAGGAAACCGACTCCCGTATGTGATGTTTGTACGCTACACGTACCTCTTTATCGTCATTTTCACGTGCAGGGCTGCCTCTAGTGGCCGTAGTAATTATGACGGGAGTAAAGGGGGAAGTCAGGTGACGTAGTACAAACACAGGGCTTTCACCCAGGAGGAGTTCAATGCTGACTTATTTTTTACTTACGTACATAACTTAAGTTACCTAATAAACATACCTATTTTAACCCAGACCAGGATCTTTTCCTAAACCTAACCAGGTAGTTTGTTTGAATTCACAATGTTGACCACCTCTTGAAATCTATTGGACTACCCTGCACGATGAAAAATTACGATACCCAATGTGTCATAAAGTGATGCCAAACATCCATGTGAGACAAGTTGGGAGGGAGAACATGTTGCTCTTTGACATTAAACACTGAAAAGACACTGATAAACAAATCACAAAGTTGTAATTGATATTAAAAACCTGACCTGTGATCAATGAGGAGAAGATTGACAAAGTAGAGCACCTTGCCCTTTCCTTTCTGTAGGTCTGGTGCCTTATTGACTGAAGACAATTGCGGCCTTGAGTCTTTGGTTACTGACGGCTTTGGGTCTTTGGTTACCAGGGGGATGTCACCACCACTAGCATTAATAGTGAAACCCAGCTTGGCTCCACGTGGCAGATCCCTGAGGAGAACATCAAAGTCCAGCCACTCATTCCACAGCACTTCATCTGCAAAGGCCTTGGGCAGGGAGGACACTGAACACAGAACCTTGTTACCATAAAGTATGGAGGCTTTTACATAAACAGACTGAGGGCATTTGTTTGGAAGTTTTGGGATATCAAAGCCAAGCAATTTCACTCGGAGTCTTCTGCTGCAGTCCCACAAGGATATCATGAAGATGTCATCCAAATCCTTCCCTTCAAGGCTAAGATCATTGTGGGAGCTGAACTGGCCACTGGAATCGTCAACAAGTGGCCAGTCCACATACTTGACAGTCTCATTGACAAGCTGCGACACAGGGACCACAGAGAGGTGGAGGTCTTGATTGGTTTTCAAGCACTGTCGAACCCAGATGAAATTGCTCAGGGGGTATTGTCCGGATAAAAACTCTTCCCTCCCGCAGACTTTCAACACCAGACCATCAGAAGTGTCATACTCAAGCCCCTGTTTTGCTATCACGCTTCTAAAAATGTTAAGAAGACCATTTGGTGTGGTACTAAAATCCACCTCTATGCTGAAGCTGATCTTACTCATGTAATGGAAGGAAACAGGGAGATTTCTGTTTAGTTGGTCCTGGAGGTCATTTGGAATCGGGGTGCATGTTATCCAAGGCTCTGTGGTATAGACCTCGTCATTCCGATCCTTTAGCTCTTGTCGTCTTGGTGATGCCAGTTTCCTGCGGGTGAATGTGAGCTCCCCAAGTCTGTCACACGCTTCTTTCTCCAGGTTGTGTCCAATCAGGTAAGCCAGAAACTGATGTTGTTTCTTCTTCTCTTCTGAATCAACTGGCGTGAGTGGTTTTACCACTATGTGCGCCAACAGACGCCCAGTCTCGTCACATGACCATGGAATGTCTAACGTCCTGATAACCTGACAGTCATCATAGGCCTCGTACCAGTCTTCCCCTCTGACATACAGCAGAGTGCATTTCTCTGGGTCCAGGACTGCAAGTGTGTCTGGATGGCAGTTTTGTTCCTGTGCCTGAGGGCATAGAGACACATGTTAGAAAAATGTTGCTTGATTGTGTATTTAAACTAAAAGTCTACAGCCATACTAGCAGCTCTGTGAGGTTGCGTCATAAACTGTAGATAGCATATAGCACTAGGACTGTCCTTGACTAAAGAAATTCCTAGTCGATGAAAACATAATCGATTTTCTAAAACTAAGATACTCCACAAAGAAAAGCAACACTTTCTTGGAAATAAGTTGTTTAGCATGAAAAAGATTGAGAAAAATTACATGAAATCTAAGTCAACTAAGACCACAACGACCGATTAGTCGACTTATCGAATTAGAGGGGGCAGTCCTAAATAGCACAGTGCTGACAATAGCTAGATGCTATTGTCAGCATGCTAACATGCTTACAATGACAATTGCACAGATCATTTAGCAGACGCTCTTATCCAGAGCGATTTACATTGAACTAACTGCAGGGACAGTCCCCTGGAGCAACTCGGGGTTTAGTGTATTCTATTTGAAAGCCTGACTACTAGACCACTAGACTACCACCTCCACCATGCTGACATGCTGATGTTTAGGAGGTATAATGTCGACCATATTCTCTACTTAGTTTAGCATGTTGTGGGAATGTCTTTAGCTTTGCAAGTATTTGGTGAGAATCTAAAGAGAAATTAAAATTTTGAGATTCACTTTCTGGGCACCATGAATATCTGAACCCAATTTCAACCCACTAGTTGTTAACAAGGATGAAATGTAAGTACATTTTCTCAAGAACTATCCTTAAATACACACACTTGATTTCCATTTTACACAACTTTATACTTTTATACAATTGGCCCCCTGATTTACTGAAGGATGAAGTGTTCCTTTGTGTATTGAGAACATTCTCCTACTTCTTAAGCTAAATACACTCTTTAAAAAGCCTCTTGGATCCACTGGAAACTGTATATAAAGGAGTTGAAATCAGTGCAACCTAAAACATCTACAGCATTAAAATGCAACATGAATGCAGCAGTAATGTTAATCTACTCACATTATATACTATCGTAAAACACTGACAGGGAACATTTTACTGCACAATGTATACATTTACATTTGATACTCTAAGTACAATTTGCTGATAATACTTACATACCTTTACTTAAGTAAGGTTCTGAATGCAGGACTTTTACTTGTTACGTTTACTGAAGTGAAGGATCTCAATACTTCTTCCACCTCTGCTTGTTGAGACATTTTAGTTTGGAACAAAGTGGTGGACCGACCAACATTGCCATCACTAGAGCCACTCCACTAGCATTACAATGACTTTACCTGGCCCTAGCGACACCTGAACAAAAAGTAAATATGTTCCTTAGTAAATATTCAACGAGCAAAGTATTTGTCTATGAAAGTGCTCTACAATGTTCTTGGTTGCAATTGCCAGTTATGAAGGTGTATTTATTGAGAAAAAAAGGCACAAAACCCTCAGAAAGAGAACAAAAATAAAACACATTTTAAACAATAGGGGTTAGCCTACCTGCATACAGATACGTAGCCGCAGCTGGTAGACGCTGCACTGCGCAGGGAGAATGACTGACACAGACTCGTAATACATATTGATATTGTAATCCTCATCCCCGGGCGCCTGCGGTGGACCAGGCCCGAGCTGAAACTCACAGATAAACTTCAGGTTGTTCTCAGAGCAGCTTTGAGTCGACATCCCAGATAGAAAGTCCACATCATGTGGACTGGGAGCCTGACTCAGGAGCAATGCAGGATCCATCGATACCAAGGAGAGAAAAACTTGACGGTCTTCCAAAACTCTGAATGTAACTGTTTATCAGATGTATCTCTGCAGTATCATTCACAGGTTGCTTATCAGACGTGTGTTGTGAAGAAAAATCATTAAGAACACTCTTGGGAAGACAGGCGCTGCCCTCCTAAGCTGGAGTCCATGCTTGGACTGAGTCTGTACCTGTTTGACTGTGGGAGTCTGTTTGTTTTTGTGATTGCTCAGTGACTTCCTCATTCTTTCATAACAGAGTTCTCGAACACCAGCGCAGAGATCAATACGAACAAAGCATTTACTGACATTGTAGAGGGGTTGACTTCCCTTTTTGCACTTAGATAACAGAGTATAGTCATTTTTTTTCCCAGTTAACTGGCCTGGGTAAATAGTGCTTTTACAGTGTTCGACTAAAAAACAAATGCAATACACAATGAAAGGACAACAACAAAGAGGAAGGTGATCGTAATTAAACAGGTACAAGAGGGAGCAGCACGAATGTGTTTCAGGAATGCACCAAACCTGTTTTGGCTGACTAGGCTTGCTATTCTGTGAAGGCACTGTAGAGTGGATTATAGGTGCATGCTGCTGCCATTATAGGTCTCAGAATCACCAAGCTCTCTGTACTTACACTATGGACAACATGCAGTGCAGCCCTTTCCTTGTGATAGGGATTGAAGAGTGATTTGCATTGAGGACATGTTAAACAATTATCTAGAATAGCTTTTCTCAGGTGACATTCAGAGAATGTAGGGGAACATTGAAAGCTATTTTATTTTTTTTATTTTAAAGGAGGTTGTTCTTGCGGTGCATTGCGTTTGTTTTTGAATGCCAGTTAAGTTCTACATTTGAATGCACATTTTTCGTTTTTTATCATATCTGAAGGTATTTTCGACAAGGTGTTCCCCGCTAAAGACGATTGGTATGGAACAATGTGCGCCGGTGCGATCAGGAACAGTGGGTAATGCAGGCTAGTGAAGGTTAAGCCTTCCCTAAATCATTGTCCCTATACTATTGTGCGTCACATATATGTATATAGACTATCGGTAGATGCTACAATTTACCAATGTTCTACTGGTAGAGATAGACAATTGTTATGTCAGCGACTCCAGCCTGTAACAACATAAGGCTATTGTTTCATAATCATATTAATCAGAGCACTCATAAGAATGTAGCACTATCAGAGTGCTAAATATAGTTTTGAATTAATGAACAAATCCCGTCTGTGGTTGGGTTTAGGTAACCGAAGCACTTTGGTTGAGGTTAGGGAAAGATCATGGCTCCCATTACATGATGATCAAGTGAAAACATCAACTAATTGTTTTTAATTTATTTTCAACCAAGACCATGACCTTTCCCTTACCTCTGAACTAAATGCTATGAGTGCTTAAACATAACCATAAAGACGTTTAATCCTGCTTTAGTTGCTATGAGTGGATACAGTAGGTAATATGTTGTCAGTAAACATTTTGCAATAGGTCGAATGCATTTACAATAATCGTTGCCTGGAACCAAAGGGATGTACAATGTTACTGGAGGCTTTGTGCTGTATATTATCGGATAACCTTAAAGAGGAAGTACTGTAGTTCTCCTTTGAATTTGCCTACTGTTAAAAACATCAGAAGACAAACACAGGACCTTCAATCTCTTTCCATAATTTGAAAGTTTGAGGATGTTCCTGTGTTTCTGTACACCTGAATTCTTCCTGTGGCATGGTTTATTGAGATAGCTGAGCTGTTATGTGTACACCAGTTATGTAGTTGAATATGTTCACTAGCACCTTTAAAGCTCTCTTATTAACATGTTATATCTAATTTGTTCGAACCACAGTCCTCCAAAAGTCATTTTGACGTAATCAATCAATCATACAGTAATTGCAGATGGTTGTTAGGTTGTACAAACCTTGTTTTTTTTCTTTGTTTCTCATCTTAATAGGTAGAGAGAGAAAGAGTTATTGCAACTGACTGCTGATAAAAACTAGGTAGAAATACATATCTTTTCCCCACCAAACTATTCATTTAAATGTGTCTTTAAATTTCAATTTGATTGAGCACTTTCAGTGGTCAGTCCTGGACTTCCATACTTCTGTTTCATTCTTTGTTGCTGAGTACTGAGGAGACTTAAAGTTGCAAATCACCAAAGAGGTTGCAGGACTGAATTATAGGTGGGAAACAAATTCAAAAATAAGATAAATTAACTATGGGTTTGATTGCTTAGAATGTATACTTAATGATGATTGTTTCAAGTTTAATATTTAAGTAATAGCCTACTGTGCATGTGTAAAATAATTTAGAATACACAAATCTAAAAAGCGAAGCATTTTGATATTGAACAATTTTTATTTCAAATGAACGAAGATGTCACCACAGCACATATCAAGTTCCCTCAATGCTTTTAAGAAATAAAATACAAAAACCAATGCTCTGACTTAAAGGATCATTTTAAGTCATACAGTATAAATAATATTTATTACAACGTTGGTCACCCACAAACCTTAAATCAATCTTTTGCATATAGCCTATACAAAAATACACAAATAAATATGAATGTAGAACAAAACTACACCACAAAAAGTAAAATTGATGAACTTAATCATACAAACAGGCAAATACAAATTTCAGCATGGGTCCAAAATATCATACACAAGCTGTCTCAAGGCTTTTCACAGCATTACGAATATTTCCGAAGTAGAACATAAACAGACATAATAACTGAACTGGTTTCTTTTTCTCCAATTTCCCTGATTCACAAAGGTTTGCAAAGTAAGTCATTTATTAAATGCATATTGGTTTAGCTCCTAGTGTTCATAAAATATCTTTGTTCGAGCCTACTTGCATCATTGTAAGCATCTTCGAGGCAGTGGTGGAATGTAACTAGGTACATTTACTCAAGTACTGTGCTTGATTACAATTTTGAGGAACTTATACTTTACTTCAGTATTTATAAGTCCTGCTACTTTATATTTCTACACTACATTTTAGAGGCAAAAGTTGTACTTTTTGCTAAGTTATCTTGCAGCTTTAGTTACTTTGGATATTCAGTTTAATAATACAAAATATAATCAGAAAAATCATTTATTATGTGTTATTATAGTTTAAGATAAAACTTTATTGATCCCTTAGTGAAATTCACAAACTACCCTGCAGGATATATAGAAAAAAATATATAAGGTCCTCTTTTCCTCGCAACATTAAAGCGATAAACACATTAATGCATAAATCATTATAATTCATTATTAACATATATATTATTCTAGAATGGGCCGAATGAGTACTTTTGGTACTTTAAGTATATTTTGATGCTAATACTTCTGTACTTTTACGTCAGTAGGATTTTGAATGCAGGATTTTTACTTGTAACAGAGTTTTTCTACACAGGGTTATTGCTACTCTTAGTAAATCATCTGAGAACTTCGTCCTCCGCTGCACATGAGTGCTACCCCGCCTGAGCTCGGTTTTGAAGCACAATGCGTTCAACTCTTATCTCCTCCACTACGCGCAAACCCGCGCCCCTCCTCTCCTTCGACCACCGGAACACGCTGAGCAGCGCCTGCCTCATCTGCACGTTCCTCAGCCCGTACACCAGCGGGTTGATGAACGGAGGCACTAAAAGCATTACCAACAAGGACATGTGGAGCGCGGCTGCCGTGGCCGAGGGGGTCGGATTCGACAGTGCCAGTATAGCCCCGGTGCCCTCCACCTCCCACAGCGCGTCCGAAGTGACTTTGAGCAGCAGCGGCAGCAGCTGCAGGAACAGCATGCCACAGTAGAAGAGCACAGTCTTGCGCGCTGTGGTGTTGACCGCGTGGAACGGTATCATCGCCTTGCGCGCGTCCTGGTACATCCTGATGTAGGAGAACGCGTGGACCAGCAGGCACAACAGCAGAGTAAAGCACCCCAGAAACTTGCGAAAGACGGCAGAGGCACGGGGGAAACTCATGTGCTGCTCCATCATGTCCGGCTCGCACAGCAGCCCGCTGGTAACTGGCTCATTATTCTGCCCTCTCCCCATGATGTGCAGCAACACGATGTTGATGGTGGCCACAGAGATGGAGTAGACCCAGATGAGGTTTAGGACTATCCGCAGGCGCACCTCGGTGAGGATGACCAAGTAGTGGATGGCGTGGCACACATACAAGTAGCGCTCCAGCGCCATGCACGTGATGGTCAGGAGGCTGGAGAAAATGCTGACGGTTCCCACAAAGTACTGGATGTGACACCAGGTGCTGAACGCAAACGTCTGGCGTTGGATCAGCGAGTGGATGACCGCCGGACCGAAGGTGAAAGTCTGCAAGAGGTCGCTCAAAATCAGATTCTTAAAGAGAGCAACACGCGGGTCCGAGTCCGAACAAGGTAAAGCTGTTAACCAGAAATGAGAAGAGAGTCAGCAGCACAAAGATCCATATGAGCACGGGAACTGCCCGTCCATAGGGCAGTATGGATAGAAAGAGGCAGCCGGCAGCGTCCAGACGCTCCGTTACGCGCGGCTCAGTTCGGTTCTCCCCGCTAAACCAGTCGCACAGGTCGGTGAGGTTGTGCACCTCTGCGGCCGTCATCACAGGTCCTGATGGCATTTTGATCTGAGTGGTCCGTGTTGTTCTCATCATCCTCTTCCTTGGCAGGGCGGTCTCACACACACAGCACACTTCTCTGTGACAACCTCTATTGTGCCCTTAATCTAAGTCATCATCGCAGTGTTTGATTGAGTGCAGAGGTGGAATCATGCATCTGGAGACGCCTGTGAGCAGCGCGTGACGGCTGCCTCGCTGAACTGGCTGAACTGCTGCTTCTCTCACGCGCATGCTGTCCACACAGGCAGCGTTTCTGCTGCAAGCCTTTACTTTCTACATTGCATTTACATTTCATAATGCCGGTAACAATAACAATAGCAACCATAATAATACTAAGATGGCTACAATTAATATTAATATATTAATTAAGCGAATTAATATAGCGCTTTTCCAATCTTTGCGATCACTCAAAGTCAGCATTCACCCATTCACACACATTCACACAGAATCAGAGGCATGATTCACACACACTCACGCACCGTTGGCCATGCCATCGGGAGCAATTTGGGGTTCAGTATCTTGCTCAAGGACACTTCGACATGCTGACCTAGAGGCCGGGGATCCAACAGTTTCAGTGTGTTTTGGCTGTTCTTCCTGCAGTGGACTAAATCCAGCAGAATAAAAAGAATACAAAAGTGGGACTTCTCCCATGATCCTGAGTCTGGCTGGGAAGCATTATCACATCTCATCCATTTCTCTTTCTATGATTCTCAGTCACTTCTTGTCAACTGTCAAAGACAGAACAAAAGCTAAAAGCATCCAATCATGTTAGGAGTGCAGCTAATTCTGTTCAAGGTATGAAGTATGGAGTTGGTGAAACTTTTGCACGTCTGAATGTTCCCCACCGTTTTTGATACTGTATACGTTTTAAGCACGATTGTTTTAAATGCTTCTTACTCGTGAAAGCAAATCATCTTTTGTTCAAGTGACCAAAAGGGGCGACTGGTGACTGCGGTGCAGAGCACAGCACTTCATGTGATCTATACTTTAAATCGGAGACATTATGGTGTAATTATATTAGTTCATGTATTGTATTTACGTCTAGGCCAAATATCCATGCAGTATGCAGGTAGTGATGCATATAGCTATACCCAGCCCCCGTGGGTTTATGCCACGTCCGGACTGCTGCATGTACATTTTCAAACAATACTACAAAAAGTCCAAAAATAAAAACAATTTGAATGATATTCAAAATCAGAATTCCAGACCTTCATGCCTACAACAAAATTCATAAATCGCTGACAAAACATATAGCGTAAAATACTGGAGAGATCAGAAGAAATCCCTGTTAAATAGTAAATCTATCCTACTTTTTCAGGCTTTTGAGACATATTTAAACTCACCATGTTGAATATTTCAGTATTTGGTGCTATACACGGAGAGCACCAAAACCGTACATCACTGTGGTCGCTACCTGTTAATCACAAGGTTACCACAACCTAAAGCATACTCTGCTTTATTGTCTATTTTACTGTAAATGGGTCCATAATTTACTAAATGAACATCATGCTGTATTGAAGATGACTTGAAACTGGAGATTAAGACCATGAACTCATTAGGAAAATGTTTACAGAAGTAACAAATTAAGTGAGAAGTAAGGTCATTTTCTCATAGACTTCTATACATAGACTTGCTCCTTTTTGCAAACAATGGAGACCCCCTGCTGGCCATTAGAAAGAATACAGGTTTAAGGCACTTCCACATTGGCTTCACTTTTCAGACCTGCCATTATAACCGGTTTAATCATTTCAGGCATTGTACTGACTCTCTGGTACCCGGCCCATGTCTCCATGAGCGGCCAGCATGGGACCAAATTTGTGAACCCCAAGAAAACATTTACATTCTGTAAAGCGTTTAGTTCAACATCTAACATTGTTTGCAAAAAAACTTAAAATAGAAGAAACAGAAGATCTAGAAGGGACAGTGAGGAAAGGGACAGAAGAAGGGCAGCGACAGGCATGAGAGAAGCGAAGGCGGGATCAGGGTGGAGGGCTGGAGGGGGAGGAGTGATGGCATACCTCCAGCCTTATATAGGGTGTGTTTGTCTACAGAGTTCAGCTGCTCCCCCAGGAAATGTCCAGGAATAGAAGGAGGTAGAGGAGAAGAAGGTGGAAAGAGCACAAGAAGAAAGAAAGAAAAAAAATATTTAAAAAAAAGACGCCAAGCAAGTCTTTTGTTCCTCTTCTGCAAACCAAGATTGTCTCACACTTCCAAGCCTTTTTGTCTCACACAACTAGAGAAAAGTCTTGAGCCGGGCAAAGCATCAGCTGGTGCTGTCAGTCACGCACCACGCAGGCACTCAATTAAGGCGGTGACATAAGTTGAACGGCATGGAAGCTTAAATCCCACTGTGGCCCTCAAGGATGACTGAGAGGGGTGAGAGGAGGCTAAGATGGAAAGAGGAGATGGTGCGGATCAAAACATGGAGAACAGTGGAAGGGTGACAAAAAAAAGAGCGCAGGAATAAAAGAGTGGAGGAAAAGTGTTGAGTTGGATGGATATAATGAGACAGGGCAGGAAAGAGAAGCGGAGGAGGAGGGGAGGGGGAGTTGGAAAGAAATGGATGATTAGTGGGGCAGGTGTGTCATTACAAGGGGAATGGATTCAAATCTGGAATGAAATGCTGAGAGCAGGTGAACCACATTGCTTCTTTCATATCTGCTTACTGATTGGTTAGTGTTTTTGGATTTGTCTGTTATAGCAGATGGCCAAACTGAAATGACTACATACCAGATTAGATATGGCTCAAATGATTGCACCACAGTATTTGTTTTAAACACTCTTTTGCCCCATATATACTCACAAATGAGTCAAATTAAAAAAGTAAGTATTCCCAACTGTTCGACACAAATGTTGCGTTCACATGGATTCAGGCAGATGGTAGATGGCAAACCAGATTTCATTTTAGTAGACGAGAGTAGTACGGTAAATTTAGGTGAGGCCGGCAGAGAATACCAGCAATGCTAATGGTACAAAGTGAAAATATTTAAACTTTTTGCTGTCCTCCACGACAGAATTTACAGCCGGATGTTAGGTAGCTCTCTCATAATTGGCGTAAACGCAAAGTGCAAATTATATGTTTAGACCTTGAAATTCTTCTGCGATATTACAAGAAACTACATACATTTTTAGAACGATAACATGAAAAAATAGAAACGCAATACATTTTTTCTTTTACATTCTTTGTAAGCAACACAACATCACCATAGCAACATATCGTCATGCTCGTTTAGGTTCGCTGTCAAAATCTATGCTAGCAACTTTTTGAGGCTGTACTTAGTCACAGAGGTGCTTTGAGCTCAAATCTACCCAGTGACAATGGGAACATGCGGATGTTTATTGGTTACTGCTTGCCACGGTTACCATCTTTAGTTATCATCAATGTCGATATTGAGATATTTCATTCTGTGTTGGACCGACCGACCGACCAACATTGCCATCACTATAGAGCCACGGCACTGGCGTGGCAGGAAGATGGGTCTACAGTAGGCTATACTAATGTACCTGCTACACACATGCAAACATATAACCGTCTATACTGTGAATATAGATAGGTACCCAAACAACTTGCACATGTACATGCAAACAGACACAACAAGCAAGCATGTACGTATGCATAAATACATACGTTTATTAAAAAAAAGTCAAATGTGCCAAAATCGGAGCAGCAGTCTATAATAATAATGAACTTTTCAAAACAAATTTATAAAGTGCTTTACATTGTTGAAACTGGATTAAAAACAATTCAGGACTTAGGCAATTAAAAACGGGCAAATAAAATAATATGAAAAGTTGAAACTAAAAACAGTGTGCTCAAAATGAATAAAAAGCTCTTTTGAAAAGATCATGTTTGAGAAGAAGTTAAAAGATGTCACTGAGTCTGCAAGCCTCAGACTGCTAGAGGCCATCGGTTCCCCAAGGTAGTCCTTTCACAAGCCATAGCAAATAATGTCTTTAAAGAGCTGAACATTTGGACATATGTATGTTTTCTGCAGCTTATTAGTGCAAATGCCTCCAGCGTTCTAATAATCACATATCACACCCCGGTCCAGCTCTCAGAATCACTCCAGGTACCTGCATCAACAGTGAGATCCCATTCATCATGAAGTGCCTGCTGAATACATTTAAATGTTCCCTATTACTTGTGAAGTGCAGATTGTGTTTTGTAGGTTCACGTTTACATTTATCATTTGGCAGGAGAAATGATTAATAACTAGATATCCAAATAACTATTCTTTCACACAAGAGTGTGGGGCAGCTTCCAGCCGGTGTCCGATCGAAGGTAAGATCCTTATAAAAAAGCTGTTGGGCGGATTTATTTGTGCCAAAAATTCAGAAAAAGTTTTGTTTCAATTTAAGTCCAATGGACATGTCGCAGGAGTCACAGGACTCCTGAGGCTTGCTGAGCTCGGAGCGGCCGTTGCATATTTTCATAGACACATAAGATGGTAAACATGGTTAACATTATACTTGCTAAACATCTGAATATTGGCATTGTAATTTTGAGCATGTTAGCATGCTAACACTAGCATTTAGCTCAAAGCACCGCTGTGTCTAAAAGGAGCCTCGTGTCTACTGCTGCTAGCGAGGCTGTTTCGTTACTTTGAGGAGCAGAATGGAGATTCCATTCACCTGCATTGTACTGAGATGCAAACTGAAGGCTGATACAGGAGAGTTTCAGCACATACAGCTACACAACACTACTTGCATTGCAAGTTTTTTTTTGTTTTTGTTTTGTTGGTAATTTGGTTGAACTGACACTCAGCAGGGAGACATGGGCTCTTGTTTGAATTAAAAGAAATTGCTATGTTGGCTGATTCCAATAAGTTGCTAATTGAATTTTGGAAAGAGGTCAGAACTGAATACCAGTAAAACCTTTCACCATCTAATATTGATAGTGTTAACGTGGTTGGGTTTTTTTCTCCCCGACTGCCAAAATCACATTTTCTAAATACTGTAAAGACCAGGAGAGACAATAAGGTTTAGCAGCTGCGACAGCGACACTGCTATTGTTTTTATCTTGTGTGTTTGTGTGTGTGTGTGTGTGTGTGTGTGTGTGTCTGTGTGTGTGTGTGTGTGTGTGTGTCAGTGCACAGATTTTGTCACTATGATAGCGTCACAACCGTGCAAGATGCAGTCACGAAACTTAACACGTGTGTAGTTGAGAGTTGAAGTTTGAATTTGAAGAAGGCCCTGGTCCAAGCAGGGGGGGTGAAGGGGCCATTGGCCCCCCCACTTTAAGCCCCTGGCTCGATTTGCTGACCCCATCACAAGATGGTCTCTAGTGTTACTTCTATCTGAATGCAACATTGATGCTTGTTAGCAGCATAGCATGATTCGGCATCATGGTGTAGAGCTTCGCTGCTGTACTGTTAAGTTAACATGATGCATAGAAACATGAAATAGATGGCAATGCAACAAGTATGGATTGGGAACATGGTAGTGTTGCAAGAAAAAGCAAATGCAGTCCCCCGGGAGCAACTCGGGGTTAAGTGCCTTGCTCAGGGGCTCAATGGTGGCAGCCTGGTATTGAACTCACAAACTTCTGCTGTTCTATTTGGTTTCTATTTGGTTTCTATTTTATACTCCTTAAATAAGCATTATTTGCATAGTAATGTTTCAGCAGAAACTGTTGTAGCATTGGATTCAATTTCAACATTCTTATTGCCATAGCAATATAAAAAAAAATGGTGTTAGCCATTACATCTCCATTAAGATGTCTGGAAACTATAATTAATGCTGGCTCCTTCTCTATGTATATATATTTTAAAATTTAATTCTGGCCCTGGTCGTCTTAAGGGTCACAAAAGGGCCGCCTATGGTAGATAAAACATGATAGAGTGCCCTCTAGAGTCGCTATGCAGTGCCATATAGGCTGCTTCACATGCTAGAAAACGACATTGTTTTTGCCCCTGCCCTTGACATAACCTGAGTCCGCCACTGTCTGTACTGAATCTGCCATATCTTTTATAAGTGGTTCCAATTTGTTTTTCTTTTTTCTGTTTTTCCTTTAAACATTAGCATTGCCTCTTATTAATTGAATATCTTGTGCGCATGCTTTTTGATCTCAAGATAACAGGCCTAATAGAAGTTTTGAACAACCCCAGCTGCTCTAGTCTGCCAATGAGACAGTACGCATAAATAGATATCCAGTGAAAGAATTGAGAAACTGCAGAGCCTTAGTGCTTAAAATTCCAGAGTGTACACCAATATCAGCAGAGACTCTTGGATTGACACGTCTGTCTGGTGGTCTGAAGTGGAAAGGAATCCTTGGGGCTGTGCATTTGATATTAGATTGCATCGATCCAACAAATAGAACTTCTCATTCTTTGTTCTATTAATAGTGTATTTGTTAAGTAGCCACAGTCTAGAAATGTCTGTCAGCCCACCACTTTGGTTCTATAGTATCTCAGCAATTACTTCATAGATTGCCATGAACATTGGCTCAAGCGTTCATGTCCCCCTCAGGAGAATTTGTAATAAATTTGGTTTTCTTTTAACCTTCCATCTACTGCCATTAAGTCAAAAATGTTGCTTGTTCTTCACCTTCAAAATTAACAACATTCCTCTTCAGCTGTACTTTGTGTTTAGCGCTAACAAACTAAACTCAGATGCTGAGTTAGCATATTAGCACTGTCATTGTGAGCATTTCAGCATACGCACATAAGCGTTTAGCTAAGTACAATTTCACAGAGTTGCAAACTGTTCAACTCTGTCCTGCTGATTTTACAGACATGTAGACATGTCTCTTTTGTCAAGCCGTGATGTTGAACCTGTGAAGGGCTTATAGGAAATGGCCATGGGGTTTGCTAAAGAACACTAAAAACAACTAGATGGGCATTCGAAGAGCACAGACCTCCCTTGTAATGTTAACGTAAGTGATAAATCACTCCGTGATTCGGATTTAATGGGTTCTTCTACACCCTTCCATCAAGTTTCTTTAAAATTCAGTCAGTACTTTTTCGGTAATCCTGCCGACGGCCAGACACACGGACAAAAGGTCAAACAGACAAACAACTCCTTGGAGGAGTGGATGATATTAGATTGCTTTTCAAAGAAAACTACCGTCCTTATATAGACAAATGAAGCGAAGCGTACAACGTATTGTTAAGCAAAGTCTTGTTCCAAGGCTGGATTTTTTTACTTGTTTGACTCCTTCCAAATTTTCAACAGGAGTTTAAATAAGGTTTTTCTTATTTCTGGAACAGAACCCCGAAAGTTCCAGTTTGACTTTGACTCTCTTTATTAAGTCTTGCGATCGATTGACGTACTAATTATGGGTTGCCTGTTTGTGGCTTTATGAGAGGGTTTTGTTGGTTTACTTGTCGATAGGATGAGAAACCAAAAGGTAAAATAGTTAAAGATGGGGTACAAGGGCATAGGTGCAAGGGCAAGTCTGCTGCAGTGAGCACAGGCAGGGAGACAGGCGGATAGGTGGGTTAACGGACGCTGCTGGAGGTGTTAATGTTGTGTGTGTGTGTGTGTGTGTGTGTGAGCGTGCATGCACTCCTGTTCTTGTGGAGTATGGGAAATCAAGTGTCAAATCATCTGCACTGAGATGCTCTGTTGATCCTCTGCCAAAATAACCTCCAGCTGCCTGATGCCTGCGCTGTGTTTTCTTTTTTATAAATGTCACTGAGCTTGTCTGTTATCTAAATATGGGGGATTGGCAAGCGTGCCACACAAGGGGATGTCCATCAGGAGATCGTAAGAGGGCACAAAGTAAAGTTGGGTTTGATTGGCTGTCTCTTGTCTTAGGAGGGGTCTCTTGCCCAATCCTGATCATCTTCAGTAAACGTGAAGTGGGATGAGAGGGTACTTATAGAGGGGAGAAAAGCCACCTGAACTGTGTAGTAGGGATACTCTCTTTCCCAGACGTCTGTCTTCTTTACTGGTGTCTGTTGTTCAGCACAGCCAGCCGCCATGGTAAGAAACCGAAAACTGAGAAGAGGGTAAAAGGGAAACGAGAACAAGAAGGAAATTTAAGTTTTGATGAATTTTTGAAGATTTGCTTTTGTTTTCAACTAATGAGGATAAGATGAGCAGATGGCAGAAGATGGAGATTATTACCACAGCCACCGAACAAGTCCTCCTCTGCAGCACAGCTGGCTTTTCAGCTGGATTGCCTGGCTGGATTTCTTTACAAGCGGCGTTTAACTCTTGGAATTCCAGAATTTTGGGGGGAAATTAATTTGGGGCAAATACTTGTGTTTTTATCATTTCTTTTTACAAATGACAGAAAAATCTATTTTCCTGACTGCTAACCTGCTGTTGGAAACGTCAGTGTAACTTCTCTTGAACTTCTGTAACTTTGCTTTTTTTTTAGCAGACTGATGTGATTTTGCTTGATATTTAGATTAGAGTCACTAAAGATAGAATGCTCACAGCTGAGTAAAGAGAGAAGACCTGCTGCCTTTTCTGAGTTTCCAAATTTAGGACATTCACCTTGAGAAAATCCCTTTCAAATCCTCTCCCAAGTGTCACCTTAAAATAGATTTATAGTGAATTAATGAGTGGGTTTGCGTGATGAGGGTCTGTCAAGTAAACAGGGAAAGAGGGAAAATAATTTACTGTCCTCCTGCACTTCCATGCAACAGGGGTCTATATACCAGTTAAAGGGGAATACCACTCAATATATGCATTGCTATGCTTTGATCAACTCCAGTTAACATGTCTACAACACTACAATAGAATAAAGCTGATTTGGATATAAAAAAGAAAACAGACATTCTGTGGGTCCGTCTCCCATGCATTGTCTGTGGAGCAGCTCCAGACTTTATACTCGATGACATCACAAGAGTGAGACTTCACTGGCTTCTGGCTTCGAGAGAAAGTAGCTCATGTTCACATATCGATGGAACTTTGTAAGCCATGATAAAGAACATATTAGAATTCTTAATTTAGTTGATTTTCCTCTTTAAAACCAGTGTCAGTATAAAACATCAACAATCTGCCATCTCAACCACGTTTTCCTGATCAAACAAAAGTCCTAAATGTGGGAATAACATGTGTTACATCGAGTGGTGTTCCCCTTTAAGAATCATCATTCAACAAGTGCAGACAGCTGGCAGGGGATTAAACATGAATTCTTACCTGACATGAGGCTATTTCCAGCCCTTGGCTGTCACTTTGTCAATGATAGTTCTGCCTCTGGCTTTAGGTTTCTCTAGTGGCTTTCTCTAGCTCGATGGAGAAACAGGGCTTAACTGTAAACAGGTATAGTGACCAGAGTGTACGACTAAAGGATCGTATGAACATTTTTGCATGTTTTATCCCAATGTTGTTGATACCTGCCATTCTTTAGAATGAGTCTGAAAATCAATTTGTGTCCCACTATTACAATGACACCAAAATAATACCAACCCTGTAATGCAACTTAAAAGCAGATATGGTGTTTAACTGTGATGGATAAATCAAATAAGATTCAACTTGTAATTTGAAACCAATGGCTGTCTGCAAGGTAGCAAAACACACACACGCACACAAAATGTGTAGTAAGTGCGCTAAAACATGCAGATGCTGTGTTTCAGCTGGAAACCATTTGCTGTGACACTCTTATAAAACGAGTAACCGAGCAGACTCACCGGTTGTCTGACCACAGGGGGCTAATATACTTGTGTGAGTGTTTGAGAGCTGTTGAAGATCCAACGTGTGATTGTGTGAGTGGTTGAGAGCTAATTACAACACTTCTGTCCTCTTTGACTCTGCCACAATCACTCCTTACATCCTGTTTTAGTAATGACATGTCATTTTTCAGGTGCAGGTGAACAGGAATAATGTCTTTCTCTCTCTCTCTCGCCACCTCTCCTGTCATTCTTCCACCTTTTTTTATTTACCTCTCTTAAGCCCACTGACGCGCAAAGCGATGCCCGTTCCTTCCTGACTG
Source organism: Bovichtus variegatus (assembly GCA_943593645.1). NCBI lineage: Eukaryota > Metazoa > Chordata > Actinopteri > Perciformes > Bovichtidae > Bovichtus > Bovichtus variegatus. Next base: position 7,513,078 of record CALSCE010000016.1, on the reverse strand, counting down.
AGGAGATGATTGCAGGTCAGTTCTTCTGTATCTCTACACTACATGCATCAGTTTGTGGATTACACTTAATGATGTTCCTCCACTGATTTCATATGGACGTTCTGCTGTTTGTAATGCTGCCATTCTCAATCCTTAAACACAAATACAAATTGGTCTGGAAATTGTACTAGTAGACTGATTTATGTTCAGTTCTGATTTTTGTACATTGTTGTTCCTTTGTGCTCTTTATATTTGGCAATACATAAATCAAATTTTTTTACATTTCGCAGTCCTTTTGGGCTGGTATTATAACTTTCCTAACATTTAAGCCCAAGATCCAGAAATATTTTTTTCCCTGATTTTGTTTGATATGTCCAAATTTTAACTATTTATCCGTCTCTTCCAGAGTTCAAGGCCGCCTTCGACATGTTTGACACAGACGGAGGCGGTGACATCAGCACCAAGGAGTTGGGACAGGTGATGAGGATGCTGGGCCAGAACCCATCGAGGGAGGAGTTGGATGCCATCATTGAGGAGGTGGATGAGGATGGTGAGAACATTGTAGGATCAACAAATAGAAAAAGGACATCGCAAACTTATTTCCTGGATTTTTTTCAGTCCAGAAGTGACAGAATTACTACTAATTCTCCACTCAATGAGGCATAAATTAGATACAACAAGGTATTGTAAAGTATTGTACTTCCATAAAGTTGGGTGAGTGAGAAAGAACAGTAAAAATCAAAGCGGCAGAAGATGAGATATCCTGACTTTTAGTCCCCAGAATGATTCAAGCTCCAAAATCATTGGATACTACCATTCCCATAATGCAACTCTATAGCATTTTAAATAGTACCTACCTGGCTGCTAAATGCCCTCGTCTTTCAAGTTTATGACGCACATTTGCAGTTAAATATTTGATGTCTCAAGCCTTTCTCAAGTTAGCCCTGGTTATTTTCATACTTCAAAAAACTCCCTCCAGAGGTACATAAGACTTTTGGATTCCTTGTGATGTGTAAACTGACATTTATGTGTAAAATTGGTGCAGTGCTCCTTTAAGCTGAGATGGTTTTTAAAGGCCATTTGGTTAATAGTAGATATATTAGTAGTAAATAGAAAATCACATGACAAGACAGGGAGGTATCAAGAAATAAGTTATGTTGCACCTCATCTCAATATATGTGGTAGAATGCGATAAATATGAATTGCTGATAGGATTGTTTAAAATGAACAAACAAAAAATGAAAAAAGTGGAGATGGGACTCAGGTTATACTGCATGTGTGGCTTCCTTCCCGTCACATCCCCTTTGGCTCTGCTCCTGCTCTCTCCCTCCTCAGGCAGCGGCACCATCGACTTCGAGGAGTTCTTGGTCATGATGGTGCAACAGTTAAAGGAGGACCAGGCTGGAAAGAGTGAAGAAGAGCTTTCAGAATGCTTCCGCATTTTTGACAAGTATGACACGCAACACTAACAGAATTTTGGAATTAGAATTAGGGCTTGCACTAACTAGCTAACACTTTGAAAAAGTAATCTTTATTTAAAAATCTCACTATTGACAACTTTTTTGTACTAACACATTCTCACCATTGCTTGATATTTGTTACAATTACAAATATAGGTAAACCAGTCTCTTTGGATTTTTAATCCTCTGTTCCTTAAATGTGCAATAACTGACATATCATCACAAGTTAATATGGTGAACATGTTAGCAAACAGTTGCTTATTCCCAAATTCAACCAGTTATGGAGCGACATTATCTTTATCATTTGGAGTCGTGTTTCTGGTTACCTGGTGGATGTAAGTCCAATGTACAATATTCACTCTCCTTTAACTCTAGTTATGGTCTCCACAAACTCCTGGGGTAAATATCTGGCTCTAAAGCTGCTAAATGCTGCACTATTCAGCAGCCAGGGGCTAACTTTGTCTGTGTGCTGCTTGGTGCTGAGCAGGTAGTAAGTAGAGGGGTTTGAGGAGCCTTTTCACTGAAAACAGCTGCCTGCTGTGGTTAAAAACGACACTATAAGAGCGCTGAGAATGAAGAACAAAAACTCTTTTTAAAGCTCTGTAAAGCGGAATGAAGGCGTAGATTCAGGTGAGAATTCTCTGTCGATTCATCATTACCGTCAGTCCCTTTCACATTGTTTTCACTTCGTCCTTTTATTGAAGTCGCTTTAAAGCTGCACTCATTTCTATTTTTATATTATCATTGGATCAAGTTCCTTTGTGTAATGTGAAAAGATTCAAGTTTTTCAGCCCATTGCCTTGGTTTTCTTGCCCACACACGTTCATTACTTTTTCCAGCCACAGCAGGTAAAAGGTAAAAAAACCACAACTAGATTCATACACTGAGCTGCCCAGCATTACATGACAGACAGACAAAGCTGTGGAACATTTAGCTGTGAAAAGAGTTACATATGAGGCGAAATGAAACTGTGACACCATTACAGACTTTGTCCACCATAGAGCATGGACGTTTTTCAACTTGCTTAATATATTGGTCACGGTTCTTCAGCAACCAAATTGAAAGGATCCTTATCAAAAATGTTTTCTTAGGTTATTCATTTATTCATTAAAAAGTTATAACTGTGGATCTATTGTTATGTGACTTTATAAACCCTTAAATATCACTATTGTATCAAAAATGCAGCTTTGTTAGCTTAGCCACAGGCCACAGTTATGGCTGTTTAAAATATACAAGTATTGATGAAAATCTGCCTGAACTTTAAAAAATAAAGCATTTTGTGTGGTGATGTAAGAGAGCAGGGAGGCGTGAGAGTCCTTTTCACAACGTGAATTCAATATTTTGCTTTTTATCCTCAGGAATGGAGATGGTTTCGTGGACCGTGAGGAGTTTGGCGATATTCTCCATCTCACTGGAGAGCCGGTGGTAGAGGAAGATATCGATGAGATGTTCGGTGAAGCAGACACGAACAAAGATGGAAAGATTGATTTTGATGGTAAGAATAAGCTACATAGGAGTGTTTCTTCACTCCTGTGGACTACTTAGTGTCTTCCAAAAACAGATGGGAAGTCCAGCTCCACGAACAGCATGTTCAGCGCTTTAGTTTGATTTGACAAAAGGGACTAAGATACAGTATTTCTGTCCGTTCAATATGAAGCATGAGGCAGCTGCTGGTTACCTTAGCTTAGCATAAAGACTGGAAATGGAGGGAAACAGCTAGCCTGGCTCTTTCTGTACTAAAAACAATGTGTAAACAAGACTTCCTGGAGTCTCCACAGCTACGTCAAGGTGTCCAGATTTAGTCATTCTAAGCCCAGCCAAGAAATAATCTGGCACCCATAAACCCCCAGTAAAACGGTGAATTTGTACACTTCTGTTCGGAATAAACAAACAAGACGTAAGGTATTAATTAATAAACTTTAGAAGTGCTGGTAGGCAGATTTTGTGAATTTTCATACAGAGCCAGGCTAGCTGTGTCCAGTTTTTATGCTCAAGGGTATGGTCTAGATTTGGTGCTGAATAAAATTGACTTGACTTCATATAAGATAACCAGCTGCTGGTTAGACGTTTAGATATAAGAGTGGTATCAAGATCTTCTAAGAAAGTAGGCTAACCTCAAAAAGTTACATTAAAAAAATGTCATACAGTTACAGCAACACCAGACAGAAGATTTTTTTTTAAATGTATATACTACATACTTGTGCCTGTAGTGGTATCAATCTCTCATCTTCTCGTCTAACTCTTGGTAAGAAAGCAAATAGTCACAGTTCCCAAAAAGTGTATTAAGTATTTCTTTATATAGGTCGCTATAAATAAAATGTTTTCTTGGTTGACTAAGATTTTTCATGGGAACAATGTGTAGTATTTAGTGGCATCTAGTGGTGAGGCTGCAGGCTGTAACTAGCTGAATACCCCTTTGAGAACCCCTCCCTTTCCAAGCGCGTAGAGAACCTACAGTGCTCTTCGGGTAACATAAAAACACCAAAGCCCCCCTCTAGAGCCAGAGTTCAGTTTGTCCTTCAAATCTCAGTTTCCCCTCCTTTTTAGAGAAACCTAAATCTTGTCTGTGAGCACATGAAGAGAGCAGACGTTCGTCCTTATTTTGTAATGTTTACTGCTAAAACGAGCAGACATGGAGTGTTTTGTGTGCGACCTTTATGCGTTACAATCACGCGCTTTGATTTGACTTAAACCCCAAAGCTGACACGAAGGCTTTGTCCACACACTGAAGCCTATAGTTCATCTGGGTTGGTTGAGTGACTGTTGCCTTCTTTTTCTCTCCAGAGTTTCTGAAGATGATGGAGAACGTCCAGTAATGAGGCCAGCTCGACATTCCTTTGGTGAATCTTCCTCAGAGAGAATACAAATGATGGAAATCAGCTCAGAGCAAACTGTAAATGCTATAAAAACCTTGTGTAATTATGAATATGATGTTGTTTCTGGGACGTCAAAATGGATACAAGTGAAATACCTCCACCCACACTCCCACCCCCACCCCTCTTCCCCTTCTCATATGAAACCCAGGGGCTCGGTGAGGAATTCTATAAATATCCGTTCAAACCTTTTAAGACGAGGGCAGTTTCCCCCTGCCCGTCCTCCTTGAGCCAGCCACCCAGCTGTCCCCTTTGCAGCTGCTGTTTCTCCAGAAATGCTACACCAGTAGCTTAAACCCCCACCCTCCTCCTCCTCCTCCTCCTTAAAAACTAAATATCTCCTCCACCCTGTTCTGTACTTTCTAAATAAATCCACTTTCTCCTTGTTCATCTTTGCAAATCCTTCTGCCACGCATGCCTGACACGTCTTATGTCATATCTGAGTTTCTTTCTTTTTAAAATCTTTTAAGTGTCCTTTCTGGGACCAAGATAGATGCACACACATGCATGGCCACACATAGAGTGATCATATGCACTGAGAAACAAGCACATGCACTTTCTATACCACCAAGAACATCCTACCTTTGTGTTTCCTACACGCACACACACTCACACACACACGCGCGTGCACACACACGCACACACACACACACACACACACACACTACTACAACAACTGGTCTTATTTACCTATTCCAGTCAAAACTTTAAACTAGCCTCCACGCTGCATTTTTAAAAATACATCTATTTGCACAGATGCTCCCATATGCGAGTGTCCCTACTTCAGTCACATCAGAACATTTCCGTTATCTAGTATAAATCAATATCTTCCAATTTGTTCTCCGCCTAAGTCTGTCATAGCTTCTCTGTCTGATCTTCACATAGTGGTCTCCCAGCACAGAAATCAACGCCCCCAGTGGCTCATCCATGGCTTGAGGCGGTCACAGAACAGATGAGTTAATTCTCCCTTTTGGAAAATGCAGGTCGTCCCTTCTGGGTATATAGCCTGCAGGCCCCCCACCACTTCTCCAAAGCAACCGACCCGCCCTTTCTTCATGGCTGCTCCCTTCCTCAGCATCCTATCCTCCTCTGCTGCCTCTCACCTCGGGCCCTCCCTCCGGGAACTGCCCGCCATATAAGGAGCATCAGGTTGTGATTATTAGGCAATGTGGCACCCGGATGAGTGGGCGCTTGACTCGCGTCCCTGTCCTCTCTAAGAGCTGCCAGCTATTCACGGCTGAAGGGGTGGAGGCGGAGAGGCGGGGGGGTTGGGGGGGTTGGGTGAGATGGGGTCCAGCTCCATAGCATTTTTCTCCCAGTTTTGAGTTTCATGCCCAGATTGAAACACCATCATCACAAAACCCATATCCTACTTTAAAATCTTACGCTTCCCCTCTACTGTCTTATATTTACAAGGCCGATCTTGCCGCATTGATGAGCTGCAAGATAAATAGTTTTATTGTTATTTCTTTTTTAATTTTTGGTTTACTTTTTGGTTTAGTTATTTCAAGAGATCAGCACTGAAAGCTGCTTTGGGGTCTTAATAAGAGGCTGGACACGTATCTACTGCGTTAATTGGATTTTTAAAGTGTATTTTGCTTTTCAGTATGAGTTCTTTCTCAGAATGTCCCAGTTCTCGCTCACATCATACCTCTGGTCATCTTGAGTTTTAACAAACCAGAAGACAGACACAGTGTTGTATTCTATACACCTTTGCATTCCTTCCAAAACTTCATTCATTTTCCATGTCCACTGTTTCTACCTTGACCCGGATCACAAAAAAACGTTGCGTTTACCTCCTTTACATTCTCAACTCTGCAACTTAAAGAAACAAGAGCGTTCCTCTCCAAAGTGTGATTGGCTTGCCGTGGCCCCAGAACCCTAAAAGTTCAGGATACTAAATCTGTAGGCCTGTGAGAGGCAGGGGGCGGGACCTGGCTGCTCCGTTTAAAGTGTGTCTGAATCTTCACTTGACGTCTAGTCTCTCTGTTGGGGTACACACGGATTGACCACTCCTTTGGACTTTTCTTTTTTTCCTTGGATAATTGGGGAGAAAAAGCTAATCCACAAACATGGTAAGACCAAATTTTTGTGCAAATGGCCCGTTGAACTACAACTCCAACCAGCCAACCAGCCCATAGTTATAAGCCATAATAACGAGAGCGTGTGAATTGGAGGTTAATTGATTGAGTATTAAAAGGCATGTGAAAGTGTAAAAAACGTCGGCTGAGTTGTTGAGATGCATGTTTCCTTCTGTTGAAAAAGATTTAGAGGTTTATCTGTTGGCTTACTAAATATGACTTTTTTTTCTAAACATTACATTCATGTTCATTTTAATAGAATTCATAATAAATGCAACAAAAAAAAAAAAAGATTCACGTTTTGGTCATTTATCAGTTGCAAATATTACTGATCCTGGTCGAGAGTTAAAATGGGCAGCGGGGGGTCAGCTGGGATTCGGATTCTGCTTAAGTGACAGATTCCCAAGGATTAAATGTCTGCAGGCCATATACAGCGAGCGTAATGTGTTGAGCCTGAAATAGCTCAAGACTCCTTTTCACCAAGCTCAAGAATCCTTTTTGAGACGCAGCAGAAATGACTTAGGAAAGCATGTTATTATCATAAACACTTATCATACAGTAAAAATACGAAAATATCTCTTGAATATTCCTCAATGTATCGTCTGTTCTGTGCGTAATGGTAATTTTACTCCCTTGGTATCGTCATAGTTTGATGATATTTTAAACATTTACAATGGTATTAGTAATATTCTTTTTTGAACGAATCATAGCAGCATATACAGCATGCAAATTGCTATCATATGAAGTATATATGAAAGTGACACAGGGGCTCCTGTTTTCTTCCAGACTGACGCGCAACAAGAGGCCCGCTCCTACCTGAGCGAGGAAATGTTGGCTGGTGAGTACAGACTACAGTGACGCGTTACTTTAGTAATGCCCAGGAACCAGTAACGTCACAAATTGCTCCATGTGGGATGCAAATATATCTATATATTAATTATATATATGTGTTTTATTCAAATATTATTATGATGGATCAAGGGGGAATATCTGTCTAAAAAGAAAAACCCGAATCTGTCATACCGTATCATCATATGTGCAGATTGTTGAAGACGATTTGGTTATAAAAAAAACTTCAATTATCAGACCTCCAAATATCAAGGTGATATGGATCATGCAGTTCCACCTCGTTTTATTTTAGAATGAGCTCCCGTAGAGAAGGCAGACCGTTTTAGATCCTCTGAGTGGACTCAGGATACGCGCAAAGGGATTATCATCACGATGCCAGTTATTATTCACACAGAGGTATAATTCCCTGATTTTCAGTCTATATAGAACTGCAAATGCTTATTTTCTGTAGCGCAAATGTCCTACTGCAGTAAACGTATGCTTTTTCGTAAAACCTTTAGGAACAGCCAAGTAGGCAAAACAGAGAAATTAGGCCAGTTTTTGAGCAACGAGAATCAGAATCAGAATCAGAAATCCTTTATTACACAGCGGGGAAATTTACAACACATCACATTCTTTCAACTCTGATTCCTCCAGAGTTCAAGGCCGCCTTCGACATGTTTGACACCGACGGTGGCGGTGACATCAGCACCAAGGAGTTGGGACAGGTGATGAGGATGCTGGGCCAGAACCCGACAAGAGAGGAGTTGGATGAGATCATCGAGGAGGTCGATGAGGACGGTGAGCGACGGATAATACCGTTTATCTCTGACAGCAACACAGTGTCCTATTGTGCGCAATGAGTGTTTTTACGCACAGGCAAAATACGACTCCGACACTTTATAGGTATTCCACATCAGCTCGAATAAAACAATCGGTTAATAAAGCTACTTGGTTTAACCAATTAACTGTATACAACATTATTTGGAACAAAATCCTAATGCGCCAAGACAAATGCACTGGCGCAGGACGAAAATTGGGCCTTTGGTCGAGCTGACCATTCTTAATCAGTCATGTGGCTTCTTTATTACCCTCAGGTAGCGGTACCATCGACTTCGAGGAGTTCTTGGTCATGATGGTGAGGCTGCTAAAGGAGGACCAGGCCGGCAAGAGCGAGGAAGAGTTGGCAGAGTGTTTCCGTGTGTTCGACAAGTACGTTCACGCTGTTACTGCATAGAACGTGGTTCACTTAGTATGCTGTACTCGTTTTCTATTTTATCATATGTTTATGTTTACAATCCTATACACTTGTGTGTGTTTCTTGCGCAGGAACGGCGACGGCTACATCGACAGAGAGGAGTTCGCCCTCATCATCCGCAGCACCGGGGAGCCTATCTCAGAGGATGAGATTGATGAGCTGATGAAGGATGGAGACAAGAACACCGACGGCATGCTGGACTTTGACGGTACGTGAAGGATGATGATGATGATGATGATGCACGTGTTAGATCAATGTAAAAACGTCACTTTTCCAGTTATTAATGATCCAAATAAAGGATTTACACCACGTTTGTGACACTGTAAAGAATTCACAGTAACTTGTGAGTGGAATTTAAAAAAAAGCACATACATGGTATATATTTTTTTAGTATAGTATACATATATTTCTTCAAATAATTTTAAAATACTCCAGATTTGGAGAAAACACTTTTTTAGTCATATATTGCAAATATTCCTGATCCAGGCAGAAGGTTAAGATTGGGAAGCTTGGTGGGTGTCAGCTGGGAAGGTGCGGATTCTGCTTAGGCAACAAATTCCCGAGAATTTACAGTAACTAAAAAAAATATATATATATTAATATTTTTTAGCAACATTAGAGTATTATTATATTTCTGTTGTACTATATTGTATCTAGTCCTGAGGCTTTAGTGACTTTAATGTTGGCTACTTTGTTGTATATATATGTATGTTGTATTTCTGTATATTTTGAGAATTAATAGTTTGAAGCTTCTGAGCCTTGACTCAAATGACACGATCTCAAAAAGACACAGTTCATTTGTTGAGGTCATTAAGATTGCGGCTGGTAACTGAAACTTCCCATCTCAATAACCTTGTGCTGTCTCTCTTCTCTTTTCCAGAATTCCTCAAGATGATGGAGAATGTGCAGTAAAACCAGAAAGACTCATGGACATTCCTCCTCCTCCCCATTCTGAACGCATCTGCAGCCCCCCCCCCCCCCACACACACACACACACACACACATACACACACACTCTCTCCCTCTCCTCTCTACCTGGTTCACTTCCTCTCTTCTCTATCCTTATAGTCATCCTCAACAGACAGCTAGGGCACCCGGCGGGGGTCTCTGGGGAGGCTACACTGTCCCCCAGCTCGCTTGTGAATGCAGACAGCCCATGGATGCTGCGCTGACGCTGTACCCAGTGACAGGACGGCAAGGCTGTAATGGGGAAATTCACTGCACACACCTTTTGCATTCGTTGACAGGTGTGTGTCATCAGCGATCCCCCCTCCTGCCGGTAAAGCTCTGATCTAGATGTAGATCTAGGTAGAACAGCAGCCTTCTACCTGTTGCTTAGACCAATTCATTCAACAACTTCACTGTACAAAGAAGTAATTTGCTTGAACAGAATAAATGAATTAACACATGCTCACTTGTAGTTGGTCTGTCATATTTATGGTCTGTGTAAAAAGATTTGTTTTGAGGAATATCAATAAAATCTGTTTGTTTCTTCTTTTTGTCCATTTTGTTTGAACCACAGCCAGTTTGGTTTGTATCTCTACATTTAGTGCTGAACACACTGTAGACTGTTTAAGTATTGATTGGTGTAACTGCTGTCACACAAATATTCCACAAGGATAACTTTATTAAATGCAAGGGCACTGGTCACACTCTTTTACGGGCACGGCATTCCTGGCTCTAGACCCCAGACTGATTAAGAAATGTCAGCATGCAGTTTAATAAAGGTTCAAGCATGTGGCATTGTCAGCGCAAACTGTACACAATTCTTTCTAGATTAATCAATAAGTCATTTTGTCTAAAAACGTAAAAACAGTTAAAAAATTTCCATCACAGTTTCCCAGAGTGAAATGTGGCATCTTTAACTGTCTTGTTTTCTCCAACTAACAATCAAAACCCCCAAAATATTGAGTTTACAATCATAAAAGACTGAAGAAAACAGCAAATATTTTCAATGAAAAGCTGGAACCAGAGGATTTTTTTTGTTTAAAGACTCAAAACGATTAATCAACTATCAACATATTTAGTAAATTATTTTTTTTTACGGTGGACACAGCTCTGGTCATCATTATAAGACTAAGGTTGAGGTAGACACTGCACTCTCTCTGGAGTCATATTCTAAGAGCTGTATGTACATACCTGTAAACAGCAGCAAGATATTTGTAGATTTATCTTGGATAATATTATCTTGTATTTTACCTTCTACTTGAAATGTTTGTTTTTTTGTAGTATTTTCTAATCAATCTTTTTATGTATACCTATACCTATGTATCTGATTAATTTGAAGTATTTGTGTCACTGTATTTTAAAGATTGTTTTTTAATCTAAAACAACAAAACAAAAAAAAACAGCCTCTTCTGGGTATTCTGGTACTAAAATGAACATTAATGACTGGGAATATTAAAACAATATGCACGTTTCTTTATTGAGAGTCCCAGACAGCATGACAACAGGTAACACTTTGACATACTTCGTGTCTGTCATACCGCCATACGAAATAATAAACATCACAACAAAAACAGACTTTGGACAGCAAGTGAAGTATGAACTAACTCCTCAAGAACAGCAATTAAAAAGCAATAAACCGCCAGATTAGATTTTTTTTTAAAAAAGACATTTGAAAAAAGAAGCTGTTTATGAGCCATAATTAGCTTCGTCGAAAGCTTTGCGGGCTCTCTTCAGCTCCTCGTTCATCGTCAGTAGGTCTTTGACTCTGGCGAACTTCCTGGGGTCCTTGCGAATTAGGAAAACGATGTCCTCCACCTGGACGCGGCCCTGGCGTCCGATAGACATGGCTTTGTGGGTCATCTCCGTGATAAACTCGATCACCAGGTCCTCCAGGATATCCACGGACTCGGTATACGGGTTCTGGTCGTCTCCAAATCCGTACATCATGCACCGCAGCTCCTTCGAGAAGAGCCTCTTTCTCTTCCCGTGGCCGACATCTACTCCGCCGGACCCGTCGTCCAACTCCTCATCGAAGCCAACCTCGTCCTCTTCATCCACCATTCTGCTGAAAAACACACGGGTAGGTTGGTTTAATCCAGGAGAAGTACACCTTATCACTGAGCAGTAACATGTATGCAAACATAGCAACAGAATACACAATTCCGAGCAGAAAACGTAACGTTACCTTTCGCTCAGGACAGGAACACAACAGGCTCTCTGTTGACTTCCGCCTTCTTCTTCTTCGACAGTGGAAGTGATGTGGGGAGAACAAAGGTGCGCCGTAGAAAACACTGCCCCCTGCGGTCATTTTATTAGAGTAAGCTCCTCATAACGTTAAACCCTATTTTAAACAGTCTATGGCTGCACCACAAACGTTACTCAACACCATAAAACCAACCCCAGGTCAACATGACTGACGGTAGGTATCTCATAGCACATGTTTCTTCTTTTCGTTGTGTTTGCTGCGACCACGCGCTGTAATGTTTGGAGCCAAAGTAAGGCCAAACTCAATTTAAAAATATGACAATTTAACACATCAGTGTCTCTGTGGATCACTGCCTAGCTACATTGTAAATTCACTAGCTAAACCCGCGTTTATTAACCCAGATTTGCTGACCGTTTGCGCTGTGTGCGTATTATTTACGTGAAAAACTCCACGGGGAATATAGCAATAAATGACACAATAAAAACAGAAAAGTCCAAATGTATTAACTCATACTACTTCTGGGTGGGCTATTTGGGAGCCGAATTAAAGAATGGTTCACACTGGTTCGAGCAAGGTCTTGGTTTATAATGCACGTCACTTGTAGATGAGAAATAAACGCGGCCACTACGAGTGGAGAGATCGATCAATGGAGTTCAGTATGTGGGTGGAGCCATACGAACATAAAGACACGTGACGGGGGGAACGCACTGTCACTAGTTGCAGAAGTTGAGTGATGTTTAAAGCTTAACGGAGCGTAATTTACGAAAGAACGGATGTTTCTAAATAGAGTTAGTTTGTGTAAATGACCGTAAAACAACACTATACCGGTTATAATATCAACTAATGGGGTAACGTTATAACGTAACTTTAGTAAACAACGTTACACTATTGGACATGTCAAACTTAGCCGAACAACCATCTGGTAAGTGCCACCTTTAGCTTCTGGTGAGTTCAGCAGCTAATACTACCGATGCTGTCTAGTTAATAATGTAAACTAATGTAATTTCTGTTCAACAATGTGCTGGCTAACTGTGGCTAACAATAGGTATCTTGATGGTGGCTCATCCGCTTGCCGACGTGGTTTAACTGCTCGCTGATGGTGGCTGTCAAACTTGAGCTAACACCAATGTTGACATTAAGCTAACATTGCAGCAGGCTTGTTTATAACTCTGATAACTAGCTAACTATCTACTAGATACTTGTTCAGCTGTAACATTACTTCACACAAATGCAAGCAAACCCTGACCTTGTTTCTCTCTCCACCTCCTTCCCCTTTGTCCTCCTCCCCACGCTGTCTCTCCCTCTCTTCAAGCTATGGGGGACAGGAAGGGGTGCAGATTCCTTTTGGAGATGACATTTCTACACTAGCTGTCTTTGCTGGATCTTCTCTGATCCTGGCATCCCTGTATGGCGTGCCCTTTCCAGTTCCTTTGCCGGGGGCTTCGCACTGTTGCATTGGTTCTCCTTTACTACGTCTTCTCTATCGGCATCACCTTCTATAACAAATGGCTGATGCAGGTAAGGAGTTCTAATGGTTTTCCAGCAACAGAACTGTTCCTCTGCGCAGGGCATGCATGGTTTTATTTGGGGTGATGGTTAACCTATATAGTTTCTGTCTTTCTTTCTCAGGGCTTCCACTATCCCCTCTTCATGACGTTAGTTCACCTGACCATCAACTTCTGCCTGTCGGCTCTGACTCGACGGGCCATGCAGTGCTGGACAGGGAAACCCCGCATCATTCTGGGCTGGACAGACTACCTCCGTAAAGTGTCTCCCACAGGTGAGATTTTAGTGAAAAGTTATACCTAACTGTTCAAAGGGCAGCACAACGTATGCAGAGAACAGATGATTAGAGAAGGGACTGATAGTCGGCTCTTATCATGTTCACTGACTGACTAAGCTTTCAGCCAAGAACACTCTGTGTAAGGTCCATATTGATACAAACATTACATCACACCTCGACGATTCTAATTAACCTGGAAAGCAATTAATCCTCAAAAACCTGATTGTTTGTTTTTTTAATTGTGCAGATATTTTCTGTTTTGTCTTTAATAATTCACAGTTATTGTGCGTTATGTGGGCATTCATAGTGAATTATAATGCATTAATAGCGCTTTATGACTACACTCATAAACACAACTAATGCTTTCTGATGTACTATATCAACAGCTATAAAACATTATAGATGTGACTTTAGGTTAATTATCAGTGTTTTATGGATGCTCTTGACTAGTTGGGCTGATGGGAATTATAATAGATTATGACAAGCTTTTATTTACAAAACATTATACAAATCAAATGCGATATAATAAAAAAATCAACAAGTCGGAAACTCAAAACAGCTGTATTTCTTAAGGAAACTTAAGAAGGCAAAATTCCCCTGACAAGTTCTTGTTTACTTTTACAGAGGAGCCATAGAAAGTAGTCCTACTGTAAACATTACAAAGTGGCATGGGAAGTGCACGGCCCAGGACAGCAGGGCTCTGCAGCCAGTGATTTATTAAAAAATAAAAAAACAGCCCAGAACATTATTTGTATCAATCTACCGGGCAGCCGTGATTTTGGTGAGGCATTAAAGAAAAATACCCTCCTCAGCCACAGCCTGTTCACCTTGCTGCCGTCTGGCAAGAGATAGAGAAGTATCTGCTGCCGTACCACCAGACTGCAGAGCAGCTTCTTTCTTCAGGCTATGAGACTCTTCAACTCTCCCTCCACACTCTACCATAAAAAAGAGTTTTTTCTTATTTTTTTTATAGCATAATAGGACTACAACTGCGTGTTATTGTTCAACCCTGTGTTGTACAATGTCGGTAAATTAGGCTTGAACCTTCACAGCTAGTCAAGAGCATCCGTAAGACACTCCAAAATCATTATAAGTCACATCCATAATGTTTTTTTGACTGTTTATGTAGTGCATCAGAAAGTATCATGTGTGTTTATGAATGTAGTCATAAAGCATTATTCATGCATTATAATTCACCGATTGTTGATACGTAGTGATACAAGAACATAATTTATTGCATTTGTCTATAAGTCCTAAATTCTGTCCCTATGACCCAGCCTTGGCAACAGCACTGGATATTGGTCTTTCCAACTGGAGCTTCCTCTTCATCACCATAAGCTTGTAAGTTTGCTGCTTAGGCTTTTTATTTTATTTATAGATGATACTAGTTTAAACTGAAGTGACAAAGTTCAGGTTATCAGTATTGTAAATACCCAGTTATTGGATTGTTCCATCCTTCAGTGTGGCTCTTATTTTGTATCATTCAAGGTACACCATGACCAAGTCTTCAGCAGTGCTATTTATCCTTTTTTTCTCCCTGGTCTTTAAACTAGAGGAGCCGGTGAGTGACCTTTTTCTTCTTCTTGAACTTCAAACATGTCTGTTGAAATAAGGTGTTGACTACACAATGCCCAAACTAAACCAAGCGTTACTGATTTAGCAATCGCAGATAATGCTGGCAATTGTGTTTGAGGTGGACAGAGCTGTTCTTAAAGTTAATACGAGGAACTTTTAACTGGTCATGAAAACGTGTCAAGTGAATTATTTTTCAGGAAAGAATAACAAAATTCCAGCTATACACTGACTATGTTCATATGCGTGTGCGCACCAATGAAGAGTAATCAGATTAAGATAAATTTGATTTTAACTGAGTTTGATCAGATTTTCAAGAACCAGCACACAGCCGAAAAAATGATATGTAGTCCGTTCAGTCTGCAATTTCAGTGAAAAGAAACATTAGCAGGACGCATATTTGGGGTGCTGTATATGTTGGCTTTGTAGTAGATATTAGTATGTTTCTATCCATCGGATCCATCCTTTTTTTTTTCTTCATTTTCTTTCAGTTATTTTCTATTCCCTGTCTTTTTTGCAGGATTTGTCATAATTTCTTCTCTCCTGCTGTTTGTCACCGTCTCTCTCTCTTCTGTCCCTTTCGTCCAGAACCCATTCCTGATCCTGGTGGTCCTGCTGATCTCCAGTGGTCTGTTTATGTTTACATTTGAGTCCACCCAGTTCAACCTGGAGGGCTTCACCATGGTGTTGCTGGCGTCCTTTATCGGTGGGATCCGCTGGACCCTCACTCAGGTCCTTATGCAGAAAGCAGAGCTGGGTCAGTTTCGAGTCACATGTCATATTGATGAATATATGTGCAGAAGTACAGTCGCTTTGCTTGTGGGCATTTTAGCCACATAAACACCTGATTTTAAAATATGGTTGTTTCCACACATGGGCAATCCACCCACAATGAATTGAGGTATGATAATAGATGAACAAACCACTTACTTTAAAAAAACTATTTTAAAGTGGCAGTTCTGAAAACAAATGTCAAATGATGAATCTGTGTACGACATTTTAGTCGTTCAGTCACCGCAATCCAACTATTTATCCGTTTCCAGTCATTTTTGTGATATGCTTTGCAACCCTCTCACCTTGAACGAGTTGATAGATAAGTAGTTCCTGTGAAACCTTTTGAAAGAGGCTTCACGGAATACAAAATACAAAAAAAAAAGATGAATACCCCAATTAAATAAGAGAAGAATCCATCAAGAATTACAATAAAACCTCTGACACGACTATTTGGTACATTTTAATTTGTGTTAATTTTTGCTTTGCCGTAACTTCGACAAATTGATTTAAAAAAAAAAAAAAAAAAAAAAACTCATGCAAGCTTATTGCCACCGTTCCTCCTCTTCTAACTTCGTTTTCCCTCCAGGCCTTCAGAACCCAATAGACACGATGTACCACCTACAACCGCTCATGTTTCTTGGCCTCTTTCCCCTCTTCCTGTATAATGAAGGTGAGTCTAGTCTTAATATGTGCTTTGAAATCCTCACTCTGTTGTTACTGCAGTAAACTGTACTCTAAAAGCCCTTATTATGTGCATTTTGAAGTATCTCATTAGAAAAGCTGTATGGAGACAGCAGATTTCAGTCAAACTTACTCACTTGCGCAAACATTTTTTTTTTTTTACCGCTCGCATGAGGCCTTTGGCACAAAAGATTTAATGCGCTAAATGGGATATGGAAACGCCTCTCCCAAATAAGTTTTAAAGTCGCAAACTTTTAACTTGCATTTTAACTATCAGCTGTTTCAGTCGTACACAGTCTCAGCAATAAAAATTGATTTTCATTGTCAAAGAAAAGGCACAAAATGACCATTTTATATCATTTGCTCAGCGCGTGTTACCCTGAGAGAAAACGGTAGTTTTTTCTTGCATGCATCCACGGTTAACAAACAATCCAAAAACGGAGGAAAGTCTTTACGAATGAAGTAAATGGGGCTCGCGTTTAACAGCGGTAACATGCATTTTCACTAAAACGTTACTATTTAAAACCCTTTGGCATAAACAGCACTTGCACGGAGCGATCAGCTGAGAAACCCACCTACACTCAGGCGTCACTATCTGCAGTGGAAAATGAAATGGAGAAAAGGAGCTAGTACCATGAGTGAAGCGAGTCGGGTGGAGCAGTGCTGCACCGCGCAGTGGGAACACGTCAGTGTGTTAAAGGAGCAGTGTGTAGGATTTAGTGTCATCTTGCGGAGAGGTTGCTAACTGTAACCAGCTGAATCCCCCTCTGCTCACCCTTCCCTGTCCAAGCGTGTCGATATGAAGGGCTCATTCTAAGCTAACAAAAACACAACATTTCTTCGTTTCAGGTGATTATACAAAACATAGTTATGAATCTAATATTCCATTTCTGCCAATCAATCCCCCTAAATCCTACAGTCTGGTCCTTTTTACATGTCAGATATTCTTGCTCTTCATGTTGGATAGCCAACAAGTAGCTGCAGATACAACATTTTCTCAGTCACATTTTTTTGCACTCCAATAACCCAGTCGTAATGTGCATAATGTGATTTTTGGCAGTTAGGAGAGTGAAGTGGAGCCGGTGTAAACACTGCACCCTGACAATGTTAATACGATTATGTTCATAGTCAGAGTGAGGGCAGTTACATCAAGACATGTACGGTCGTCTCAATTTTTAACCATATAAACACCCAACTATGACTATAAAAGAGTTTATTTGCATTTTGTGACACAGCGGTCCAACTACCGAGTGCTATGTCCAGGGTCGAAGGGTTAAGATTTTTCACTGAACATTTCTACCGGCCACTTCTGAAATCTTTGTATAACTCTTTTAGAATTGTAAACACTTAGCCAGTGTTACCAGACAGTAGAAACATGGAATATACTATGTAACCTTAATCTCTGACTATTTTCTATTTGGCAGGTAAAGAGTTCAGATCACCTGCCACATTGGCAGATAGGTTTTCCTTATATAAAGAAATATTAGTTTTAAAAATCAATTCCCAAAGTCAACATTCAGCCCGTATTTGCCATGTGGAAGATGCTAATTTCATTCCCTGACAGTGTCTTTCTTTGGGAAAGCCTCCTGATCCCTAGGTACATCTTTGGCTTTTTAACTTTTAGGTCATTTAATAAATCTATAATACTCTGTGTATTCAAAATACAGACAGTCAGACCCTTAAGGTAAAAAATGTCGCCATTTAAACCTACAGCCATTTTGATCCCACGGCCATTATAGTATAAACTCATGCATTTCATTATATCAGGCTTTCAATCGAGAGCCCTGACTTCAAAATTTTAGTTTTTACTGCATTACCCCCTGCATTTAGTATACTATGTTTCTGTTTCCCACCATAAAAAAACAACACTGGCATTATGTAAATAAGATGGCATTTAAAGGTTTAAAATTCTGAAAATTAATGAATATTTGGTAGTTATGATCAGGACGGATGTTGGTTAAAAGATTTGACTCAGGGAAAGTGGAAAATTATATGAATATATCATTTTATGCCAGTTTTTTGACGTGGATAATTTTGTCCTCCAAGGACATCAGAGCAACTTTTTTTAAAAGTGATTCACAAGAGTTATATGAAACGCAACAATTATTTTTGACCTGGAATATGAATGGACATAACATTGTAGATTCTCCTCTCTGTGTTGTTTCCAGGGCTGAGCCTCAGTACCTCAGAAAAGTTGTTCCGGGTGACGGAGCTCTCGCCTCTCCTGTATTCACTCGTCACACTAAGTATCGGCGGCTTACTGGCCTTTGGCTTAGGCTTCTCAGAGTTCCTGCTCGTCTCCCGGACCTCCAGCCTCACGTTATCCATATCGGGGATCTTTAAGGTACTTTATAATTGTGTTTAGTATGACTTTCTTTTTGAATCAGTCAGTCAAACTAAGCCAGCAAAGCTTAGATAACCTGACACAGAGAGCTACAGCAATGAGAGCTACTTCTGCTGCATAAAGAGCACTACCTGTTTGTAAAAGCCTCATGTGGCTGCGGTGTTCTCATCTTGTTCAGACTTATCTAATAAACCCTTTCTTTCATTCCATTTATTGTTTTCCCTGTAGGAGGTGTGTACTCTGCTTTTGGCAGCAGCTCTGATGGGAGACAAAATGAGCATGCTTAATTGGCTAGGATTCGCTGTGTGTCTGTGTGGCATTTCACTGCACGTGGGACTCAAGACATACTATTCCAAAAGTAGGTGTTCATTTTATTGTTATTGTTCATAATACTGTTGACATTTCTATTGGCAATAACATATCAAGTTAAAAAAAAAAAAAAAAAAAATCCAATTTGTATGTTTCTCAGCTCTTACTTTAAAGAAGAGATAATAATGTTGACAAACGTCTGTTCTGTGATATTTTCCGTCAGATAAGGGACCGTCTTTAAGGCAGCTCAACAGTAAGAGCCCAGAGCTTGAGTTGCCTTTACTGCGGCAGAACGGAGACGATAGAGACGATTCGGCTGCTGAATGCAATGACGACAACGAGGAACAAGAAATCACTCTGCACTGACATCACAGGATACGGGCCCGCTGATCTTTATACTACTCGTTCCTTCACAACCGTTCCATCAGATGTTTTGAACAGTGAGCTTTAGAGCATCCACAAACTGTTCTGTCTGGGACACACTGCCACCAAAAGAGGGAACCGCCTCTTCAGCTCTTTTCCTTCAGCCATCATGTCTTCGGGCAATTCCAGAGCCTCATTATGTAGCTGTACATGAACTGTGGACTTGACACAAGTCATGATCTTTTGCCTTAGGGGAGCTTCTAAAATGTAGCTAACACATCCAAGTGTCAACAGAGTGTGATGTATGGGGAGAGAGAGGATGTGGAATGGATACTTTGACACCTTGAATTGTGGTGGGTCATTTTTCTTTGCTAAATACTTGTCACACAGTGGGAATATCTTCCTACATTGTTATATATGCCTATATTCATAAACATCAAAAGCATTCTGATAAATGACAAGAATTGCATGAAATTATTTAATGCGGTTACGCAGGGTGCCAACTTGTCCAAACTTGGACAAAAATCCAGAATATGTCATTGGTTTGATTCGATCTTTTTTTTTTTTTATTTGGGGGGGTTGGGTCTCTTCCTAACTAGATGCGTTTTGAACAAGCGAACATTGGATTGTTTTTTGGTTTTCCAATGAAGATGTCCTAACCTGCTCAGTGAGTCAGCAAACCGAAAAGGACGTCAGTTATGAATAAATAACCTCGACTTACTGCTTTGCAGAGGGATGAATCACAATGGCCTAAAAAAAATCTTGTTTGTAGTGTATCTAAACACATTTTTTGCTCTCCCTCCGAGTGTGACAAATCTGACGCTTGGGTTATTTTTATTATTACTTATCATTTTTCTTTTAAGTGCCTTGAACCGATGTCCCCCTTACGTGACTTTTGCGTGACGGTGAGTTTTTCCCAATATCCTCATGGTAAAATCAACTTTAATCCACATTTTAAAGCACCTTTTTTTTTTTTTTTTTTTTTTTTTTACCCCTTTATGACTTTGCACCCCTAGTTACAAGTGTCTGGTTTAGAAGAAATATACTATAATTGAAGGTGTCTTGGTATCCCTGCAATGCAGAGTGGGAGCAGTGGTAACCTACAGTAACATCAGATGGATTTCATCATTTCTTTCCCTTAGGTATGTTGGCTGACATATTACATACTTATACATACTTATTGCGTTAAAAACTGGATGAACAGTAGATGTGTAATATACTTCCTTAGATTCCTATTTTTGCAGAGGGCTTTGCTGCTCTTCTTTGTTGACTGAGTTAACAAAAGCTAACAAAATAATGGAATACAGACAGATCAGTGAGGGTATGTAGGGCAGCAATTATTATCATTATCAATAAGTCTGCAGGTTATTTTCTTGATTGATCTAATAATTGGTTGGTCTAAAAGAAATGTAAAAAATAATTCAATGAAAAATGCCTATCACAATTTCCTAAATCCTAAAGTCACGTCTTCAGTTTGCTTGTTTTGTTCAAGCAACAGTTAAAACCCAAAGATATTCAGGTGCTATTACATGAGAAAGAGAAAGCATCAAACCCTCACATTTGAGGAGCAAATAAATAGGGAATGTTTGACCTCTTTGCTTGAAAAATCACCTAAGTGATAAATCAAATGAGTTGCTGATTTATTAAAAGAGTTCATTAATGTCAGGTTTAGTGGCAGAAAGGCCCTTTGAACATGATTTTATGGTGTATGTTTTGATATTAAGACATGCCACATTATGATCATTTTTAATCAAATTTGCTTTAAAAGCTAGCTCTGCTAACTGAAAATAAAGCAGTCATTTAATTCAAGTAAAGAGGTGCAGGGTTGAAGACTATTGAATCTAAATGTAATAGTCTACAGCCATTCTGGTCTATATTAGAAGAGGTGTGAAATGACTTTACCTTAATGTGCCTTTCACATCAGAGTAGTCAAAAAGAGCTCTTTTCAAAATTCATCATCATTGAACTAGTGATTATGTAGCTGAATACTTGAGATTAAAGCCATTACATTTATTTGAAAGGTTTTTTTCTGTAAAAATTAAGCATTGTTGTAATACATTAAGAAATACAATGAAAAAGAGTTTTTATTTTTTTTTTAAGTCACATTTTTTTATTTCTGAATAAAGCTGGGATAACCATGCCACGAAATGTACCAAAAATAGTATTGCAAACAAATGTAGGAATTAATTTTCCTTAGTTTTAAAATGTTTTTATTTATTTCACATGTATTTATAAGTGTTTAAATGTATGTATTTATTAATGTGTTATTTTTCCCTTTCCCTATTTATTACCTTAAACTTTATGCATTTCCTCTTTATTAAGCAAATTTGAGGGCTGTCATTCAAAGTGTGTCATGGGGTCAATTTTTAGCCTATTGGTTTATTGACATCAGAGTGCATAGATCCACTATACAGGCCTTAAGACCACACAGCCAGGCTCACAACACATTCTAAATACATACAAAATAAATGCAAATTTTAATGAATTAATTAAATAAATAAAATGGAAAATGAAAGCCTACATTTATTTTTGGTATATTTAATGACATATTATTTTACCAAGTCATTATTTTTTTTATTTTGGCAGCATCAGTCCTCCATATACAGGTTGTATCTACAGTATTCTGTGATTATACAGGCATTGCTTTTGCTCACTGCAATACAGTTACACAATATACCTTGTTAACGACCAACCCTGCACCTAGTTGACCTGCCATCCTGGGTACCTGCGGGGTAATTCAGAAAAGGAGAGGTGATTTATACAGTTAGTAAAATGACTTGAAATTGCATATACTGTAAGTATTTTGTAAGAAAAGACAACTTTTTTTAAATCGGTGCACTTTTGAAGATGCCCTCCGGTGCTGCAGCAGATCATGACGTGTTTGCTGGGGTGGAAGACAAACGTACCTTTCTCAAAGGCTTGTATTGTCACTCAGGGATGGAACACTTAACACAATACAATAATAATACATTAAAACAGTACTGAAATGAGGCAGTAACAACAAGGTGTGTGCTGTTCTGTTCTTCTTACCCTTTAATTACACCATAAGATTGGGGCTGCGGGCTGAATTATGAAGTATCCACTGTTTCCTCTTCTTACCCTGTTATTACACCTTATAGGCTACTTTAAAAAAGAACAATTTAAAAAATGGATGCCGCCACAATCTTCTACTACCCGACCCTGATGGTGATGAATGTCTGAGGATATACCTACTTAGACAATCCCGTGTCCCACATGTCACATACTGTAGCAGAAGTCCAGCGCTATACTAAAAGGGACATTGTGTCTGCCCTGTAAACGGCACGGGGCAGTCAGGGCTCGCTCACTTTACCTAACATCGCGTTGTTTGCTCAGTAGAGGGGTTTCTCTCCTCGTCGGTAGTGCCACGCCCCTGCTGGAGCCACAGGAGGGCCTCCCGTCTCGGGTTTCACGGAGTTCAGATACAACCTGGTGCAGGGAGCTGGCTTCACACACAGTTTAGCGGAACTGGCGCTTGTTGACATCCCACCTCTGGAATGCTGTGCGGAGTCTCTCTGGAGGAATAACGCGGACTCACCGAACCGCCAGGTAAGAGCTCACCTGGCGCCCGAGGAGGCGAGGAGACGTGGAGTTGTCATTGTGGTGAAGCCAGCACAGTTTATGTGGTTGAATTGTGTTCTCAGGTAACTACTGAAATGGGCTCGCGCTAACTTTATAGCTTGAAAGTCTAGTTGCCGTCTATTGTTCATAACTATTGTATAACAACCTACCGGAGACAGGACGGGACACAGTTCATTTGTTACCTCTTTGCGAAATATATACACCAAAATTGTTGGCAGTATTTTATTAAAAGTTTAAAATTATTTAGGCTTTTGGCGCATTGCAGTTAACTATAATCAACAAGCTAATGTACGCAGTTATTGCGCTGTTTGTTGTGTCATTAAACACTCTTGTGCTTGCCCATATTGTATTACATTTTTAAATGATATATTGTGGGGAAAAAACACATGCAATTTATATTAAAGGCTAAAAAAATAATAATCTTATTTTGAATGTGGTGATAACGGAATTTACTATTGGTAAACTAATCTTATTAGAGAAATCCCATAGTCATAAAGCTACATTTCTAAATTCAACCTCGTATATTGTTGTATTGAGTTTCTTAAATGTGTAACAAATAAGAAATGCATGTCAGTTGCAAAAAATGTACTTAAGAGATGTTTTTCTAAAGAAGTATGCCACCAAATAGATTTTTTCCCTTTCTTATTATTATTATTGTTATTATTATTATTATTATTATTACTTATATTACCTTCTGATGTATTAATAAAAATGGTATGGCTAATTGTACATTCTTATGACTAAATTAAGAAAACATCATTAGGCACTTTTCCTCTCACAGGTAATCCCTTAATCACAAAGTAGTGCGTGGAGGCAAAACATCACTTTCATACTATGCAATGTGTGTACTCTATATGGACATCATAAAATCAGATTTATAAAATCCAAAATTGCACATTTGTATTCTATTCCTTCATCAGTAGGCCACTTGGGTACTTGCAAGGTTCACTGGAGTTTAAATTATTCTGTGGTGGTGTCATTTTTTCCTGGTGAGATCACTCTCAGCAGTAAAGAAAAGGCAGTAAAGGCATCAACAAATGAATCATGACATTGACTTGAGGACGCTTTAATTTACGGTCTGAGAAATCAGACCAACATCAGCGTTAAATACAACAATCTTTCACATTGGATATGATAATTCCATAGACAGATCCACAAATTGGTCATTTTGGTTTTAGTCAACTAAGATTTCTTTAGTCGATTATTAATTTGTATGCTTTTTTCATGCTGAATGACTTATTTCCAAGAAACTTGTGAACATACAGTATCTCTGGTAAACACAAGATTTAAAGTGGTGCTTTTGCTTTATTCTTTGTGGGGAAACTCAGTCTTACAGATCTAATCGATTGAATTGAGTGTTAGTTCACTAAGAATTTCTTTATTCGAAGACAGCCCTTTATATTGCACATAAAAGTGCAATATACAGAGAAAAGAAAACAGACTCTTATTTTGGTCAACATAATGGCCCAAATTGTAATGTTCAGTCTGAACTTTGGAATAACTATTTACTGCGTCTACTCTTATGGATTCATTCAAAAACATCCAGATTATTCAAAAGACCAGTGGTGGTAAAACTGGCAATTAAGTCCAAAATTAAGTGCTGTTGTCCTGATTTATTTTTGCTTAACTTAATTGCATGCAGCCAGAAATTGAAAAGAGGAAACTCTACAACCCACTCAGCTTAGTAGATCTTCTGGAATTACATAACAAAACCCATCTTTTGCTCTCTGTCTGACAGGCAGGGAGATAGGTACGCACGACATGTGACTCAAGTACAGTCTCAACTTACACATGGCAACATCCAGGCAAGCAGATACATGTAAAACATGAGAGCAATTACGAAAAGATCTCTCCTCCAGTCACACGTCACATACTGCACATGATGGCTCTATATCAGGTGGTCTGTAGGAAAAGCCTTTGGGCAGGCTGGAAGTTTCTCATAAACGCGCTTCAGTGGTGGACTTCTGGAAATATGAATTAAGGCAAATAAATCAACCAAATTAAATAAAGCAATATATATTTAGAATTAAAAAAAAAACATTCAGCATTTGATTGAAAAATTCAAACTTGAGAAGCACTATGTAGAAATGACTCTATATTGTGACATGACATGAAAAAGTTTTAACGAGCAAACTGTGTGTTTCATTCAGCTTCTTCAGGTCTGCTCATTACGCTGTCAGTAAAGCGGTTTTATACACAGTTGGCATGTTTAACTTTTCCTTGCTTCTCCCTTTCACAATTTCATACTGAACCCCCAGTTAACCAAATCCTGGGTTATTTGATTTGTTCTTAACATGTGTCTGTGTCACAGGTCTGTGAACTCCAGTATAATAGCTGAGCTGCCAGATCGTTAGTTGTGGCTTTGTTCAGTCTGCATTTTGTTGAACAACGTCTTTATTCACAAAGAACAAATGTCAGAGTTGTTGCCCTTGTTTGTAAAGATCATCTGCCTACACAACTTAAATGTTAGAGATTTTCCGTAGTTTTCCAGTGTATTTCAAAATTATACAGTGCATTTAGCTTTATTTTAGTCAGGCCTTTGAAATATGAAAATGAGCCGTGGTCATTTAACCTTTGATTAATGACCGCAAATGCAAATAATACTTAGTCATGATGTCTGTATACATGTGTTTTGTAGCAGAGTGGAAAGAATGGCTCTCAACAACTGTTAGTATAATATTCATAATCCCAAGATTGCAAATAATCTTTCTTCATGAAAGAATAAGCAATACATATTCTATTTAAGTAGTATGTGCAGTCAAAGGATCCAGAATTAGTTGGAGGCATTTAGTGAACATTTTGTGCGCGTTAAACATTGGAGCTCTCAGGCAGAGGCGTGTTAGTTTTATAGCCTCTTAAAGTGCATCGTGTTTGTTAATATTATAGCCTTGTGTGTGTCATTAGCTGTGTGAAGTTTAAAGTCTGTAATGGGGACAAGCACTGAAGCACCTGTAGTCTGAGTCAGCCATAAAAGAGTTCCCATGGGGAAATATGGCAGGTAAAAACAAAATATTATTATTGTTTTTTTTTACCCAAATGACATTTTACAAAATATTTTATCTGGCATGGTGGCATGACACCTATCCCAAGGCCAGTGAATCTTTTCAGAAATGCTCAATGTCAAAATCTGATTATTTTCATGATTGATCAATCAGCCGACTGTTTGAGTATTTTAATCCACATTATTTGACTCTACTTCTCTTCTACTACTGTATGGATACTAATTACAAATGTATATAAATAATAAGTATATGACATATTCATAGCATTGTTTTTCATGTTTCTAGGCTCCACTCATGTCTCCTCACCTCCTTGCTTCATCATCATCATCATCATCATCATCATCATCATCATCATCATCATC
>CALSCE010000016.1:7446658-7486645 GCA_943593645.1 Bovichtus variegatus | reverse complement strand
TCATCATCATCATCATCATCATCATCATCATCATCATCATCATCATCTCTCTGGCTAATGCTGTGTTTCCTGCTCAGTGTCTTCCTGCTGCTGTCCTCAGGGGTCCATGGCCAAGGTAGAGTGCCTTTCATGGCCACTATAACTATTGTATTACTACAAATAGGAGAGTGTGTCGCACACACAGCTAGAGATGATGTTTAGGTCTAGAAAATACATCTGTGCTGTGTTATTGTATTTAGCCTTTGGTAGTAAATATCTTTTAGAACTAACTACATTTGGCTAACTTTATCATTGCTAAAATGTTAGTACTGAGATCAAATAAACTACGTTATGTTATTTGTGTCTTCTATATTATAAACCTAGTATATACCACTGTATTATTCTGAGAAATTTAAGTACAAAGAAAGTAGCCATAGACTTTTTCTTTTTTAGTATGGAGACAGACTGCTAGAGATGCTAGCTAGTTAGTTAGAATTAAAAAAAAAATTTCATAACCAGTAACGTTAGCAAACACAATGTCATACAATCTCACAAACTCATTTTGAGATGTTGGTAAATGTATAGTAATGTAGCATTGTAATAGCTTTATTCTTATAGGACACAAACTGCTAGCTTGTTAGCTAACTGTATCATAAGAGAAAATGTTTTACTATAACCAGTAACTTTAGCATTAATAATGTCATAACATCTCACATGAGTCAATCATTTTAGTTGATAATGTTTGCTATTTTGTTTATTATGTTGTTTACAGTCATTCATCATGCCATAAAGCAGATTTTTATTAGCATATTTCAGCACAGCAAATTTCAGTAGCTGCTAGGAAAATATATTATCACTGAAACTGTCACATCCTCTATTATATTAAACATGGACTGCTTTGGGATGAACTGATAAGAATTTGCAGGTTAAAGGTCGAAGGTCAAGGTCTTTGTGACCTCACAAAATATGTTTTTGGCCATAACTCAGTTTAATCACTCAAATGTAGAATAAACCTAGAGACCATCTTTTGATGGGATCACACCAGCCGCGACGCCAAATCTGGCCAGGGATGTAGAGTGGGTGGCAAATGGCCCCTTCCCCACTTCCTACCCCCCTACTTCTGGCGACCTCGCTTGAAACATGCCCATCTTCGCTCAGCCTTCAGAACTCAGCCTTTATTTCACTACACACCTGTAAAGTTTTGTGACACCAAATTTAGCCAGGGGCGTAAAGTGGGTGGGCCAATGGCCCCATCGCCTGCCTTGCTTGGACCACGCCCATCTTCGAACATGACCTTCATTTTCACCACCAGCCTGTAAAGTTTTGTGACTGCAACTTTGCCATCGCTGTGACAAAATCTGTTCACAGACAGACACACAGAGAGAAATATAGACACCTGGATAAGTGCTCAAAACCTCCTCTGTGGTAGTTCCTGCTACAGCAGTGTCTCCAGGAGCACACGATGACACACACACAGACTCACAAGGCCAACAAAAACAATACCAGCGTCTCTGCTGGAAATGATGAAGGGAGGACACTTTGGACAGAGATGGATGTAAACTGCAACTTGACTGGTTAGCGGAGGCATACGTTTAGTTGTGAAAGAAACTCGCCCACAAAGAGAGCGAATCAGGCAGCTTTACATGGCAATTGTAGGTCGATTATGCTAATGATCAAATTTCACAAACATCCTTATGAACAGGTGGCACTCATCAGGCTGAAACGAGCAATTTGGTTTGACAATTGAGAGTTTGGTGAGTCTGTCTGGAAATACTATTAGGAATAAACCTCACAGAAAAAGTAAGAGAGACTTAGGGTATGTTTGCAAAAATGGAGGCCAAAAGAGTTAATTTAGATATCAACTACGAAACAATAACTCATACTGATACGCTGGCTATACTACTTGGCAATTGAATGACATTTCATTATCATGAAGGTGTGATTTTTGTAATCTAATCAATAACACATTTTTAATTAATGTGTACATTTTTATGCGACAGCCATAGCCGGAGGCACTATGTTTTTCGGGGTTGTCCGTCTTTCCCATTGTCATGAACTCTCAGAAACACTTGGAGGAAATTTCATGTGGCACAAACATCTACTTGGACTTTGAACTGTTAGAATTTGGTGTTCAAAGGTCAAGGTCACTGTGACGTCACAAGAAACGTTTTTGGATATATATCAGAAATCCTTTATTCGTCCCACAGCGGGGACATTTACAGCGCTACAACAGCAGAGGGATAGTGCAGTTAAAAAGGCAAATATAAAATAAGTATAAGTAGAATTAAGAACACAACCTTGGTAAAATAAGTAGCAGCATAATACAGTAAGTGAAGATGTGAGAGTAATACAATTAGCAGCTAGTAATAACAATAATACATATTAAAAAGGATGTGTTGCTGATGCGTATTGCACATGATGTATTGCACAATAATAAATAGTAAAAGGGTGTATTGCACATGAGCGGTGGAACAGTGGTGTTACAGTCCACATTGAGTGTGTGATGGTCTACCGTGGCGTGGTTGTACCGTCTAATAGGATAAATTGATGAAGATTTTGAACATGGATGTTAACTGCGACTTGACTGGTTGGCAGATGCATACAACCGTGAGGCGGTAATTCTGGTTGAAATATATTTTCTTCTGCTGGTTTATAAGAACAATATATCACTGTGCGGTGCTTTGCAATCATATTGACCTGCTTTTAAGAATTTAGTGATTTCTATATTTCATGATTACTTCATACTTCATCTCATAAAAGAAACAATTGGCAATACACAAAGGGCTTATTATTGCAGTGCTGAAGCAGCTGCTCTTATCCCACACATCAGGGATCGCTACTCTACTTGTCTGCATATCTGCCCGCCCGTGTGGAAAAGTTATTGTTGTTAGTGGGTCTGTTAGACCTTGACCTCAGTCTCTCTAAATCCCCATCAGACCCCATCTGATCTGCTGCCAGGCACCCGAGAAGATGAGGACCCTCGAGAGGCCCCTAGCCCAAATACACACTCACACACACACACACACGCACACACACACAGTCATACACATACACACATACATGCTAGTCAGAAAAGAATGTGTTGAGTGCTGAGGGTCATATGTCCACAGAAGCGACAGGACACAGTTCTGTGATTCATGCTGTTCATGTCTACACTCCTCTGTCTTCTTTGCTTCCGTTTTCCCCTCCCCCCTCATCTTTAGCTCCATCTATTACCCTGCCACATAGTACATAAAAAAAACCCTGACACACTGTAACTCTGTGCTGTTCCTCTGACATGACCGTTGACCCTCCAGTCTCCAACCAGCGTCCTGTTCCTGTTTCTAAACCAGACGAGAGGACAGGCCATGCTTTGATGGATGAAGGGGCAGCTGGAGAGAGGGATGGATGGAGGGCGGGAGGATAGAAACATGAAAGACGCTGCTTGTTGGGAAGCCCCTGCTGGAAATTATGCAGATGAAGTCGAAACAAGAGATGGATTTGATTTAGGGAGAAGGAAGCAAGAGGGGTTAGGCCGTCTTAGAGCTTCACAGCTTGTTTCTTTGATCTCTGAAAAGCCTGCAACTGTCATGCTCTCCTCCCAAAGCCTTGAACAGACGACATGCAAACACATACATTATAAAACCTGAATTCTCTTTCTGTTTTCTTCCCTTTGTCTCTGTGAATTTCAAGGTCGTCTTAAGCTGACGGTCCTGTCTGAGGACAGACTGCAGATGAAATGGAAAGAGGCGGACGGACCCGTTCAGGGCTACAAGGTCCGAGTGAGACCCATCTCAGGTGAGGCCTTAGGCCCCTTAATTCCAATTAAGGGAAATGTTACATGCATACAATTATGTTTTAGACAACATTGTGCTTCCATCTTTGTGGCAACCGTTTCAGCATGAAAACAACACTGTACAAAGTGAGACTTTTTGAGTTGTGTGTGGGGGACAGGCTGTTTTCATTCACCATTCGTACTTATACCTATGAAAATAAAGAGCTATAAATCATATATAACCCACGTAATCAATTTCTATACAATTCACACAATCATGAGTCAGGATGTGCAGGGCTGCCTCTCAGGAAGTCTTTTTCTTTATTTTGTATGTAGCGAGTCTGCTCAGATAAACTGAGGATACTGAGAGTGCTTGGGGTTTTGGGGTTCCCCAGATTTCTTCACGTGCCAGAGACAGACAATAGACTCAGTGTTTGTTAGCCTGAAGATACAGCCTGGATGTCTGCTTTAAGTAGTATGTAGTTATCACCTTTATGGAGCATACAACTTAATGATGCACACATCGGTTGTATAGGGAGTAGTGAATAAAGTAAGTGATTTCAGACCCAGCCATCATCCATCATCATGGATGCCATCATAAACAGGAGCAGCTCTGCCTCTGTAAATAGCAACAAAAGGAAAGAAAAAAAAAAAAAAAACTCCTGCTGCATCAGATGAAATGCTTTACCGTCAAAATGCACCGTAGACTTTCATGTTCTGGTGAAAAATGCGCGGAAACAGCTGAGAAATCTGTTTGCTGTCTTGTTAAAACTAGATAAAAGATTGGTCAAAATATATATATACATATATATATATATATATTATAGTTACAAAAGACATTTTGTGCATGTCATTGAAGTACTGAATATTTCTTCTATTTAAAGAAGTATATCGTACAATGTATTGGCCAACATCCATTCCCGATCTGATGATACATTTTTATATGAGCGTAGTCCCTTGATTCCCTCTTCTCTACTTTGAAATAGCATATACATTGGTGTGAAAGTGCCTTTCCTCTCACTGTAATCCAGACTGCCATGAACATGTCAGCTGTCTTGCTTCACAGGTGATGGTTTGGATAAAAAGGCAGCTCCCTCTCCTCACCTCCTCCTTCACACGTGTGATTCTTGCCCTTCTTAACGTCTTCCTCAACATTGTTTTCTCTGTGTCACCCTCTTATCTCCCATTCCACACTGTGCAGCTAAGCCCAGGCATGTCTCAAAGAGAGACAGAGGGGAGCTTAGAGGAAGAATTCAGTCCAACATGAGACTTTGGGCGTAGGGTCTGGGAGATGGGGCAGTTAGTGGGTGGTGGTAGTCTAGCGGTCAGTGGTCAGGCTTTCAAATAGATCACTGGAAGCTTCTGAGTTCAATACCAGGCTGCCACCATTGAGCCCCTGAGCAAGGCACTTAACCCTGAGTTTCTCCAGGGTTGTAGTTAGTTAGGTTAGAGGATGAAAAGGTGGTGTAGATGAGATTAAAGAAGGAAGGTAGTGCAATCCTGGAAAATGCATTAAAAAGAATAGCAGAAGGTTGCAACAAACATCACACAGAAGAGGAAGCAGTGTATCTGTATAGAAAAGAAAAAGATGTTAGGGACCAGAAGCATTAGAAAGAGTGAGATTTATTAGACTGACAGACAGAGTGATTGACAGACAGACTGTGGCTGTGGCTCAGGAGGTGGAGTGGTAGTCCACCAGTCAGAGGGTCAGCTGTTCAAGCCTCTGCAGTCATTATGTCGAAGTATCCTTGGGCAAGATGCTGAACCCCAAATTGCTCCCGATGGCCAACGCTGTGTGAATGTTCACCATGATGAGCACCTTGAATGGATGAATGCTGACGTGTTGTAAAGCACTTTGAGTGATTGCAAAGATTGAATAAATGCTGTATAAATGCAGCCCATGCATGGACAAATTGATTGATTGCTTCTTTATTGTCCTTTTCCAAGGAACTATGTTGCCACAGTCTGTAAAGAGCCTCACATAAATCTTGGTTCCCACGGGTCCTTGAAATCCTTGAAAGTTTGTGAATTTGAGGGGGGAAAAAATCAAGGTCTTGAAAGTTTTGAAAAAAGACCTAAATAGACATGAGTCATTGAAAGTACTTGAATTATATATTTTGTGCAAGAATAGAAATTGAGGTTCTTTTGATATTTTTTGTACATAAAACGTTAGTAAATAGAGTAGGTCCCGCTGTCTGCATTTGTGTCTCACACGGTTGTGTTATTGTTTCAAGCACCACCTGCCCTGAGAAGGTGTGACTGCCACGTGCTTGCGCGAGTGATTGAACTCGAATGATGCAGGTTCAACAGCGGAAAGCACACTTTCAAGCCTCCTCTCTTTATTGTTGTCCGTGAGCTTCTGTAGAGCCTGCTAGTTCTTATTATAAAAATTGTCATTGTTGTAACAGTAATGAACCTTGATGCCATGTTGGGTCTTTGAATTTGAGGGAATTGGGACCTTGGATTTGATGTTTAGGAAGGTGTGCTGAACCCTGTTAAATACATAGGTGCATTAATACATTGTACACCACAGCATAACTACATTAAAGACGCCACATTTATATTTATTTATTCTTCACTTATCTTGCATGCCGACTTTTGCAACATCAACTCTTTGCAGGAGAGATCCGACCCAAACATCCGAGGCCAGTAGACTGTGGCCTGGAGAGGGAGGGCCATCAGTACTTTATTACTTATCACGTAGTTTTTTTAAAGAAGATATTCTTGTTACAATAAAATTACATTTGCAATAGAAATAATGAAGTTGAGACATTTTGAATATGAATTGTGACAAATGATAGGAGAGCAAGAAGACAACTAAAGCCGTACTGTGTTTTTAAATGATTGTATTATAAGAAACATTTGGAAATTCAGGAAACATAATTACAAACATTAAAATAGAACAGGTTAAAGGGTAAAATGATGAAGTACTATGAAAAGAAACTTGCAGGACTGTAATAAAGTGGTTAAAAACGTTTTTATTTGCCACTTAGAATGAGCATAGGGACTAGCCAGGGTTGTGGCTTTATTCCTTGAATGATTAATCTACCTATGCTGACTCAGTTGAAATCTTTAAATGTGCTGATGTTACAGTGTTAGGGTTAGTAAAAGGTTCAGATGAATCATCATACAGGAGGGAGGTGTCTGATCTTGTAAGATGTTGCATCGATGATAGCCTTCAGCTTACTTTTTGGAAAGCAATTATTATAGACTTCAGGAGAGGGAGATGTGGGAAACTATCTCTTGAAATGACCGGCAAACCAGGATAAAATATGAAAGAGTTTACATTTCCTTGACACTAACCTTACATGGGGAAGCAACGTTTGCAAAACTTTAAAGATGTGTCATCAGAGATTTTTTTTTTTGTGTGTGGAAACAATTGGAAGTTTCAATGATGCTATTGTCCAGTTTTACAAATCAGGTGTAGAAAGTGTGCTTGCTAGTGTTGCTTTGTAGTCTGACTACTTCTGCGACAAATGCATTGGAGAAAATAGTTCAGTCTGCATCAAAAATGACTGTCTATCGCTCTCTTCAGTTTATAAAGTTTGGCTTATAAAGCTCGCAACATCGTTGAGTATGATTCTCACCCAGCAGTTCCTCTCTTTCAAAAAATGCCCTCTGAGAGGAGGTAACTTTGTTTTAAATCTGAGCGATTCAAAAGAAGTACATTCCCTGAGGCTATTTGCCCCTTGAATGGTAACCCTTTAAGCTTTTGAGCTTTTAGAGTTTTTTATGTATCTTTTATATTCATTGTATTCTATATATTGTGTTTGTGTCTTTATGTTTTATGTATGTGTTGCTTTTATTGGCATGCTGTGTTGATTGTTGTCTTGTCTGTTCTGCATTATGAGCACGACAAAATCGTACTTTCCCCTTCAAACTTAATGCCATACAGTACTGAGGCTTTCTCAACCAGAATTCTCGTCTTTTCCAGAAGTGCCACAGCCAGAGCTGATGCTAACCACCACACGGGGCCGGGCAACGGTGGCAGGACTGGACTCCAGTCAGGAATACGCCCTCCAAGTCCTTGTGCTCAATGGAACGACAGAGAGACTTCTCGCAAAGCGAAGATTCACCAGTAAGACACACAGCGAGGTGGATGGGAGAGATTAGAAAGGTTGTCTGAAAGGAGAAAAGAGAAGCTAGAGGGAGCTATATGAGCATAAAGAGCTATAAGGAACAAACAACCTTAGATAGTGATGGTAACCGTTAGGTTTTGGTGGCAGTACTTCACTTTGAGGTTGAACACTCCATTATTAAATTAAAATATTAAATTAAAATAATAATTAAAAATAGTTCTAACAACAGATTTATTTTTATTTTCCTGTAAAATACATTAACTAATGCAGGAAAAATGTTTTAGCTGGTTTGTGCAGTGAGCAGGGGAGGTTGTCAGAGATATAGACGGACAGGAGAAACATGTAGATGTAGGGTGTGGAGTGATAAAGAGGCATGAGGTAGGTTGTTTGTGTGTGCGTGATAATGACTGCATATCTATATGTACTATCTTATATGATATAATATTGCATTTCTTTTAAACTGCAATCCATACATTTTTTATTCTGATTAACTAGAATTCACAAAACAAGCTGCAGTTATTTGTGGGGTTAAAGGTGCAATGTGTAAAGCCTAAATCAAATCAAGTTTATTTATATAGCCCAATATCACAACTTATACATTTGTCTCAGTGGGCTTTACAGCCTGTACAGGATACGACACCCTCTGTCCTTAGACCCTCACACCGCACAAGGAAAAACTCACTAAAAGAAAACCTACAATTAGTTAGGGAAATATGGAAAAAACCTCAGGGAGAGACTGAGGAGGGATCCCTCTCCCAGGACACACAGACGTGCAATAGCTGTTGTGTGTACAGAATAAATATAAATAATAAATATAATTCAATTATAATAATACAACATAGAGAATCTATGTGACAGAAATAATGATGTGATCGTATATAAAAAACATGGATCCAGGAGGATGTCAATAAAAAGCTTCCCGGTGTCTCCAAAATATATATATATTAGCGTGAGCATCATGTCGTGGAATTCAGCCGATACAAACTAAAATAAGAGATGGTGAGATATTACACTGAAATAAAGATACTTGATGAATTAGTTGTCTTTGAATTCTTTATTCTTGCAAGAATGACAACGATACAGAGTGTCAAGCAGTCTGCACCGAAGCACAAAGAGGTGTAAGTCCCCCGACAGTCTAAGCCAGGGGTGCCCACACTTTTTCAGCTTGGTAGCTACTTTTAAAATGACCAAGTCAAAATTATCTACCTACATTAAAAATGCTAAACATATATTTATTTATATTGTGGCAAGCGCCACGGGAAGCGAATGGATAGAGAACACCAACGAGTCAGAGACGGGAGTACGTTTTATGTTGTCCTGTGCCACATACACCGCAAGACCCCAGGTACAACTTTTATTACCAGGAAACTACCACCCGTTAACCACAACACACCGGGGGTCCCCCCCTCCGGGACATAACTCTCACCCATGGTGGCAAAACACACACAACATGAACACGCATAATTAAACAACACCACTCACGGACAAGTCTGCGCGGACAAGTCTGCGCACTCTTGGTTCTTACTTGGTTCTTACTTGGTCCAGCTTCCCCACTCATTTTTATACCCTTTCTTTAGCAGAATTGTATAAATTGGAAGGCTAACTAGCTAATCAGCTCGCGGTGATTTGCAGCTGGCGGGGTTGACCGTGCATGCGTGGTGAACCGCGTGTTAGAAAAGATGAGATCTCAGGCTGGCTGACCTGTACGTCAATCAAGTGGCAAATGCCAATCAATTTTGTCTGTGTTTCACATCAAAAAGTTGCAGGACATCCAATGTTTTATGTCCTTAAGTTAGCTTGAAGTTTAGATAATTGGTTGGTTTCATCTGGCTTGATTGATAGATATAGTTGGGTATCATCCGCATAAGAATGAAAGTTTATGGCGTGGTTCTTTATAATATTGCCTAAAGGAAGCATATATAAGGTGAATAGAAAAGATCCAAGTACAGAACCTTGCGGGACTCTGACTGACTAGCCACCAAAAGAAATAGGGGGCAGCTTTACTATTAAGTCCATACAATCTACATTTACAGTCATTAGTTTTATATATATATATATATATAATGTAATGTATATATATATATATATATATATGTGTGTATATATACCCTAACCCCAAACGGCTGAAACTATGAGAGCTGTAACAACAGCAACAGAAGGTTTGCTGATCTGGCAGGAAGTTGGGGCAGCAGTCCCCGGGGATCAGACCTTTGGTGCTGATGTTTGCTCTGGCTGAATTCGAGTGCAAGTCGTTTTCTCGTTTATGCCACTTTGGATCTTATCCAATAAACAAACTATAAAAACTTAACCGGACCATGGATGTGTTATTGACAGGCCCTCTGGGCAGCTCTACTTCTTTGTCCTCTCATGTTGTACTGAGGCAGACTGGAGCGACAGTGACTCACTATCACCTCTAGAGGAACAAGTGCTATTATAAGACTGGGCAGAGCGGCGCTAGTCAGTTAGCATGCTAACTTCAGTAGATATCTCTGTAACACAACACATCGACGTCTTTGACATAACGTGATAATGGTAGTTCATTGTTTTAAATGTTTTAAACTAAAATGCTGGCATATCTTAGACATTGAAGCTTTAAATAAGGGACATTAAAAATCCACAGGCATGATGTGATTTGCAACATTGGCTGGAGATGAAAAGAAATGCTGTTGACTCAGTTAGTACTGTGAGATAACATTGGCAAGACAGCAAAGTCGTATTATAGGAAGTCGTGCATTTTTGACATTCTTACACTTTCTTAGAGTTTGCAGTGTTTCCTTCAAGTCCCCACCCCATCAGACACACACACACACACACACACACACACACAGAGTGAGATGGTATAAATACTACTCTAGCTGGATTACAGGCTGAAAGTGGGTTTTGTTTGAAGTTGCTGTGTATACTTACTTGAGTTGGGTCTGTTCCTGGTTTATCTGCCCACCAACACTTCCTCTGGGTCACACAAAGGTAACCATACCAGCACATTTTACACAGTCAATAATGTCTTTCTACCCACACTGTGTGACGAGTGTGTGTTTTTGACGAGCATCCTACAGAGAGGACAGTCTGATCACCTGTGTTTGGAGGATTAGCGTCTACGTGGGATTTGCCACAAACGTTTGCATACTTATTGTCCCTCAGGTTTTTTCAGACATCTCTGTCTCTGCCTCCAACACAGTTCATTCCTATGAGCCCCTTTCACTTTTGACATTTTACTGTTAGACTCTCCTGAGCCTCATATCGTGTTGTATGGTATGTGGATGCAGCCTGGTTGCTTGCGAGCCGTGCAGGTGATAGTAGGTTACTGTGTCGAGTCGAGCCTGTCCAGGCAGGTCTGAAAACATGTTAACTTTGAAATTTGTAACACCGGCTGTCTCTCTGGAATGATGGCAGTCTGGGAATTCTTTCCTGATGCGTCGCATTTCCCATTCGCTCTAACCCCCTCCAGGCACCAGTACTTATTTCCTTCCTTGAAAAATGTCACCGTTAATTTGCTGTTGTTGACCATGTCTCTTGACTCCAGGCAAGGATTTGCTAACATGACCTGGTGAAGCAGTTAAGACGGAGGAGTAATATAACATGTCAAACAGCAAGCATGCTCTGTCTTCACCTCAAGCGTGTTCAATCTTACCTCCCTGATCTCAAATGTAACAGGAGTTAACAGAAAGAAAGAAGGATTCATTTATAGACACATTATCCTCACAGCTGCCTGATCAGCTGCTGCTGTCACGATGTTTTACCCATGGTGATGATGTTTCATTTCTTTGTGACTAATGCGTGCACACATGAGGTTTTCCGATTACCAGTGGTGGAAGGAGAATTTAGATCTTTACTTAAACAGAACTAGCAATACCATATTCAGAATGTTCTATAAAATAAAATAGACATAAGTATTAGCATCAAAATGTCACTCACTTATCACTTACATGGTAAGCATTATACCTGCTATCAGCATGTGTTAGCATTGTAACTGTGAGCATAGTAGCATTTAGCTCAAAGCCTCAGTGTGAAAATTGAATTGTGTGCACTCACTCCAGGCATCCTTTAAAAGTCTACGAGGAAGGTTACAGGTGCAGTGGAGACACAGTCCTGTGTGTTTTAAAGTGTCATCGGTGTCATGTTGTTTTTATATATATATGTTTTCTTGGTCTTGCCACATCTTCAGTGCTGGCCTCCTGGCCTGTGCAGTAGCCCAGCAGGCCAGTGACAGCTCACCCTTAACCAGAAATACATATTTTTCCTCTTCCTCTTACAGTTTTTTTTTTTTTAAATCAATCTAGATTGTTTTACTGTGAGGTGCAGATTGTTGGCCCTTACAGATGGCTGCCATCTCTCCAATATAATGGAACTAAATGGCACTCGGCTTGTATCTCCTTCTGGTTGGTGCATGTAGTTTGATATAAGGAAAATAGTTCCTACATTAACCAGCTCACTACAAGGTCTGTGGATTATCTTGAGTAGCTAGGTCATAATTTCTGCAAAGAGACATCGCTGTTGAGTTTTAAAATTGATTTTTTTTGGCGCTTTGACCACCACAAGCCAAGTTCCATCTAGTTCCATTATATTGGAGAGAAGACAGACATCTCTACGGCCGATACCTCCAACACTTCACAACTCACACCAAAACAATGTAGACTGATAGATAGCACTACAATTAAGATGAAAAATATGTATTTTTGATTTTGGGGTGAACTGCGCTATTAAACCTATAGCCCTTGTTATAAACCTAGATGTTATAAAAGGTGTAGAGGGATTGGTTTGGTTAGTGATTATTAGATGGTAAAAGTATGACATTAGCATAAGGAATTTCATATTAGCTGTATATTGGTATCTCTACTGTATAGTTAATTTTGAAACATACTTACACATCTTGATGTCGCTTATTTTCTATTTGACTCTCTGGAAGGTATCAGATTTCCTGCTCCACTGTCATCAATGTTGTTGACTGTAACATGAATGACTATAGATTACTCATACGTGATTCCCTCAGCTGCACTTTCTCTCCTCCAGTGGAGGGTCTGCGGGAGGAGGAAATGGTCCGCAGCGGTAGTCGAGAGCAGAAGAAGAAGATGTTGCCTGGGGGGTCAGGGTCAGGGGACCTGGACGATGTGACGGAGGCTCTGATCGGCCTGCCAACTGTTCTGTATCGGGACCCCACCACCACCGCTGCTGCTGCTACTACTACAGGTAGTGCATCATAGTAGATAATAACAACACATACACACACACACACACACACACACACATCTCGGTGTTATTACAGTATAATAACTTGCCAAAATAGAAGACAATTCACACCCAACCCCATACATGATAATGTCCTAAGGGCTTTAATGTGAAAGGAAATATGATAGTAGAGCAACATGGGATAGTGGCATACTAGCTGGTAAGATTTTAAGATAAAGTTCTCAGGAACTTTACCCACAAAGCCAGTCATGATTATTTCTGCCATGCGGGAAACATTATCACATTGACTTTGTTGGTATTGTATAATAATATTGATGGTAAGGACTTTATTTGTATAGCACTTTGTGCTCCTTGCACAAAAAGACAAGGCATGATTTAAAAGCTGAGCCTTGTAAACAGTTTTGTGTTCTAGTAAACAATTGAATCATGAACACATTGGTTGTTGGATATAGATATGATGTTTGAATGAAGTCCCACCCACAAATGTGGTGAAGGCGACAGGCCGTGTTTCAGGATGGATCGGGTGGTTTGCCCACGTCGCCGTAAACCCCTCTTACTGGCGTTTTTGGATGTAATTTGCTAAAAAAAAATAATAATTTGAAGAGTGGGAACTGTTCTTTGTTTTTATCGTGATGTCAGTTAGATGTGGTTTGGTCAGAGCTATGGAATATTAAATCATCCAACTCAAGTTTGCATAAGAAACTACAGGTTATGAACTTCTTTTTTAAAATAAAAAAAACGGTGTAAAACCTTTGAAAAAAAGGTCTGAAAAAAATCGGCAATGTACTCAGCCAATCGCCGATATATCCGCCCAACCCCCTAAAAGCCTACAACGGAACTTGATCTCTCTGCTTTCATCTTCCACGGCCTTTCTCCTTATAACGCTATTTGACCGAGAGAGATGTTGCCAACACACACATACAACCAAGCCAGTACACACGTGTACAGTAAGTATACTGTATTTACACACGCCTACACCAAAGCGCTTTGAGCTGAATACACACACAATAATGACAGTCCAGCAACAGTAGGTGTAACACAGGAAACAAAAGATGGAAGGAGGACGAGGAAGGTGTGTCTGGGGGTTTGTTTGCCGTGGTTAATGTCAAAAGCTGTAACTCTGAATCATAAAACAATAATGTTGACATGTTACCAGGGAAATAATGTTTTGTCTCCCTTTTCCATTTGATCTTTCAGACTGATCTAATGCCAACAGGAGATTTCCTGTTAGCCTCAACTGGCCCCCTAAACAATCTTTGCTTATCTTCCGGTAACCCCACCCATGTGCTCTCTCCTCCAGACGCCCCAGCAATAGAAACCCCCTCTCAGATCCCTGATGAGGCCCCAGAGAAAACCACCAAAGAGAAGAGGAAGCGAAAGAAAGAGCGGGATCGTTCTAAAGTGGAAAATAAAGAGGAGCAGGGGACGACACAGGGCAAAGCAGCCGAGGATAAACTCCGGAAGACACCCTTCCCTACCCAGCCGGTTACAGGTAACCTCTGCTCCCTGGTGTTCGGAAACATGACATAAAACTCTGATTTAAAATGCTTCCTTTGGCGACATTTGTTGTTTTAATGAACCCAAATGTGATGGAACCCATTAGGACAACTCCCCTTTAAGCAGGAAGTTAAGCAGGCGATATTAAAGAACGTCTGGCCACCATCATCTTTAGCTCTTATGAGTTAAGGAACAAGAGGCTTGAGTGTAGTAAGTGTTAGTTTGCATATGATGACAGTGTTTACACAAGGGAGGGACAGGTAAAGTAAAGGATAATGACAGGCTGTCTTATTCGGCTGCAGGGCACATGTGTCCTCTCTCTCTCGTAATCCAAGGGAACACACACATTCATACGTGAAAACTCGTGTTTTTTAACACCTTTTGCCTGCTTAAAAGCATAGAGCCATCTGTTTCCTGATTTAAAAGCATTTACCCAGGTACCCACTAATAAACCGATGGGTGAAAAATGAAAGGCAAAAAACACTAAATGTCTGTCCACCATGAGCCTCCAGAACTGCTTCAGTGCTCTTTGGCATTCAACAAGTCTCTGAACTTTAATCAGTTCAAGACTCTTTGCTTCATGCTTCCTTTTATCGAGGTATGTCTCCAAGAAAACCATTTGAGTGTGACAGCGATGCAGCGGCGGACATCATGCTGTTGGTGGACGGCTCCTGGAGCATCGGACGTACCAACTTCAGACGGGTCCGAGACTTCTTGGAGGGCCTGATGACACCTTTCCGCATCGGACCGGACCACATTCAGATTGGTGAGGATCAGAGTGTGGCGGTGTAGCCATCTCTCTTCCTCTGTGGGTTGTATTCATGTAGACACAGTGCCACACGGAGGAGTTCCCAAGTCATCATTCATACTGCATGTATTATATTTAGAATAAATATAATAGAGGAATAACTCAAATAAGTAAATAAAGAAATGTGGAAATATAAAAGAGAAATAAAAAATAAATAAATAAGGAAATAAAAAGAGAAATAATTAAATAATAAATAAATGTGGAAATGTGACAAATAACAAAATATAAAATAATAATTATAAGCATTTTCTTTTATTTTCACATTTATTTCTTTATCTATTTCTGTATATTTAAAAAAAATGTTGAAAAAAACATTTTCATTTTTGTTTGTTTTGCTTATTCTTTCCCCTATTGTTTTTGCTTTTTCCTATTGCTTTTGCTATTCCTTGAGAAACCAAGCTGTCAATCAACTGGCTTTGGGCGGGCCTTCCTGCCCAGGCTGAGTAGTCAATTCTTGCACACATGAATCCTGCTTTGGCGTTGTCACTACCCAGTCCATACAACCTGCCCGGCCCATACTGCGCATGTGAAATTCAACAGAGATGAGAAGAAAGTGAGATGGCTCACTTGTTAGCTACTTCCATCATCAGCTACGAAAAAAACAATGTCTTAAATTCAGACTTTTTAAAACAAGTTTTAATGTCTTCTGGCTGCAGTCTCATGAGCTATATGATATAAACAAACAGAAAGGCCTTAGCAACCACTGGGAAAGTCCTATCAACCACCTGCAGGAACAAACTGACCCTTCAGCTCCTTTCAGCTAATACACAACTCGTACCTCAACGCCTTTTACTACACTTCAGCTCATGTCAGTGCTTATATGTTAACTGATGCTTCCACTTTAACAAATGTTTGTGTGTCTTCATTTATTCAATCCTTCAGGCCTATCCC
Organism: Bovichtus variegatus; assembly: GCA_943593645.1. NCBI lineage: Eukaryota > Metazoa > Chordata > Actinopteri > Perciformes > Bovichtidae > Bovichtus > Bovichtus variegatus. Next base: position 7,470,450 of record CALSCE010000016.1, on the reverse strand, counting down.
GTTCTTCCACATTTTCATTATATTGTTTCTCATTTTTGGTTGTGATTGTTCAGGTTGTCATAGATCATTGTGCATCTTTAAAGAAATAATCTGCATCGTTTGCTTGTAAATAAATGCTCATTTTTCTACTCTTAGAAGGTGATATAATAGCAATCCATTAATGCCAAAGCTTTTACAGATACTGTCTGCTAGCTTTTGCTCTGTAGTAGTGACAAAAGATGAAGACAAAAAAACAAAACAAGGATTTTAAAATTAGCCACTTAAAGTATTACTGATTTACCTTTACTAATGGCCTGTTCCTTATGCTAAAAAAGTACTAAAATCTTGTTTAATGACGTGTTTTTTTTCCCCAGGTTTGACCCAGTACAGCGGAGACCCCCGCACAGAGTGGCAGCTCAACAACTTCACTACTAAAGACCAACTGTTGGAGGCAGTGAGGAATTTCAGATATAAGGGAGGAAACACTTTTACAGGTAAACCAAAGCACATCACCATCTGCACGTTACCGTTTGTGTTTGAGCCCTAACATCTGTCAATATATGCACATGATACATACCATACGTACACAGTAGAGTACCGTATGTCTGTGTAACCATGCATCCTTCCCCCAGGCCAGGCGCTGCTCCATGTCATGGAGGAGAACATGAGGGCTGAGGCAGGCGCAAGGTCGGACACACCATTTTTCCTGGTCTTGTTGACCGATGGGAAATCTCAGGATGACGCCATTGCTGCGGCAGACCGGCTGAAGAATGCCGGCGTGGAGATCATCGCTGTAGGTGAGACTTAATACTTTTAAATACATTTTTGCTCTAATCTCTAAATGCTTTTCGTGCCTAGTGGGTTGAGCCATTTTATAACTTTGTGTTTCTCAGGTGTAAAGAATGCCGATGAGGCCGAGTTGAGACAAGTGGCGTCGGAGCCGGTCGATCTGAACGTCTACAATGTCAATGACTTCCCTCTGCTCAGCAAACTGGTGTCACGACTGGTCCACATCCTGTGTGGGAGGATAGAGGACCGTGGCATCACCAAACGTAACACATCTATCCGTCTAACTATCATTCTTTTTTTGCCAACTCAAACTTACATTTTTTTGTCAGGCAAGTCTTTCAAATCATGAATATCTTGTTAAGGTCTAATGTGCTCATTCCTTGTTGCTATGTCTCCAGGAATGGAGCCTGGGCCCACAGTAGACCCAGCCCTGACCTACCCGAGTCCTACTGATCTCCGCTTCTCTCAACTGGGCTCCAGAGAAGTGAAGCTTCACTGGACCAATCCTGCTAAGCCGGTCCAACAGCACAGAGTGGTCTACCACAGCGCCGAGGGCCAGAGTCCACAGGAGGTCAGAACCAGACAGTAACCTCCTGGTCTGAAAAGTGAAGCCAATGCGGAACTTCCTTAAACTTGCATTCTCTCAAATATCCAGCAGGGGTCAACTCCAGTGGTTGCAAAAAGAAGTCCGAATATATAGAAGTGTATGAGAAAATGACCATTCGTCTCACTTTATTTATTACCTCATTAAACATTTTCCTGGTGAGTTTATGGTCTCAATCACTAGTTTCAAGTCTTCTTCAATACAGCATTTAGTAAATTATGGACCCATTTAGAGTAAAATAGAAGATTGACAGGTTGCTACTACAGCATCTGGGTTGGCTGTTGTCCAGTTTTTCATCTTTGCACTTTAACTCTTTCACAGTGTGTTTTCAGGCTGCCTAAAAAGGTCTCGTTCAGCATCTGGTTGTGCTTTGCTCCACCCTCTCGTGTCTCTTAATCGAGAAGATGTTTTTTCTCCAGGTTGTATTGTCCGGCTCAGAGTCCACTGTGCTGCTGGAAGGCCTCTCCTCTCAGACGCTGTACCACGTGTCCATCTTCCCTGTGTATGAACACAATGTTGGCCTGGCACTCAGAGGAACTGTCACCACATGTAAGACTGACATCACTGCTAAATATTATATTTTAAGACATTCACTAGTTTGTTTATTAGTCTCATGTGTCACACGTTTTGTTTGTCAGTGTATCACTTGTACTTGCAGTATCTCTGAAATGAAACTTGAAATGATGTATCTCAGCTCTTTTTTTCATCTGGATTATATGCTACATTTCAATGATAAATCTGGTGATATTCCATTTTTTTATTGCCAATAAATCCCATGAAAAGACCAAAACCAACAAGGAATTGATGCTACTAATGTAACGTTAAGTATTGTGTATCCAAAGCCTTAAATATCTTCCTCTGTGATAGTTCCACTGTTGTCCAACAACTATTAGAAACACATCACTAAAACTCATCACCATGAACACACACACAGTAGTTTATATTGCCTTAGTCCCACGGTTATTGCATGATTGAAATTGTAAGTTGTAGACCTGTTAAAACTCTATCTAAACAAATTAGAAATCAATTATTTATTTTAATATCCCTTTCACTATTATACAATGGTGGCTGCCGTTTCAGTTTGCCCCATTTGTGAAAAGTTTTCCATTTCCTTTTAGCAGGGTTGTTACTATATTCTTTTTAAAACAACTGCCAAGAGGAGTGTAATTTAGATGAAAGGTAATCAGGGGAGGTAAGCAAAGGCAAAGCGGGCTCCTGATTAGAATGCTTGTCTGTGTCTCAGCAGGGCACAGATTCTGTCCTTTTGACAGTCTGCAGTGGGCTTATGGATATATTTGTATACTGTATATTGTTTAGTACAATATTGATAGTAGCAGGGCTTGACAGTGAAACCCTCCTTCTTTTTTTCTCTCAAACTTCTCCAACACCTTGGATTCTTCTAGAGAAATTATGCATTCCACCCTGTTCTTAGCATTTCCACAATTACACCTAAATGTCTCTTCAGACCAAAGGCAATGGAAGCTTTTATGAGTTCACTGTATTTTTTTTGAGAAGTCCAACCAGCCCAAGAGATTTAATAACCTGACCATTATAAACCAACCATTAAGCCATGTATTGCATATAATAAACACATTAAGACTCTGTTCAGTCACGAATTATGAAACCAGTGCAATGAAGCTCAGCATTTACATGCTTCTTTGGCGCCACCCATATCAAATGCCACCACATTGTAACTTTTCGACAAACTATTGCACACTTGGGAATAATAACTTCTCCAGTGTGTACAGTTGAGTGTGAGTGTATAATAATAAAAAGCAACCATGAATGATTGTGTGAATGCAAATATTCAGCCAATGCGAAAATCAATGAATATTCAGTGTTTTTGTTCCGTCCCCGGTGTGAAAAGGCCTTAAGAAGGCTGAAGGAGGTAACAACAAGTATAGGTCAAAATAAAGATCGACTATTTACAATTAGCCCAGAAATGGAGTGCAATCACTGCTTGCTACTGATCTGTTGGTGACTCAACTACCAGCAAACTAAATAGACAAGGTGACTGATGAGTCCTTGCTCATCAGTAAATCACAGAATGTGTGTCAACACAGGTTTACAGCCTCGTTTATAAAACCATGTTTGTATACCACAAACCCCTTCTGACGTCTCTCTACTCTCCTCATCCTGTCTTTTCTCTTCTTCTCTCCATCTCTCCCTCCCCTAGTGCCCCTGGCCACGCCCGCCAACCTGGAGGTGACTCCTTCCTCTTACAGCACCCTGCGAGTGAGTTGGGGTGCAGCGCCCGGTGCAACACAGTACATGATCCTGTACTCAGCGCTCAACCACGGAGAGCCTGATGACGCCAAGGAGGTGAGAACTGGATCTCTCTGTCTCTCTGAGCTGCGAGTGTGTGTGTGTGTGTGTGTGTGTGTGTGTATGTGTGTGTGTGTGTGTGTGTGTGTGTGGAGGACAATGAAAGGCAGATATGGTGGTTTACACATGTTACACAAATGTGATTTATAATTCTAAGAAAATAAACGCAAGTCAGCAATTACCGGGGGTATTAGATTAAAATGGTGATATATTTTAAAGATAAGGTGTTAACGGTAATTTTAGTTACTACTTTGCACCATATTAGAGATATATAGATAGATATATTAGAGCCTAATGTCACCTGCCTCTGAATTAAAAATATGTTACAGATATTGGAAAGTGTAAATATCTGAAGCCAGACATACCTGTTTGCTCTGTTAGTAGCCTGGATATGTAGATCACTAACATTAGGAAAAGTCAAAAATATATATATTTTTTAAAGAATACCTGCACATGGCTGTTGTGTTATCATTTCTTTTCTTTTATTGATGAGGACAAAATTTCCATCACAAATGGCGCTCATCAGTTCTGAGGTGCAAACAAGAACCCATTATTTATACATTTAGGATGAAACGTTGCATCATCATCTCCCAAATGAGATAATTAGTTCAATACTGTATGTACAAGGACAATACGTTTGTCCAGACTTTATTTATTCAAGGGACAATTCATCCCAAAATCAAAAATCCACATTTTCCCCTCTTACCTGTAGTGCTATTTATCAGTCTAGATTGTTTTGGTGTGAGGTGCAGAGTGTCGGAGATATCAGCCGTAGAGATGTCTGTCTTCGTGCATTAACTCATGGACGAGAGGCTCGTGCTCACTTGTTCACACAAGCTAACTCCACGTTTACGCTGTGTTTGTGTATTGCTGCAGGAGAAATTCAGTGCAGAGCAGACAGTGGTGGATCTGGCAGGGTTACTGCCAGCGACAGACTACTCTGTCACTCTTTATGCTCTGTACGATGAGGATCCCAGCGACCCTGTCACTGCTGTTGCCACCACATGTAAGACATTCCCCAAACATTCTCATCCTTCCTTTTTCCCTTTACCCTCCCCCTTCTCTGTCCAATAAATCACTTCAGTACACGTACTAATCATTTGTCTTTCGCCACCTTCTTTTTCCCTCCCTTCTTATTTTACTGTTCCACCCCTCAGTCCCTCTCCCGCCACCGATGAGTGTTCAGTTCCCGATGGTCACCCACAGTATGCTGAGGGTGAGCTGGGTCCCCGGGGCCGTGGATGCGCCCGGCCACAGGATCACCTACAGCACCAACCACGGCAGTGATGTCAAGCAGGTAACTTCTCAAACACACTGGTGTCAAATTTCAAGCCTTCTGTCTCCAAAACCACCCCCAGTAGTGAGATAGCATCTTTATTTTCAGAGACAGACATATATATTAGAGTGACTCTCATGTGGCTTTGAATAAGAGAAACGATTAAAGTTATGCTTCAGTGGTCTGTGATTTCAGCCACTCCCTTTGCAGCCTGTAACATTCAGAATAATCATGCATCCCTTTTCAATGGCTTTGTATATTATTTAATAAATAATAAAAGACCAGAAATGAAAAGCAAACTCATCACATTCAAAACATATATCTAAAAGGACTTACTTACAAAGTGTGTCCAGTGTTAGATTTAACTTTACATCGTTTAAATTTGTCATTATGAATAGTCAAATGGATTTTTAAGACGAGGGCAGACAAACGGAGAATGAAAAAGCAAATGGTGCCTTGATGATGGAAGTGAGACTCCATACAGTCCATGTGAAGACTGGAAAAAATAAAATAAAAGTGGTTTAAACTGCTGTAGAGCTGCAGTTAGTCTCTCACTAGGTTCAGTACTATTAGAGATCAATTTACTTTGGTCATGGCTTAATAAAGCTTAACCCTGTTTTCTTTTGATAAAAATGGTCATTGCAATTTAAGGGATTGTCTCCTTTTGTTTCACTGTACTCCCAAGTTGTGGTCTTATGTGGCCTTTTATTTGACTAATAATCTGAATAAGATCTTAATTAAAATATAATGTGGAAAAACTGTATGGTAGAAATAGCAGAACAACTGTTGGTAAGAAACGTAATAAACTGTATGCATGTTATGATAAACTGAACAAATGGAGTCATTTTCTTTCTGAAATGTATTGCCACACCAGCAACTAAAAGCACAGACTAATGACTGGTGCCAAAAAAAGCAATGAAAATACGATCATATCACATGCTGTTCTTAATAGACAGAAAACAAGCGAGTTGCAGCGTGTTAACTCTTGTATAATTCCTCTTTGATTGTTAAAGCATAAACATATCCTCTGCACTTCATCACACATCAGTTATGTATTATAATTATGAATCAGTTTTTTTCATTCAGTAGCTATAAATGATGAATGGCATGAGCCTACCGTAACATTATTTAACCTCCACGTCTTATTTTCTGAAGTCTTATTGTTCCTGAAGGTTAACACATGAATACAACTTGACTGAGCACTCCTCCAAATAATTTTTCCCTTACAGTTTATCAATCAGTTCTCACGGCCTGTGCACAGTTTATTAATCAATTCACTCAGTTTAATAATCTGTTTGACCTTTTTTTTTTTTTTTACCATATCACTTCCCGGGGGCTCCACGTCAATCAGAATAAACGTGCTTGTTAATATCAACTGATGATTAAAAAATCTCACAATCCAATCCAGTAAACCAATAGTAGTGCCAAGTGCTGGACCTCGTCCATTTTTTTCAAGATTTTGTTTGTACCGTCAACCAGGGACAAAATGGCCCACGTGGACAATATTTCTCCAACATGATCAAAGTCATTCTGTTTCCAACATTACCGTTCACATGGACGCTAAATAAAGTGTTTACATGTCCCAAAGCATTGACCCAGAATGCAACTTTGCTGACTTGCGCAAAGGTGTTTGGCTCGCTGTGAAGTGTAATCTGCAAATTATATAACAGAAGAAGCAGAAGTTTTTAGTAAAATGCGATTAAATCAATACATTGAATATAGATTCATCTTTTCAAACACTTGTGAGAACAACTTGTCGTTGCGAGACTTTCGACCATCAACAATTGTTAAACACTTTAAGCTCTCCATTGGAAATTCCTTCCGATCGGGACAGACTCTTCTGATTGAGGTGCTTACACAAGGACTTTTTTCTCTGATTGGGCTTTTCTGATTCTTAGTGGAACATTTGGGTCCATGTTTACACACAAATATCAATCATTCATATAAAAAAAAAAAACTCTTTCCAGGTGGAGGTAACAGGACTGAACTCAGTGGTGGTGCAGAACCTCTCCTCTCTGTCTAGATACCTGGTTTCAGTCCAGTCTCTCTACCCACAAGGCCTGTCTGCAGCACTCACCAGTAACGTCACCACACGTAAGACACACACACGCACAACTGCATCATCTTATATCTCCTTTGATGCGTCAAAGGAGTTGTCTTGTGTAACATCACAGCGGAGGGAAAAAGCATTGAATAAAATATAAAATCAGACTAAAGTCTCTTTTTTCTTCTCTCTCCTGACCCATTTCCCTTCTCTCCTAGTGAAGGTGCCTTCCCCATCCGACCTCAGGGTGAGTAATTTCTCAGGCAGTGACATCACTGTACGCTGGCAGGCTGCAGCTGATGATGTCGTCTCCTACCTCATCAAGTGGATCTCTCTAAGTGGAGGAGACCTGAGACAGGTGGGGGATGCATTAAAGGTTGGATGTAGTGTATAATGTGTTATAATGATTAATATATGACGGGAATGTAATGTTGCTGTTGTTCCCCCTGTCTGTCTGTTTCAGCTGAGGGTGAGTGGTGAGAGTGAAGGGGCGATCCTGGAGGGGGTGGAGGACGATAAGGAATACCAGATCTCTTTGTCTGCACTTTATGGAGATGGTGCTCAGAGTGAAGCTGTGGCCATACGCTACAGCACCTGTGAGTCACACACACACACACACACACACACTCATTTAACTCATTTACATAAAATACTATCAGCAGCCATGGAGAGTATGGAAGACATGAGGGGCAAGTGAGAAAAAGTCTGGTCTCAAGTGTTTCCTCTCCTGTGTTTAGGATTTAAGAACAGGTAAACCCCTTTTAAATTCCTTAATTTTTTTTCATATGTGAAACAGGTAGAAAAAAAGGTGTGCCATTTCTTTCTTGGTTTGGAGAACTTTCTCCCAAGTTTTTTTTTAGCGGGCTGAAGCAGGGTCTCTTGCAGTATCTCCCTGTATTTTTGCTTTATCCATTCTTTCTTCTGTTCTAACAAAATGCCCAGTCCCTGTAGAGGAAAAGCATCCAAACAGCATGACGTTCCCACCACCATACTTCATTGTGTGGATTGAGTAACGGCTTCTTTCCACCCACCATACAGTCCAGTTTTATTCAAAGCTCTTGATATGGTTGACTGGTGCAAGTTGACAAGTCTCCCTGGTCGGACGCAGTGCCTGGCTGGTATGATGCAGCTGCCATTTCCTCACTATTGATCCAACAGTGCTCACTGGAATCTATCAAACACTTGGATTTCATTTTGTAGCCTTTTCCTAGTTTTCGCACATTTCCTTCAGATTCACAGTCTGACCGTGATACTTAGACTCAGGAGGGGGGGAGTATTTTAATGTTTTACAGGTTCTGGCCAATTGTCTCCTTAATAGGGCATTTTTCTCATCCCTTGTCTATTAAAATCTCCTTGTAGTGAGTCTAAATATCTCTGCTTTCTGTATTTTGTCCGTGCAGTGTCTGGTGGAGGCCCATCCAGCATATCTGTCTCTGAGGAGACAGCGGTCAGCTTAGTGGTCAGCTGGGTACCTCCCAACGCTCACGTCCTCCAGTATCGTGTGTCTTACACTGCACTGACTGCAGATGAGACCCAGGACAGCACTGTAAGTGTTCTGCAATTGCCACTGCTGGACAGTAAATTATAGTGCTTCTCAGGGGTCACAGAGAATTCCCAAAACTGCAAATTAGCTTTGTCGCTGTATCAACAGATGGACGTTTTACTTGAAAGCTTGACTTTGAAAGGTGTGTTTGTTGTCTGCAGGTGTTGGTCCCAGGTGGTGAGAAGCGGGTGGCGCTCGAGTCGTTACAGCCAGACACACGTTACAGCATCCTGGTCACCGCCGAGTACCGCAACAGAGAAGGAGGCAGCAGCTCAGCTCAGGGAAAAACCAGTGAGGCAAACACACTGAAACAATCTACACAAAACTGACCTGCTGCAACCCAGACTCCCCTTGAACTTGCAGCAGATTTAATGTTAAATGTTAATACACTGGTGGGTTTATGATGAAGAATATCATTTTAACCTTGACACATCTTGATTGTTATGTTAAGTCAACATAAATACAAACAAAAATAAACCTCCCACATCAGAATTTTGTAATGTCTCTTACCATGTTAGCTTACAGCACAGGGACCCAAAAGCAGGATGTTGATATTATTTTTTTAATATCAATATCTCAAAAACCATGGCTGGTCTATGTAAAGCTGCTCTGCATAACATTGTTATCTTAAGGCAGTCTTTCTCAAAGAGTGGTCCGCGGACCACTGGTGGTCCGTGAGTGAGCCCTAGTGCTCCGTGAGTATATTGGTAAAACACATTTTAAATTAATATATTATAAGTTTAAAGTGTTTCTCAAACTGTTTAATAATGACTCTGGAGTCTTTACAACGCTCTGGAGTTACATAATATCCCAAATGACATATATATTGATATTGTCAACATAACTGTAGGTGAAATATCTGCTTTCCTCTTGTATGTTTTGATTTATTGAAGCACATTAAAGGATTCCACACGTCAACGTCACGTTTACAGGTGTTTGGACTGCATATGTGAAAAAGTTGTATGAAGCCTCTTGTGACAAACTCTGATAAACTGCCTCAAGTGATGTTACCGATGTCAAGTTTTAAAATGAAAACAAAAAAAAATGATCGGCCTTCTGTCCGTCTGTCTGTCCCTCCAGCCAATCTGCGGGTCAGCAGTGTGAGTGTGGTCCGGTCAGACCAGTCCAGTATCTGTGTGTCTTGGAGACCCGTGTCTGCTGTCGATGGGTATCGTATTGTCATCCAGTCCGTCAAAGGTAATCTATTGAGAAATCTCTAGCAAGGGACTCTGGCTACATAAAGCCGTCTCAGAAACCACATTAACTACGGCTAATTTACCCATCGGTGTGTGTGTATGTCCTGTCTATGTGTGCATTGTGTACAGACAAGCTAACAAAGGAAGAAACTGTGGATGAGTCCAGCAGCAGTCACTGTTTCACTGATCTGGAACCAGAGACTCTGTATCGCATCAGCGTGCACTCACTTCTCGGCTCAGCAGAGGGCGCTGCCGTCTCCATTCTGCATCCAACAGGTCTGAGCTGATCGCAGTAACACTGACAGTATGTTACATGTCGTCACCTTTAACTAATGGCCTAAGTCATATTTTAAAGTTTTTCAAAAAATATAGAATAGAATATATTCTATATTTGATTCAGTTTTTTTAAAAACTTTAAAATATGACTTAGGCCATTAGTTTAAGAAGGTGACGATGTTCAAGTTAGTTGGCTTCCAACAAAGGCCAAAGTTCCCTCACCCCCAACCATTGTGCCGCTCTTCAAAAAAAGTTGCTCTGATGTCCTTAAAAAGACAAAAATATCCGTGTCAAAAAATAAATAAAAATATTATATATAAATATTATTTTTAAAATCTTTTAACCAACTTTAGTCCTGATCATCACCACCCAATACTTTTAGAACATTAACTCTTTAAATGCCACTCACACATTTATAAAAAAAAAAATATTTTTTTGTATACTAAATGCTTGGGGGAATCTTTTTTCACAGTTTTCGGATATGACAATAATTAGTAACTACATGGATTTTTATGCATTTTTATTTTTTGTGCAGGAAACGCACACCATAGGGCACACATGAGGTCACTTAGGTCAATTTGGTGGAAAATGGTAAACACTACCATTTTTAATGCACAACCTGATTTCCTCTGGGATTATTATTATTATTATTATTATTATTATTATTATTATTATTATTATCTATTTTAGAAGCTGAGGTTGAACTTTTGGGCAGAAAACTCACACCCTTGCCAAAATGTATGCCACATGCACTAACAACCAAAAAGATAAAGATATTTATAATTAAAAAGACAAACATTTCCCTTGTGAGGCACAAGTATTAAATTAATTATTTCAAATGTGGGAATAAATTATTTCTAGGCTGCTGCTTTACATAATGTAATTAAATCACTTAGTAGTTGTGAAAGTAATTGTTTGTATGGATTGATACAGACAACAGTAAATGTATGTTTTTATTTTATTTTTACAGCCACGGCTCCTGCCAGAATTCCCATCCATCCCCGGATGTACCCCGTCCACTATGAAGGTGACTCATGATCACGTCGCAATTATATTCCTCCACAGAAATAAGTCTGATTAGTCCGTGAATTACTTTTGTTATCTCGCACATCATTTCAGACTTGTTATATTCTTGGGCCCATAAATTCCCAGGAAGTCCTGAGATGATTCCAGCAAAATGAGGACTACATTAGTTTTCATATTTCTCTCATCCTCTAGACATTAATGCAATGAGAGACAGTGTAACAATTGCTTTTGGTGATGTAAGTGAAATAAATGTAATGGTAGTCATGAGGACTGGCGTCTTATTATTACAATATGATTCACTGAGAGGTAATAAATAAGCAACAATACATTCCACCCTTGTGTAACAATGTTTTGATAATTAGTTTCCCGCTCATTATTGATTTCTCCTCAGCAACATATTGTGATTCAGTTCTTTCGTCCCTCATTTTTTTCTCCTCAACCGATGCTTTCTCTGCCGTGTTCACAATGTTTCCTGTTGTGTTACAGTCTGCCCTGACGTCACCATCAGAAACAGCATTGTTAAAGGTGAGACGAGCTGTCCTCACACATTACTGCAGACTAAACGGCTCATTTTGAATAATTGAAACATCAGATTTAGAAAAACAAGAACTGTTGTCACAAAGATACATCTCTTTTTCTTTCTGTCATGTGATTGTTGTCTCAGGCTTTGACATGATGGAAGCCTTTGGCCTGACTCGGAGAGCGCACTCGTCTGTGGAGGGCGTGGCAGCCGAGCCTTTTGTCTTCAACACACTCCCCACCTACACCGTGTACAGAGACGTCCAACTGACACAGAGCACCAAGTGAGATCATCTCTTTTACCCACGGCTTCTTTTCATATGTTTTGCTGTGTAATCCTGTCTTTGATGTCTTCTTTGGCTCCATTGTCTCTGTTGATAATGCTGAGTGTTAAACATACTCCAGACCACTCCATCGATTGTAATAGGATGTGTTGATGGTGGTATTTACACACAGGACCTGGGTTTTCTTGATGTTTATATGGAGATCAGTCACTTTGGCGCACATGCTGAAGCCGTCTGACTTTTGTTGAAGGTGGTTGTAGTTCAATGAACGGAGAGCCAGGTCGTCAGCAAAATCTACGTCCTCTAGGTGGGAGATCCAATCCATGAGGGTGACAAAGAGGATCAGAATGCAGCTCTGCCTTACACCCGACCACACATATTAAACAGCACATGAGCACAAGTTAGAGGACCTTACCGTTTAAAATCCTCCACCACACCTCTCTCTGTCATTGTGCAGCAGTTGCAAACATGTTTACTGTATCTTTAAAAGAAAAATAATGGAAGTTAATTCCGTCGCAGACTGAAAATCCATCTGTATCGACTGCACCTTGGTCAATGATGGGAATTATTATAATAATTTTTCTTAAATACAAATTCAGCTCTTTGTATTTTGCACTTAAATTGGTTGTCTTATTTGAAACTAATGGTTGAATGTTTATTCTATTGTTGCACTCACTTTTTGTTTTTTTGGTTTGGCTTATTTGAAGCCATTGTACTGCAGTTATATCACTCCACTTATTTGAAGCTAATGTATTTGCAAGATTCTTGCTGTTTGGAGTCGTATCCTCATGATTGTTTGCACTTATTGTAAGTCGCCTTGGACAAAAGCGTCTGCTAAATGAACTGTAATGTAATTTCCCACTCCTCTTCCAGGTTTATCCACCCCGCAGGTTTGTCTCCAGAACACACCATCAGCATTGCCTTCCGCTTGTTGCAGGATACGCCCAGAGAACCCTTCGCCCTCTGGCAGCTCACTGACAATGACTTCCAGCCCAAGATGGGAGTGGTGCTCGACCGTGAGTTACATGTCTGCATCTGTCCATCTCCAACACTGTAGGCAGCTTCACAATCCTTTTAGTCTCGTATTCTGTCATCAGATCGTATTTTGTCATCAGGGCCTCTAGATGCTGGACCAACTCTCATGACGAGTTATGACGAGCAAAATTAACTCTGTAGTCACATTTTTAACATGACCTGCCTTTGTGTTTCCACTGTAATCAAGTAATCAACAGAAAAAAGGATCTATTATTTGTATATTACTTGTTTTCAAGGGGGGGGGGGTGTTACATTACCAAAGGTTCCCTAATTCCAGTTTCTTAATTTCATGCATTTGCTGCTTTTCTTTGTCAGATGTAATAATAAGCTGGATACTTTTGGGACTGTTGGTAGACACAACAAGACATTTGAAGAGCTTGGGCTTTAGGGAATTATAGTTGGAATGAATATCTTCCTCTGTTTTTGTGCTTTCCACAGCTACGACCAAGCATCTGGTGTACTTCAGTCTGGACTACAGGGGAGAAGTGCAGGAGCTGACCTTTGACCAGCGGCAGGTCCACAGACTGTTCTATGGCAGTTTTCACAAGGTGAGATAATAGACACTGAGCAAGTCTTGGAGGACAATGAGTCAAACTCATTTAGCAACAAATGAAACATTGATGTCATGTTTTTAAATCAGGTTAAATATCCTGATTTCCATCTACCTTGTTGCCTTGTCACTACAGAAATGTCAAGACATGTAATAATAGGAAAGAGCATGATGGGAAGGTGAAATAGACTCCACAGACAGCTGTCAGGAAAATACACATCATAAAGACCAACAGCAGAGTAAGAGATGGAAATAGGGAGAGATGTGAGTCAAAGATACTGTGGGAGGGAGGTACAGGTATATAAAAACAACAGGAAGTTATTTATTGTAGTTTGTCCCACTCATTTGGCCTTCTTATCAGCATATTCAGCAGTTGGAGTTGCAGCAGTGCCTGATTGCTGCAATTTAATAACTGGATATCTGGAATCTGAACACACAGACATGATACGAATATTTTTAGATTTAGTATGACTTCCCAAAGATACCATTATCACTGATCCCTACCACAAATTGAAGTAAGGCAAAGAATAACAGTAGGAGTTACAAGGTGTTTGGGGGTCGACCCCGGCCTAGTAAATCTGACTTTCTGGCCTAATATGACAAAAATAACCTGGGATTTCATGTCATCTTTTGTCACTTGTGTTTCCATTTGATCATTCCTCTTTCTCCTGTGATTGGCAGGTTCACCTGTCTGTCAGCCAGGTGAGCGTGTCCCTGTCTGTGGACTGCCAGCGTGTGGGTGAGAGGCCCGCCCGTCCTGTAGGCAACCTACCCACCGACGGCTTTGAGATGCTGGGAAAACTGGTGAAGACCAGAGGACCCAAAAGTGGCTCCGTACCGGTACATTTTATTCTCTTCCATTTTATTTATTTGATTAAGGTCTGTCCTGTCAATAAATGACACACCCTGAACACATCTTTATTGTAAAATTTCCTATAAATTTCCCCACTGTGTGACGAATAAAGGTTTTCTGATCTTTAATCTGTCCTGTGCTCAACCTGTATCCTGTGTTCTTCATTGTTTCCAGTTCCAGCTTCAGTCCTTTGAGATCGTCTGTAACACCACATGGGCTTTTGAGGACACCTGCTGCGACCTTCCTGGAGTGGTCAGTCTGTTACTCTTAATCCATGTTCTTTATTCAACTCTATCTCGGTAGAGGCATATTGTGAGTTGATGCTGTGTTCGAACCAATATATGAAGTACAATGAGCTGCATGAGCTGAGTGCTTAATTGAAATGTTTCCATTGCTTAGCTCTTGGCACCCCATTGTGGAATAAAAAGACTAATTATATCTTCAATAATGTGTGACAATGACTTACCTACACACACAGGCTTCAAGAGCTGACTTAATGTCCGTGCGTGCGTGCGTGTGTGTGTGTGTGTGTGTGTGTGTGTGTGTCTCAGAGAGATGAGGAGAGCTGTCCTGCCCCGGCATACACCTGTACCTGTTCCTCTGACATCCCCGGAGCTTCTGGTTCCCCTGGACCGACTGTATGTCACCATGAGATCTCACTGAGGCCTAAAATATTAGCTGACTCTGTTTTTTTTTGTGTGACGCAGTTGTTTGATCACATGTTGACGTTCCATTCTTTTTTCTTTTCCACAGGGAAAGCCAGGTACTCGTGGTGAGAAAGGTGACAAGGGAGAGCAAGGCCAAAAGGTGAGATGAAAATATTTCTTCAGGCTTAGTGGCCCCTCTAGGGGGTGTCAGACGGGTTTTTACTCACACGTCTACAGATACTCTCTCATCATTTAAATCTGTGCAGCTGCGGCTCACAGGCACAACTGCGACCTGAACAGAAGCATTTATCTACGCTTCAAGTCTATTTTTCCAACAACAAGCGAGTAAACGCGAGGTTGATGCCCAATAAAAAGGCACTGAATAATATATTTAGCCACATGCAGAGTGTGCCCCCCCCCCACCCCACAGTCTGAAGATGACTAAAGTAAGTAAACGGTGGCCCACATGTGTCAGTCTACAATGTTTTACTTGTGTTAGGCTGCACTGTGTAGAAAAAGAATGGAGTCCACGGTTCCAGGATTTCATAAATTTTAAGGTGCTTCGAGCTCCATCCAGCTGAGCTGAAAGTGCTCACAGGATTGTGATTGGATGCACAGCACCGCTCTAGCCAGCATGTGTGTAGCGGCAGCTCACTTCCCACCATCCAGTGCTGAACTGAGTATTGTGTTTTTTTTTTGTCCCAAAACATGGTGGTTTATGTTGGTAAATTCTTTCGGCCATAGATTCACACAATTTGCCCCCCACTTCTCAAGTGAATCCGGTGTCCTTGTTGCAGGGCAGTTTTAAGGGCTTTATTTTCCTGCAGGTGCAAATCCAGGCCTATAACAATCAGGTTCTATACAATTTTCCTTGATTTTCTTCCCACAACCATTTATAGAATGTCGGATCTTTTCTGTGCAGTTTATGAAACACCTGCAGTCATCACACAGCAGCACGACTGATACGTGTGTTGGGTCAGAAGTGAATGGTAAATGTTCTTTTTCATCAGACTGAAACGATATGACAGGTTTCAAGTTTAACAGTAAAACCATCTGGTTACTTTCCTGGTTTAGTTAGAGTCATGCCTTGGAGCTCCAGATTAATGTCATTAAGTTATTCTCTGTGTGTTTCAGGGGGAGGTGGGTCCTCCAGGAAAGTCTGGATTTGAGGGAGGTCTTGGGCCCCTGGGGAACACAGGGCCCAGAGGCATGGCCGTGCAGGGCAAGGCGGTGGGTAACCTTCTTACTTTAAATACGTACTTGTGTATGGTGGTATTAACAATGGTAGGGGACTTGCTGAACTGGATTTTTTTAATCTAGTATGTTGTATGAAATATAATTGCTGTTACATATTTTCCCTTTCAGGGTCCACCTGGTGCAAGAGGGGAAAAGGGAGATCCTGGGCGACCGGGAGTCCAGGTGAAACTGAAATAGTGGAGTCACCAAAATACTCAAATAGAATATACAACTTTTTAAATCTTCTTCCCTTATTGTTGTCTATAAACCCACTCATCTGCCTCTCATTGCACCCTTTCCAACCTCTTCAGGGTTTAACAGGACCTCCAGGTCCAACAGGGGAACAGGGGATTCCAGGACCTCAGGTGAGCTGCTTGATCCCAGAACAGTAAATGTCAGCAGTTCTTCATACAGTTGATCTGACCCCCCCCCTCTTTATTTGTCCTCATGTCTCTACAATGTGTACCGCAGGGCATTCGAGGGTTCGAAGGTAACATCGGTGGACCCGGTCTTACTGGACTCAGGGTGAGATGGGTTTCATCTTAGAGCCACTATGTGTAGAATTTGAGCATTTTAGACTACCGACATGGAATTTGAAAAACGGATATCCTATAGTAATACTTCACCCCCAAAATGACCTTTCAAACTCTCACACAGTAGGCCAGCGAGGAAAACTACGTTTTCTTCAAGAATTCAAGGTAACACAGGGTTAGTCATTGATATACAAATGGTCATTTTGTGGGTGAAGTATTCCTTTGATGGCCATGAAATCTCCTGTGGATATGTGTTGTCCTCGGAGGATGAATCCTAATTTGTTTGGTGACCTTTTTGTCTTAGACACAAAATGTTGACATCTAATTGGCTGATACACAATCATTTACTGAGGGTAATTGAGCCATTCAATTTTGGACATATTTTGAGCTTTCCTCTAGCACCACCCTCAGGCCAACACCCGGCATTACTGGATCCAGAATGTGTTTAAATGTAAGATCCAGGTTGACGTCAATGTTCCCTCTAATTTTTCATGTGTCAGAGCAAACACACAAAGTCGGTGAGCAGTCCCTTGGACTCTCAGACCACTGTGAGCAACATCAGATGGGGGGGGGCGAGTGCGATCGGTCAGATTGTCGACGGGCGGTGCGCGGCGCTCGGACCGTTACATTACGTTAATGTGTTTCCTCCTTATCTGCTATCTGCTAGATATCTGCTTGACAACTTATTACAGAGCTGGGGACAAGCTTTTTCATTCAATAAATGCGTTTTTTTTTATTTTCAGTTCAGTCTGGAGTTTTATTTTGTGCGCAGTGTAGATTTTCTGTGCGCGGAGACCGTGTCAGCAGTGCGCAATTGCGCAGGCGCGCAGCTTAGAGGGAACAGTGGTTGACATGTAAAAACACTTTTTAAGCAAAGTTACTGTAGTTCTACACAACAATTAGGTTTGCATTCAGCACCACTGCTGACTCTAAGGCTCTAAGAATAGTGGATATGCTGCTCATTTTCTCCATCACCGTTGTATTGTTGGCTGTAATGACCTACAAGATGTGGTAGGTGAAATTGGGTGTAACGCGACAGAAAAAAACAATCTTGCAACAATAAAAATGTGGCATCTACATCAGCCATCTGCGGAGACGGGGGTGCTCAGTGGTGGTCCTGGAGGTTTTGGTGACAAAGGGGTACTCTACATTGTATTGTAAAATATCAAGTTATTGTGTGCTGATTATTAGAGCCAATCAGGTCAGACAGCAGCAGGTTGACATCTATTTTAAATTGTATTGCATTTTACAGGGTTTTCAAGGAATTCCAGGACACCCAGGGCCGATAGGGGATAGGGGCTTCTCAGGACCGTTGGGACCTATGGTAAGACGAAAGGGACAAATCGTGTCATTGGCCATGTCTGTCTTCATATTTGGTTATGTAGTAAACTTGGTTCAGAAATATCTGCGCTTTTTTTCCAGACTCTAGGTCACTCTTCTACTTCTTGGTAAACTTCAAAGAAATATTTACACACACAGAAGAGTAATGACAAATGTTTACACACATAATGAACAACAACGGGAGATAAATGTGATGCATAGTTGAATATAGAATATTGACATGGATATTAATTATACGGACATCTTATATCTTAATGTTAGACCTCCTTAATCATATGTTCCTATACTCAAATGTGGTCATATCATGTATGTAGTACCAGATATAAATTTAGGAGTCATTTTCCCAAAACTGTTGGATATGGTGGAAGGGTGTAGCATGGGCCAAAGAAAAACCCATTTCATTTTGGAGCGGATCCGAATCAACGGGTGGGTACAGTTATTATTTTTCAGTTATGGAAAATGCCTCGGCGGATGTCTGCGCTCTCCGAGTGCCCTTCTAGTTACACCAAATGTGACTTGTCTAGCACACTGGAAATGGAAATTATACTGACATCAATTATTACTGTTTTTATGAATGTCAGATAAATCATTTCAACTTCAAACCATAGTAAGATAAACATGTACCAAACATTACCATACATGATGTAATGCTATTTATATCAGAAATTGGTTTTCTGAGGCAACGTTTGTGCAGATTCTGGAGGGAAACAGTCTTGTGGCCTGACATCAAGTAGTCTACTCACAGTAACAACGAGTTTCACATGCTACGCACGCCGTACCACCCCGTCGTTGCGGAGACAAGGACCAGAGTGAAACCCGTGGCCCACCAACAGGTGTCCTTTACCGCCAGTCAGTGTTGCGCAGACCAACTGCCCCCCAGCATCAGCTGGATACAATGTGAATACAGGACTTTTTCCATGTTAAGTTCCCGTTTTGTACATGATGAGAGATCAAGATCTGACGGTCACCATGTTTTCATCACATCATCACAATCCATATAATAACCTCCTGCAGTTAAATTCCACCGTACTGCCATAACGAAAAGGAAAATGCAATTTAAAATGCAATCCAGTTTTTGCATGTTATTTCTTGCAGAAGTAATTGCAGACAGTCTGGGAAGGAATGAGTTGTGTCTTTAACCTTCATATTGTAACATAAACAAGATTCTGGTTATGCTCCACAAATAAATAAGGACTTTTAATACACCACTGTACACCACTATAATATTTAACCTGAACAATCTCTGTCACATCATGTAGCTCATCACAGCCACACATCTATAAGTACTCAAATTAAAAATGAGCTCCAGACCCGTTACAAAGAATCTGACGTGTGCAGCAGTTGCCCTGGTTACCTGGTGTTTTGGATCGAGAGGGAAGTTTTAATTCATATCGTTGGTGCGACACAGCGTGTGCCGCACGAGAATAGGCCCACTGGAGCCTCTGCTACTCGGTTTTATGGCAGAGGCCCGGAACAAAGGAGTGCTTTTGAAACTGGACTCTTAATGGAAAAGGGATCATCCACCAAGAGGTTTGTGTGTGTGTGTTATCAGATGTTGTCCTCCTCCCTTACACACACACACCAGCATCCTGTGGGTCACTCAATGTATGAGGAGAATGGGGAAGGTGAGGAGGTGACAAATGTGGTTTAGGGGGAGCAGGGGAATCACTGGTTATTTATCTTTGTGCTCATGTGTTGCTTTACAGGGTTTGCCAGGGGGTAAAGGGGAGCGAGGAGAGAAGGTGGGTTCATCTTTTTCTTATTGTAATACTTACACATTTTAAATAATACTTTGGTTCTTGTTGAAACCATGGTTGGTGAATCTGCTGATGTTTAACAGGGGGAACCTCAGTCTATGGCCATGATTTACCAACTGGTCACACAAGCCTGTGAGCAACTAGTGCATAGTAAGTACTCAGTTAGCAAGCACGGAGAAACTAGGACTTCAACAATGATGATATCTGCAGATTTAAGGCGAGACACTACAGGCTAAAACATTGTTTTTCATGCACTGGTCCATTGTGAGAGTTTGGGCTGCTTTGCTTCTTTCAGACTAGTGGAAAGAATGCATCCAAAACACAGTTAATATGTTCATTGTACACGTTTATTTTACTGACTTTGTCTATTTGCGTCTTTAGATTCATCCTAAACTAACCAAAAGTTAGCATTAGAACATTTCAGAAATCTTATAATAATAAAATAATTGTCTTAATGTAAAAAACGAGGGAAGCTTCATGGTGATATCTATTAGTTACATTTCTTTAACCTGTTTACCTGTAGTGTCTTGGAAATGTCTATAGGATTTTTACAATAGTAGGTTGTTTTCTTAAAATTAGTTATTTTCTCATACTCTGAGCCAGAAATCTTCACTTCTGTAGCACTTACATACATTGTCTTAATGTAATTAATCAACTGGGGAAGTTTCATGGTGATATAATGATGGTTAAAATGTGTTATTCACCTGTAGTGTCTTTTTTCAGAGGAGGTGTTAAAGCTCGACATGTTCATTAACGAGCTAAGTCGTAAGCCAGCTCCTATTGAGGAGCCGGTGGGGCCCCCTGGGGAACCTGGTATACCAGGGCCCAAGGGCCCACCAGGCGCCAGGGGCAGCCAGGGGCATGTCGGCTCAAGAGGGAGACTTGGCCGGTCTGGGTATCCAGGAGAGCAGGGTAAGACTCCATCTTGTTGATAGGTGATCCTGTCCTGTCCTGTGTGATATTATTCTAAGCTTTTGACTGTGCTGATGTGTCTCTTCCTTCTCTGCAGGAAGAAGAGGTATGGTAGGAGGGAAAGGTGATGCAGGGACTAATGTCCAGGGGCCCACAGGGGTCAAAGGATTTGCAGGTACATTTCTACGAGTCATTTGTTTCATATATCATTGTAATATATAATACATAAACTGTGAATCACCAGAACACTAACCTGTACTGATGTGCGGTTATGATGCATATGTGTTGTGTATCTTGTGTCTGCAGTAGTGTTCATTTTGTCAGCTATTTCATTTAGTCATAGTCCTGTGTCAAAAGTCCTTGTTAGTTTTTATCATATTTAGTCCACCTCATCCTATTTTTCAAGTTTTAATTGACTAAAAGTCTATAATATTTTTCACCTCCTCTTTTTTGTCAACGAAGATGAAGAGATTTTGGTCAAGTTTTTCTTTTTTAAACTACATTTTAATCTTATAGCATGTTGTTGTCGTCACAGTTAGTGTTTACTGACGTCGGTGCCAGCTCGTCAAGTGTCTCGCATTAACAAAATGAACACTGGTGTGCAGGTCCTCTGGGTGAGGCCAAGCTGGGAACCCCAGGTTCCAAAGGAGATGATGGTCAGTCAGGACCCCCAGGGATCAGCGGACCTCCTGGACAGCCCGGCGAGGTGGGACCACCGGGTGTGTGCGACAGCAGTGGAGGCTGCCACAGAGCTCCGCAGCAAACAGGTCAGCTACCAGGAAAGTTCCATTAACCCAAGCACAGCCTGGTAATATAAAGATATGATGATCCAGGTCACCCTAAGCCTGGCTCTGGTGTGTCCAATGGAAGTTATTAGAAGTAGATTGCTCAATGATGTAGTTGAGGTCCCAGACTAATGTTGTAAAGTTTTTAGAGATCGACCGGCCAATAAAAAAAAAAAAAATCGAAATCGGCCAAGAAAATTGCAATCGCCGCATCTCTGCAAGTTTTTTTTGGAATTCTTGTACAGTAGAAAAAACAATTTGGTTGTGAAAGCATTATAGTTCTGTGAGGGTAAATAATGTCACAAGTCTTGTCATATCTTCATAAGGATAAATTACTAAATGTAAGACCAATATTCACTCTGCTTCAAGCTCCTTTTCCAGCAGGGCCAGGCTCAAATAGTAGCAGAGGCTCTTCCAGAGGCAGCTCAGCTGCCATTAGGCACTGTTTGTGACCGGTGTATACACGTTGCCATGACAACACCGGAAGTCAAAATGTGTGATTTCTAATTGTCAAGTCGTTTTCTTTTTGCAATTATAATACATCTTATTTATTGTTATTTCGGGTAGTTTGTGAGTTAAAACTAATAAGTATGCTGCCTTTGTTATATTCAGGATGGTAAACAAGATGTATTCTAATTTCGTAAAGAAAATTGACTTTTGACAACGTTCCAGTGTTGTCATGGCAACATATATACGCCAGTTTTACTTGTGTCAGCTACAGACGTACCGTGACAGCTGCCACTGCTCAGGGTAGTTGCCTGTGGAAACTGCGGCTGTTTGGGGTATTTGCCACTGTTTGCCTTTGCAGTGTTTTGCATCTGCTGGTGAGATGAAGTTTATAATTTATAAATGTGGCTCAAATTATACTTATATATAGTTGCCCACTTACTTATAGGTGTTATTGAATATGTATTAATTTTTATTTTTCATGTCTACAGACACCCCTATTGAATTTCAAGTATTTCTATTTTGAATATAACGTTAAAGGCACGAGATCGGCTGCGTTCTTCAGTTGGCATTACCGCCACTAAAGACCAGCCCACTTTCCATTCATTCTTTCAGGTGGGTAAATGTCACATAAGCACTCTTACATGTTATTATTAATGTAATTCTTTCTGTAGTGTTGTGTTCAAATTACTAAAATAAAAATAAACTAAAATAATATAGACTAACGTCAGTTGGCACTTGTTGCCATGGCAACGGTGAACATTCGGGTATGGGTTGAAGGAATGTAAACAGGCAGTGTGATCAAGCTACATTGTAAATATGAATAATATGCAATGTATATGATGAGAACCCATAATACCTTATTTTATATATATATATATATATATATATATATATACTTGCCCAGTCTGTCTCATCCTCACACTTGTTTTAGATGAGGCAGTAAAAGAACCTTATGAGTGTAAAGCTTGATTTTCATAATTACAGGTGTTTTAAACTACAGATGACAAATCCTAGTTAAAGACCTGTGTTTGTGGCAGCTGTATGGCAAGTCACATACACATATGTAAAAGAAATCTCCTTTTGTCCTGTCTGTCTTTCTATCTTAACAGCTTAAAGTGTTAGAGGCAGTTAGAAGAACCTAATCATGTAAAGCTTGATCGTCATCATTCCAGGCGTCATCTTCCTTAAATCTGGAGAAAAAATTATTAACTTCAAAACTCTGTCATTTCCTTTATCCACAAGTACTGTGCAGAACTTCTCATAGGCTTTTTTTTTTTTTTTTTATAAACAAAAGTTAAAAGTTCTGCTGAAGAACCGTCATCATCATCCCCTACCAACCTTTAATTAAAGGGTATTTTTGTTGTTGTGTATTGCATTTCATAACAAGAAGCAATAGTACTTTCAGCAAAACAGAACTTTTTTTTGGTGGATGAGAGCAATATACTCTGCTTTTTTTGTTTAGTTCAGAAATAAAGTCACTGCAAGTCAAACTGTGTACCAACATCTGTCTGTGTCTATGTCTTTGGCTACAACGCACACACACACTGCTTTAATATATAAAAGCTTGCCAAGTTTCACATGATAGCGTTCCTGAATCAACTTAATCAAATTACCTTAAATCACTGGGATCTACGTTGGCGTTGTTTCCTTTTTAATCTTTCATATCCAGCACTGTCATTTACTCAAGCAGTGAAACTTGGCACACTAATTTGAACACAACACTACAGAAAGAATTACATTAATAATAACATGTAAGAGTGCTCATGTGACATTTACCCTCAGATATGCCCTCAGATGTACCCTCAGATGTACCCTCAGATATACCCTCAGAT
>CALSCE010000016.1:7425292-7446648 GCA_943593645.1 Bovichtus variegatus | reverse complement strand
TACCCTCAGATATACCCTCAGATGTACCCTCAGATGTAGCCTCAGATATACCCTCAGTGGATCTTGTGCCTTTAATGTTATATTCAAAATAGAAATGCTTGAAATTGAATATGGGTGCCTGTAGACATGAACAATATAATGAATACATATTCAATAACACTTATAAGTAAGTGGGCAATTACATATAAGTATACTCTGAGCCACATTTATAAATTATATACTTCATATAATACCCCAAGCATCAGGTAGAGTACAGTGGGACAGTGGGTTTTTGGAGCTATATAGCTAAAAACAGCTGTATGCTGCAGCTGTATGCTGCAGCTGAAGCTGCGTGAATGCAGTTAATCAGAGCAGTTTGAAAATTGTCTTTATGGCATAACCCTGTGTTTGCTGAAAGGCAGGGAACGTGTATTTTGTGTCATTACTTTATTGTCACTACAAATTGCCAACACCGCCAAATACATTGTGAAAGTGGTCTTACTCTTTTTGTGTGTGCTCTCTTCCCCCAGAAGACCCTTATTATGGCTACGAACCTTGAGCGGACATTAACAAGCAGGCAGCAACTGTAGGGCGACGTCTGTTTGAAATGACTATGGTTCCTATCGAGCTGAATGCCAGACCGGGAATGGAGCTACAAAAAAAAAAAGCACCACTGAAGAGGTTTGGTGTGTTGAACTTGCCACTGACTGATTTAGAAGCTTCATCATGCGTGAGAAAAGGAAACAACACAGTAAGGGTCTCTCTCAGTCCTCTAGTTACAATGTTCTTCGACAAAAAACAAAAAAAAAAATGGCTGAGATATAAACCAAGAATAAGTAGGAAGCTTTCAAATGTAGAATAGTGTTTCGAGGAACAGATCGCATCATAAAGGAAAATATTTTCTCATTGGGATCAGTGAAATGCTGTCTTATACACCATATTCGCACTGAAACCTTTTATTACTATGTTTATGTATTCATGCACTGTATCAATGCCAAGTAGTTTAGCAATCTGTGTTACAATTCTACCTATTTCATTTGCCATTCTAACCTTAACTGCCTCAAGGATAATGAAAATGCATAATCCATGGTGTAAAAGCTTCTTTTTGTTCCATGGTATAAATGATACTGTGAGAATGTGTGTTGCCATGTGTATGATAATGTGTTAATGTGTATATTGTTTATTATATTTACTACATGCAGTTATTCATGTATGATATTTTATACTGTACCTATTCGTATTGAAAATTCATGTTTACATGTTCTGGTTTCAAGGGGGTTTTGGTGATAAACATTACATGGTGTGTATGTGTGTGTGTGTGTGTGTGTGTGTGTGAGAGAGAGAGGGAGCTGTGTCAGAGATGTTTTTTATCTTGTTAATAAAATTCCATGAGTATGTGTCTAATGAATTGTGTGGGGGGTTTCTTTTCCAAAAAATCTTGACTGAGTGCCTGTCTAGTTTAGTGTAGTGATATTCTATCACTCCAGGAGGATGACAACAAGCGGGTCTTCTGCTAAAGTGTCCTTGAGCAAGACATTGAATTTGTGCACGCTTAAACTGACCTCCAACGTCCCTGTGGAGGGCTAGAGAAAATACTTTATCAAGCAGTAATAAATAATGATAATAATGATATAATCCTTTGTCGGAACCGCGTTGAAGAGAGAATTGTTTCCAGTGGTGTCTATTTTGAAGAGCACAATGCAAGTTCCGGTTCCAGCCTTCCGCGGCTTCGTCCGGCTTCGTCAAGTTATCAGTGGTTCACTCCTTTTCCTGTTTTGTCAGAAATATATGTTTATTTTTCAAAATAAATCCAACCATGTTTATTCAGTGCACTGAGGACCCTGCGTTATAGTCTATGATATGATCAACATCGACAACATGTAAACACAGTTAGTTGTAACCTAATTTATAGAGTCTATGGTTTTAATGAGCGTGAGTGCACATGACTGAATAACGTTTTTTATTATCATGGTTGTGAGGTCAGACTATGTCAATATGCTGTGTACACTAACCGGGGCTAACAATGCTATATTTATATGTTTTCCATGGGTGTTCCGTTATGTTTCAGTACCTTTGATGTAAACAGAATGTATGGCTATTTGGAAATGAGTGCGACATCCACTGTATTTGCCACTATAGTTACGCCGATACTTAATTTATTTTGAAAATAATATACAGGAAGCTGTAGGGCAATATTTCTGACTTTACGGAGTGTGGTTACCGTAGATTCACTTCGCCATGGCAAGCCGAAAAACTTCCCCAAACCGGGATAGTGGGGACAGATATTCAATACTATTACCTACCTACAACGAAAGGGAAAACCTACCTTTGATAGTGTGGCTTTTGGTGAAATATTTCGGAGAAAGGTAAGTTCCAGCGAGCCGTCAAAGCTGCTCGGCTAATGCTAGCTAAGGTAACTACTTTGGTAACGTTAGCTAATACCGGTCAGTGATGAGCTGTCACTAAACCAGAGGGAGAAAGTGACAGCTCGGCTCTTAACGTTGACTTCCCAAATGTACTGTGTTAAAGCTACTGTGAAAACGTCTTATTTAAAGTTAGCCAGCTAGGTGGCTCTAGCTCACGTTTGTAGCACTTGGTTTACTTGTCATCTTTGTGTGTGTGTGTGTGTGTGTGTGTGTGTGTGTGTGTGTGTGTGTGTGTGTGTGTGTGTGTGTGTGTGTGTGTGTGTGTGTGTGTGTGTGTGTGTGTGTGTGTGTGTGTGTGAGAGATACAACATGGACCGACCCAAATTACAATCTTCAGTCTAATGTGTTGTGTTTTTTTTTTTTAACAGTGGATATAACTACGAGATAATTGTCATTGACGACGGAAGCCCAGACGGGACACTGGAGGTGGCAGAGCAGTTGCAGAAAATCTATGGAGAGGATAAGATAGTAAGTTAAGAATCGGTACTAATCCTAAGTATGGTTTGCAGTGTTTAGCTATCTAGCATCCCTCTTAACCGTTGGTTATAGAAAATGAAAGACACATGGGATGTTAATGCAGACTCCTATCTCTTTTTTTCTATCCTTCAGCTTCTACGACCAAGAGCGAAGAAATTAGGACTTGGTAAGTTCAAAACTGTGTAAAAGTTGGTGCATTCGAGTAACCTGTGCCTACTACTGATGAGCTCCTGTTTTCTTTCAAAGGTACTGCCTACATCCACGGCATAAAGCATGCTACTGGGAACTTCATCATCATAATGGATGCAGATCTTTCCCATCATGTGAGTGGAGCTTGTTTCATTGTGTGTTGACAGTATGTTCCACCACTTACCAATTATAACATGCCTTCTTCTAATGTGCGTGTCTTTGTCTAAGACCTAAATATATTGACATGTTACTGTCACACAAGACAAAGAAACTAATCCTCATGTTCGATCAGCTAGAGCCAGAGATGTAATTTCTGCTTAAAAATTTCCAAAAATGATTAATGGATTATGAAAGTAGTTGCCGGCAAATTTTTTCGTCAAAAGACTAATTGCTTAATCAACTAATAATTTTAGCCCGAGCTTTGTCCATAACTGAGTCCTGAATTGCATTAGAGTTAGTATTGGGGTCGTAGATGTGAGTTTACCTGATCTATTATCTTTGTCAACTCTCTCCTCTCTACCATCCCTAAAATCTTAATATTCTTGTATGTAATTGCAATATTATGTGAAATAAAACGGGTTCTGTGAGTAATTTAATTTTGGACAGCATGTTATTTGATTGTTCTGTCTTATTTGTTTTTTTATTTCAGCCCAAATTCATCCCAGAATTTATTGAGTAAGTGTTATTAAGTTCCATTTCCTATCATTTTGTTTTGTTGACTCTATATATATATATATATATACATATACATATACATATATACACACACACAAAAAAATTCTGAATATTTAAATATTTTAACAATAATATTTAGCTACTGTGCCACAACTGACAGTTGGAAGAACTCCTCTATTTAAAGGGACAGTTCACCCCAAAATCAAGAACAGCTATTTTCCCTCTTACCTTTGGTGCTATTTAACAATCTAGATTGTTTTGTTGTGAGGTGCCGAGTGATCAAACTACGCCCACCAACTAGTGAGCACCAGCCTCTCATCCAAATTAATTTTTTTGGCGCTTTGAGCACTACAAGTCGAGTTCCATCTAGTTCCATTATATTGGAGAGAAGACAGACATCTCTACGGCCGATATCGCCGACTCTCATTAACTCACAAAACAATCTATAGATTGATAAATAGCACTACAGGAAAGAGGAAAAATATATATTTTAGATTTTGGGGAGAAATGTCTCTTCAAGACCATTTGTCTGGTTTGTCAGAAAGCAGAAGGAAGGTGATTATGACCTGGTGTCTGGTACTCGATACCAAGGGAACGGAGGTGTATACGGCTGGGACCTGCGCAGGAAACTCATCAGGTAGCTTAAAGTCAACAACAGTGCACTGTCTTCAATTTCCACTGACCCTGATTACAACAGAAGTGCGGCTGAGGTTTGATTTCCTTCCGTGTCTCCTTCTCTTGTTCACAGTCGGGGAGCCAACTTTTTGACTCAAGTGTTATTGAGACCCGGTGCTTCAGACCTCACAGGCAGCTTCAGGTAAAGTGGTGCAAGTGTTGCGAAATAAGTGCCACTGACTTTGAATTGTACATGCATGGGGATGAGTTTTCTCACATTTGTGCTGTTTTTTTTCTCACAGGTTGTACAAGAAGGTGGTGTTGGAGAGTCTGGTCGAGCGGTGTGTGTCCAAAGGCTACGTCTTTCAGATGGAGATGATTGTCCGCGCCAGACAACTCAACTACACAATCGGAGAAGTGAGGCCCCAATTCATTCATTCATGTATTTTTGTGCTTATGGGAAGAATATAAACGTACAGTTGTGTAGTTCTATTCCTTTTTCCATAATGTGGACCCTGCAGAGACACTGAAGTTGGCTTCCAATTTGGTGGAAACGTGAATGATATTTCTCTACATTTTCCTCTTTTACCCTCTTATAGATGTAGAAGAAATATTAGAAATCAGAGTAAAAGTTTTCAACACAGTTTAACCCACTTTTAGATCTGTGAAACAAAAAAAGGGTGATTTCACTGCTTTTTCTGTATCCAGACCAAATAAAGTCTCAGGGCGGGGTTTGCAGCAAATTACCAATCATAAACATGGACAAGTGTACTGTCAGCAGAGCATCATATTTCACAAATGAAGAGCAAACTACAATATTAGACACATATACCGAAGTTAGACACATAATCCAGGCTAAAAGTAACAGTTAAACTGCCTAATGCAGGAAGGACAGCTGGCAAAACATCTCTGAATGTGTGAATGAATATCACTGCCCATCCAGGGCACGAGTACATCTCGCTATAATTACATTTGTGTTATCCAGTAAATGAAAGTGTTGTAATAAATGTATTCTAATAGAATAGAATACACTCTGGGGGGGGGGGGGGGGAATGATGATATGACGTGTGATGGACGTGTATGACGATACTTTTAGTCTTATTCTTTCAGATGCGACCCCGGCGGTGTAAGAACGGACTTGGGAGCAAATAAAAAATAATATTAAAACATAATTCAAAGCGCAAAGCAGAATTACTATCATATATTGATAATCACCCAGAGCACAGGCCGACACTACAGTCTGTGAGCACACAACACATGGCTCTAGAAGCTGACACAAAGTGCATATATATGATATATATACACACACGTTATAACTACACAGATAAGTGAATCTATATGATTTGATTAGATATAAACGTGACGTTGTGTGCTCACAGTGGAGGCATTGCCTTGCGTTACTTTGCTCCGGGTATTTTCATGTAGTGTTTTACCACTTTGAATTATGTTCTTATATTTATCTTTCATTTTCTCCCAGGTCAGTTTCCAATCACCGGGGTTGCAGCTGAAAAATTAGACAAAAATATTGTCATACATGTCATAAGAATATGTTACATGTAAGCTACGCATTCATTTGACGAAATACACACATGTAATTATAGTTACACACACCCTAGATATTATAGGCCTGTTAATTTACGCATTCAAACAGTCAGAGGTGCATGTGGCAGTTTAGACTGTGTTGCTTTTAGCCTGGATTATGACTTTATATGTCCTATAACTTCTTTGTTTTATTTTACGATCCGTGCACCGAGCTGTGATTGGTCAGCAGCCGGTGCTTTTACACAAGTTGATCTCTGATCTCGGTCAAAACCTGCTCCGGAGCTGGTTAGGTGTGCAGCATAAATTACCATGGCGATCTACCCCGGTAAGAAGTGAACCACCGTCGTAGGACTGAAGTTACCTCGCTAACCCCAAATCCTGCTTCGTAGTACCGGCCTCGGGTCTGATGGTGTCTCACCCCTTCTTTTTTTCTTTTCACAAATAAAATAAAGGTTTCACAAATCTGAACCTCGGTTTAAAACTGCGTTGTGGCTTTCAGTGTGATTATTATTTTTTTATTTATTTATTTATTTTTTTTTCTTCTTTTTCACAAATATAGGTGGTGCAAAAAGAGAGAATCTAGAAATAACATCAAATTTAACTTGACTTTCTCCTGCATTGTGACTTGTGCATGACTTTGAATGTGAACTAAACAATTCTCTCTTCATCCTCCAAACAACAGGTGCCCATTTCCTTTGTGGATCGAGTTTATGGAGAGTCCAAACTGGGAGGGAATGAAATTGTGTCATTCGTGAAAGGACTGATCACACTCTTCGCCACGACATGATCAGTGATGTAGGACATCCCACAGGCAGATAGTGTTGCTTTCACTCTTAAAGTCACTGTCTTTAATCTTTAATACAGTAGTGGTATCAGAATTTTAATGGGGGCAAGTTCCACTTTCCTATATGGTCAGACAGTGACATGACAGCTAATGACAGTAAATATATAAATGTCAGTAGTCGTACGGAATACGGAAGGAACATAGTGCTTTACATTCCCATCACCTTCTTAGATGAAATGTTGAACAATGCACATAGCGTGTCGTCATTCTCAGTGCAGACAGCTGACTGAACTCTACGCCAACACAGCTGTATGGGTAGTACACGTTCAACTGCTACACCAGTGATTGTTTGTACAAAATTAAAACGTTTGTATCATTGGCTCTGTTTTTCCTGATTGTGATCTTTTTTTTTTTTAACATTGAGTTAAAACTTCTTATTGATATTCATTGATCAAGGTCAAACCTGAGACAAGTGCGCAGAGCTGTTGATTTCTATGAACACAGACATGGATGATTCTTATCATTTCGACTAATGTAAACCATTAAGATGAAGTTGCCTAATGTCCCAATTTTTCTCAAAGTCCACTTACTAGCTTTTTTTGGAGCTTTCAACCGCATCTTATGTTCTTCCCTAGCACATGGTGGGGTACACTCTTCCCTGAGACAGTCAACAGGTCCCAGCTTGTACATCTCTCTCACATACACTAATGGAAATGTCATACAGAGGTCGCAGCAGGATGTGTATATAGTATATGAATGAAGTTCTCCTTTCACCGATGAAAGTGCTGTGTGCAAGGCTGGGTTACCAAGCGGGCAGCTGCCCAAGGGCCCTGAAAGGTCCAGACTTACTGTGTTTTGTACTGTACTATTTATTTATTTTCACATATACACATAAAGACAACAAGAATATAGGAAAAAGTTGGAATATGCAGGAGAGTTTGGAAGCCAAAAATGGATGATGAAGATACCTCACGTATTAGATATCAATAGTCATACTTAAAAATGAAACAAGATAAAAACACAGATTGCATAATTCAGTGAAGTTTCAAGTAAATGTACAATTGACATAAATTATGTTTACAAGTTGATATGCATAACAATGAAATCCATGAAGTGTCATATAGCCTATCTTTAGATGTTATTTGAATAACAATAATGTAGATTTTGATGGCGGTGATGTGAAATATTGTCATGTCTGTGTCAAAATCAAGTTATAAGTTACATAAATGGTTAGTTAAATGACCACACAGCAGATCTAGAGTCCGCTGGCCCACTGTAATGGGTGATGATGAGGTAAAGTGGCAAGAAGGAATCCCAGCTGATGGAAAACTTTAACCAGGACTTTAACTATTGAAAGGCAGTGTCACACTGCATATATGCAGTGTGACACTGTACATATGCAGTGATGTTATTGGGGCTGCCCTTCAGCCCTTCACCAGGCAATGTGCAGGAAAGTAGTCCCGGTCACTTTGATAGAAGGGTATTGGGCAGTAACAGTAGTATAGTACAGCGCCACCTACCGTTTGCCCAGCCGTTGATACCACTCCAGCTGAGTGCTGAGGCACTGTGTACATCCGAGCCTCCGCAGGGGGGGGCAGATGTAGCCTGCGCATGCGCCTAAATCGAGAAAAACCCACACCAGAAAGACGCCCGCTGTCGGCCAGATCCCGCCACTACTGCACTGGGTTGTTTACCTCACAGACTCGAACACAGAAACCAAAGGCCCGCCGCACTATTTGAGAGACGAGGTAGGTGTTTTTTTTTGTGACGTTTGCTTAATTGGCCTAATTGATTGACAAATCAATCAAGAGTTTAATGAGCTGGGCTCGCGAGGATCTCACAATGAGATTATTTATGCTAATCAAGTAGATGTCACTTCCGCCCCTTTTATTTGCGCCATTTTGGATCGGGCAGTTTCTAGGCTGGATGTGTATTGTCTGTCAGAGAAAAGAATGGGCAAAACGATATCGGCTGCCAGGCAATGATAGGCAGACTTTAGGCAATCTATTTGAAAGAGTGGGTGCGCCGGTAGTTGTTCCCGACAATAGGACATGTGTCCGCACTCACCACTCCGGAGAATGGAGGGTTTAATTGTCTAATGAGTCTCGGAGGCTTTCTGTTCCCGTTTGCCGACCAGAGGGAAGAGGATAGCCCGTTTCGGCGAGGGAGAGTCGGGTTTGGAGGGTAGACCGACCGACGGCCGGGTGGCTGGTTCTCCCCCACGAAGGCAGTTGTCACCTGAGAGGATATTACCGAGCTATCTGGGGGAAAGTGACCGCGTCCATACATCGCCTCAGTCATCCTGAGGTGACACATTTCACTCGGACGGGAGCACTGGATGTGAAAGCAGGTAAACTTATTTGTCATAATGTTGGCCGTAACCGTCAAAGTGAGATAGTTTGCCGTTAGCAGCGGCTACCTGCGGTGGGTGTCGGTGAACTACCGTACAAGCTAAGGTAACTTGGCTGTCGCTGTAGCGTTAACTACCGTTGTGTTTCTGTAAGTGAGGAGGGTTCAACGTAACCAAGTTGTATTACTTCTCCAGTAGGCTTGTTTAGAACCTGCCCGGGTAAAATACAAGCCAATATCCTTTTTTGTGTAAAAAAATAAATAAAAATAATTCAGGACAGAAATGGCAGCAGTAGTTTTGAACAGCCCGTGTTGTTGATGCGAGTTGGCTAGCTTAGCATGCTAACTTAGCGCGATGTGTCCCCATTCTTTGTCAGCGGCAGCAGCTCCCTGACAAACCCATCGATCTGGATACTGCCAGATGTTGATCGGGGATTATTACATTCACTGACACTAACGTTACCTCGCCGCACGATTTGCTCTGTTCTGTCCAAAGCAGCTAAAGCTACCACGGCAGTCAGATCTTGCGAGTTAACGTTTTGAATATGAGAAATGCTATATGAATATTGAAAGTGTATAGCGGTACTACTGCACAGAGACTTTCGTCTTTGGTGGACACATTATACGTATTCACAACCACAGACAGATTGTGGTGTGGAATATTTAGAATCTTGTTAAATTATGCAAGTTTTCCTTTCCTCCTCCTCCAAAGGTGATCAGAATATGATCGGGAGTTCAGCCAGGTGACACCGGGGTTGTGATGCGCTCCTACCTCGTGTTTGATCCAGGGGGGAGGAGTGCTGTCACTTGTTCAGGGAAAGTGTCAGATTATGATCATGGTCACTACCATCAACCCACGCACTCTCTCATAGATCCTCGTATACAGGTAGCCCTCCACCCTTATTGTTAAGGGCTACAGACAGGTGTTGAACCGACTAACACAACTAACCCCAGTGCATTTTAATCACCCCAAACTTTTCTGGTGTGAATATGGATGTGACCTGAAGCTATTCCCCTCCAGTAAACATCTACATGTTGAACAGCAGTAGTCGACCAGAACATAGGTTATCATGTCCCAGTGGAGGACCGAGTGAGCGTGAGGAAATCTGTGGTTGAAGGTTTGTAGGCCTCTTTTTTTTTTTTCACAACACAGTGGAAGGGGGAAACCTGTTTTCTGCCAGCAGCCCTCAGTAAGGAGAGCAGAGCCTCCTATTGCCTCTCCTCCCTCTCCTCTTCCTTCTCTCCCTCCCTTCCCTCCTACTCAGCCTCTCCTTTGCTTTTTTTCTCTCTCCCTCCCTTTATTCCTCCCACCCCCCTCCCCACCATGCATAGCCATCGCCCCCTCTTTTTTCTCTCACCCTCTTCCATTTTCTCTCTCCTCCCTCAGCCTCTCCCCCTCCTTCCCTCACCCTCCCTCCCTCCCTCACCCTCCCTCCCCCTCTCATCTGAGCCTGTTTGTCCGACCTCCCTGCCTCCCCATCCCCTCCCCCCCACTTCCGTCGCTCACTCTCTGTCCTCTCCTTTCCTCTCATCTCTCCCCTCACACTCCCCCCTCTCTCCCTCCTCTTCCTCCCTCCTCTTCCTCCCAGCTCCCTCACCCCCCTCCACCTCATCCTCTCTCGCACTCCCCCTCCCCCTTCACTGATCTCTCTAGCTCCTTCTGTCCCTCCCCTTCCTCCCTTCCAACATCCCTCCCTCCCTTCCTCCCCTCCTCCCTCCCATCCCTCCCCTCCCCTCCCTTCCCCCTCCACTGCAGACATATTGTAGAGGCTGCTGCTGACTCAATAGGAGGCGCCATTCTGTGATGGTATTGCGAGGCAGGGAGAAAAAGGGGGCAGGCAGAGCATAGGGAGGCTTACATAATGGAGCTGCTCTCTAGCGCCATCTGCAAGTAATGGGAGGAGGCAGGAAAGAGAGACAGAGAGGGGAAGTGGGCAGGGGTATGTGTCTCTTTCACTCACTCTAGCACTTGCACATTTCTGAATGGTAGACAGTAGGCAAGCAAGGCCGTGAGATGTACAGGCGGACCAACTGACATGTCTCCGGTTCTCTCGGCTCTTCACTTGGCCAACAGTTGGTGGAACCACACACACACAGTTCCCTCCCTCTGTTCTGTGTTTTCTAGAAGGGAAACGAGCTGAGGTGTTCACAGGGATTGTTTGGGACCGTGCTGATTGTTGTCACTGAGCTGCCTTTATGTCATTGCGCATCAGTGACCTTTGACCTCTCTACATGGAGCTCTGATTTGAATAGAGACGCTCAACCAGCCACTTTTGGACAGCAAATTAAACAGCAGTTACTTCCTCTGGCAAAAGGTGCCTTCACTAATGCTGAACTTATTGGCATTGATGATAACGCATAATGAATGGCTGCATGGTATTTTCTCTGAGCAACCTGTCTTTCTACTCCACATAACTAGGTGAGTTTTGGCCAGGTCAAATTAGAACTTCAATAGGTTGCACGCACATAAAAAATGTCATGAGCTTTATTAGCTCTAGTACACAGCTGGAAGGCAATGCAAAAACTGAGCCGTAGTTATCATAAATAAAACATTTAGGACTGGCTCGCAACTTTGTAGTACATGCATATTGAGTGCATTTCCTTCTTAAAGCATTTGCAAATTTAAGCAGATTTTCTTTTCTTACATTTTTTTACGAAAATAATTTGAAACCTGCATTGTTTACATCCAAGTTTAAAAGCCAGCAGTCTAGTTCTACCCTGCCTGGCGCATTTCCACCACGTGTCAATCAGTGAAATGGTGTGAAACCATTGGCATGAATGTGTATCGCTGCGTCACCCATGCATGAATATTTTCTACTATGCATAAAAAGATTTCCACTGTGATAACTGTAAACAGTTGGTAAATCCAGTCTATGATTTTGGTGCAGTGTTTTAGCATCGGATACGCCTTTTTAAACGCTTTTTGTGTGCTACTCAAACTGGACTTTCTGGATTGTTTTTGATAATCTGTTGGGGATTAACTTCATCACTTTACTCATATGTCTGAGTAAAGCCATAACGAAGATTTACGTAACCGACAACTGGTTAAATGCAAAAATGCCATTAGTCTAACAGATAATTGAAGCCATCAATGTTGCATGTTTAATTTCTGAAAGGGTTTTTTCTTTTTTATCAAGGCTTTCCTTTTTAGACGTTCTACTAGGCAGGTTAAGTCAACTGTACACCTGTTGATAACCTGCTGTGTGTTTCTTTTCTATTCAGGCGGGCAGAATGTTCCAGCTCCCCGTCAATAACCTGGGCAGTCTGCGGAAAGCGAGGAAAAATGTCAAAAGAGTCCTGGGAGACATCGGCTTGGAGTTCTGTAGAGATCACCTAGAGGTGAGCGTGCCCAGACTTCGGTATTTTTATAATGATTGCCGCCGATTCTATTGTTCCTTTTTGTAGTGATAACTTTGCCTTAACAAGTATACATTGTGTACATTACCTGGAGTTTCCTCGAGATTGACGAATATTACCTGGATTGTCAACAAATTCATATTCCCAGCATCGTTTTCATCTCTTGCTGAGGTTTAAGGATGGTTCTTGTTGGTGGACATGCAGCATTGGTGAACATATGAGACATTTGTTTTGGCTTAATAATAGGGTCAGTTTTGGAGTTGAGATGGCTTTTCCATTTGGCTCAGGGCGGGAAGTAAAGGTTCAGCATTAGTGTGCCTGACACTGCTTCATACATGTAGAGAACGTATGATGATGGGAATCTATGACCTGGACACGTGTATATATAAATGACAGAATAATGTTATTACCCTCAATGACGCCCTGTCCTCATTTGGTTATATCTCACTAAATGTAGGAGAAACATGCTCCTCACAGCTCCTCATGTTTGAGTAAGGTTTTGGTAAAAATGTAATTGTCATTTATTTACACATGAGAACTTTGAGCCAGAATCTGTATCTGAGGCCAAGTGGAAATATTGACTTCCAGCCCAAAGCATGAAGCACGCTTCAGCTATTAGTTTATCACCCAAAAATGATTCCACCAATAATACATGTATCTCATGCATCCATGAGGTAGTCTTTGCCCTGTAATCGTTTGAAATATATATTTACCTTTTTATTAATTGTGCCTTCTTTTGTTTCGTCATTATCAAGTATTAACGTTAATTTCCTTTCTTTCTATTTTCTTTTTTTTTCTTTTTTTTTTTTTAGGACTACAAAGACTTTACTCCTCCAGAAGTGTATATAAAGCACACTAGCTGGGAAGATGTGTGCATGTGGGAACCATCACATACCAAAGTCCAGGTGTGTGGCGCACTCAGATACACTCGCATAAATGTCCTGTTTTTTTTTCAACACTGATATTTTAATCTATTTTTCTTTTTCTTGTTCACACCACAAAAACAGAGAAAAATGTGTAAAGGTACAGTACAATAATGTTAATTCTCTCAGAGAGAGGAATATACTACTTGAGCTATGCTTGATTTTATTTCAATACAATCTGGAGTTTCATTTACACAAATTAATCTCATGAATATTGTAAAGCAAAAATCTTTTAATATTTGAAATGAAACAATCCCACCATCATATTTGTTTGTTCTCTCCTGGCGTCTCACACCAGACGGGAAGTGCTTTGGAGCTAGCTAAGCATTAAAAAATTATCAAAACAAACACTCAAAGTTAATAGGAACAGCTGGTTAAATAAACAAAGGGATACGATGCATTGATTGCTGTGGGTATGAAGGATTTCTGTAAACTTTATTTTTCATAAATGCATTCTCGTAACAATTTAGATGTGATGACAAAGGCGTCAAGAGTCTGGAAAGTTTAATTTAGGTACCTTGAAAGTGCTTGAATTTTAAAAAGCTGTATGAACCCTGCAGACAAAGAACTTGTCAAGTCTAAGCTTTTTCCCACCTCTGTCTCCAGGACTACAGATCAAAGCCCTTCTGCTGCACTGGCTGCCTCTTTTCATCAAAGTACTTCTCTGCATACAAGAGCCATTTCCGCAATGTCCACAGCGAAGACTTTGAGAACAACATTCTGCTCAACTGCCCCTACTGCACTTACAATGGCAACAAAAAGACTCTGGAAACGCACATCAAACTTTTCCACATGCCTAACAGCGCCGTGCGGCAGGGCCCCGGTGGAATGGTGGTGGGAACCGGTGGGCTCATGATGAAGGACGGGGTGCTGAAAAGGACCGGGGATAGTGTGGAACAAGCGGTGTACTACTGCAAAAAGTGCACCTACAGGGACCCTTTGTACAATGTAGTGCGAAAGCACATCTACAGGGAACACTTCCAGCAAGTGGCCCAGCCCTATATTGTGAAACCAGGAGAGAAGGCAAATGCTCAGAATGGTGCCACAGGGAATACAGAGAGTAACAACACAAACAATGTTAACAGTAACCAGATTCACTGCAAGAAGTGTCTCTTTGTTCCACGGACCTACGAGGCACTTGTCCAACATGTCATTGAGGACCACGAGAGGATTGGCTACCAGGTGACTGCCATGATTGGCCACACCAGTGTGATAGTCCCCCGTCCCAAACCCATCATCATGGTCCCCCCCAAAACCCAGGGAGACAAGACCATCATTGGGATGGGCCCTAAAGGTGCAGTAATGGCCACCACCAGGTCTCCTGGCTCCCACCAGCTGGGCCGAGTTATCATCGCATCAAAGACGGGCTTCAACGCTCAAAGTCTTCTATCTGGGATGAAACATGATGGAATAAGGTTAAAGGGCCAGTCGTTCTCTATTGGCAGCCAGCAGGTGAGGGTTACTCTACCAGGCAACGCCCAGGTTTCTGTTCCCCAGCAGTCGCATGCAGCAAAGCAGCTTCTTTCTGGCGGCAGCCTGCGGAGTCCAGTTGTGGTCAGTGCCTCTTCTTCACTCAAATCCAACTCTCTGGGTTCCCGTGTCCAGGCCGCAGCTACTACTGTAGCCTCCGTCACGGCCAAGAAAGGTGGCTCCTCAGTCCTCGGCACATCCTACACCCAGAAGTGGAAAATCTGCACGATCTGCAATGAGCTCTTCCCGGAGAACGTGTACAGTTCTCATTTTGAGAAGGAGCACAAAGCGGAGAAGGTGCCGGCTGTAGCCAACTACATCATGAAGATCCACAACTTCACCAGCAAGTGTCTGTACTGCAACCGCTATCTCCCCAGTGACACGTTGTTAAACCACATGTTGATCCATGGGCTGTCTTGCCCACACTGCCGTGCCACCTTCAATGACGTTGAGAAGATGGTGTCCCACATGCGGCTGTCGCACCCCGACGAGAGCGTCGGCCCACGCACAGATTCTCCCTTGACCTTTGACCTCACTCTGCAGCAGGGCAATCCCAAGAATGTTCAGTTGATTGTCACTACCTATAACATGAGAGACGCGCCTGAGGAGTCAGTGGCGTTTCACGCTCAAAACAACAACACCTCTGCGTCATCAGCCTTGTCTGCCTCCCTAATATCAGGCAAGAGGTTAATGCCGCCGCACCCACCCAAAATACCTTCAGGGTCTGCTGACGGTGCACCAGCCAAGAGTGCTCCACAAGCATCTGTGCCCTACAAGCGGGACGTGGGCAAGACGCTGTGTCCTCTTTGCTTCTCTATCCTCAAAGGCCCAATCTCAGACTCTCTGGCCCACCACCTGAGAGAGAGGCACCAGGTGATTCAGACAGTACACCCTGTAGAAAAGAAACTGACCTACAAGTGTATTCACTGCTTGGGGGTTTATACTAGTAACATGACTGCCTCCACCATCACTCTACACTTGGTGCACTGTCGAGGTGTAGGGAAGACCCAAAATGGGCAGGACAGCCGGGTAGCTCATTCTTCTCGGGTCAGCCAGGCCCAGAGCGGCACTCTCAAACGGGCCAGCTTTGATAGCTCTGATACTAGTGCGCCAAAACGAAGGAGGCCCCCTGGGGAAAGGGCCCACCCGCGGGACAGCAACGGTCCATCTACATTTGTAGAAAACCCCGATGAACCTGTAGTTCTTGCTCTCGACCCCAAAGGACACGAAAACGAGTCGTACGAATCCAGGAAGGCATTTCTAACGCAGTATTTTAATCAAGCGCCGTATCCCACACGTCGGGAGGTGGAGAAGCTGGCTGCCAGTCTGTGGTTGTGGAAGTCGGACATCTCCAGCCACTTTGTCAACAAAAGGAGAAAATGCGTGCAGGAATGCGAAACCCAGAATGCCGGCGTGTTGCTCGGTTTCAGCATGCACGAGCTCAGCAAAGTGAGCCACGAGCTGGCGTTTGTCCAGGATGGCGTGTTTGAGGGCAGAGATAGCAAGAGGCGTACTTCCAGGACAAATATAGGGGTGTCAGAGCAGGCTCTCCGGAAACATAGGGAGCTTGTAGCTGCTAATGGTGGTGTGGCGCCACCACGGAAGGGAACTGGGGAAGGTTCTAAAGCAAAGCCATCTGCCCCACAACCCAACAGTGCCAGCAGAGACCAAACCAAGACAATCAACAGCACCTTACCACAGAAAATACCTCTAGACCTTTCAGAGCCCATTGCCATTGACTCTGACAGTGATGAGGACAAGCAGCAGAAGGATAACAAGGAACAAGAGGGAGAGGTACATCTCCATGGTAACCAACCGCTTGCTGGAGCTGAGGAGAGAATGGAGCCGGGGACAGAGACTAAGATCGTTTCAGATCTAGACCATATGTCAGACGAAGATGACGACGAAGATGACGACGACGAAGATGATGACGATGAGGAGGAAGAGGCGCATTTAGAGAATGGCTTCGGTCCCACAGAGGGCTCAGAAAGACAGGCTGCTAAAGGAAGAGACTCCCTACCCATCATTATTCCCAAGTTTGTACCGTCATCTGCAAGAAGCAGGAGAGACGGGGCCCAGCTGGGCAAACAGCAGGTCTGACTGATAAAATCAAAAAGACTCACACAGTCGGAGACACTTTTAGATTTGATCCACGGCAACAAATCTGCCTCGCCTGAACTGAAGGACACGGCCCGGTCACATTGGGCATCTGTGAAGGAGAACTCAAAATAAGCCATCCAATGACTTTTAAAGGCAGGACTCAACGAGCAGCTAGGAAAGATGTAAAGATTTGTGAACAAAGGTTTTAATGTTTCTTCCCCGAGTGGGAGGGGAGGACAACAGAAGTCACACCAAACAAATAGAAAGTTTTTTGCCTTCTATATACTTTATTACATTGAGATAAGGAGCTATTAACGTTGATTTAGCCACTGAATTCGTACGTGTGGCTTAAAATATTGAGTTGTTGTGAGGTAAAGCTTTTTAAGCTGACCAGATAATCCATCATTTTTCATGTAGTTATACTGCGATGGTAGTGTAAATTTGTACAGTCTTTTAGACATGTTTTGACAGATGTTGCTGTACATGTACCCTTAAATATTTGCTATTACCTGTGTGTAAGGTAACTTCATATGTTCTACATTGGTATGCTTAACGATAGTTGTCGCTTTGGTGGCTGGTATTTTCTCGTATGTTTAAGTTTATTTTTTAACAAAAACCTAGTTTTTTTGCAAAATAATATATCTATATATAAATGAAATAACAGAATTTGATTTGTTGTTTTTTTTTTTGCTTTAAACCTGATTTAGATTTTATTTTTTTAATTTCCTTTTTTTTTTTTTATGATTTTTGTTCTGAAAGAATGGCAGTGCGGAGCTATTCTTATGGTTTAAATGAGCATTTCATCAACTTTCTGCAGCCTCATGCTCATGAGCCTTGACAGTACTGTAGTTGTGTTCTATTTTCACAATTTAAACTTGATGTTTCTTTGCCCAACAAGACAGGACAGTAACCTCCATACTGACATCCACAAAGGAAAGCGGTTTTTTTTTTTAGTTTTTTTTTTTTTTTATATATATATATATAAAGAGAGTTGTGTTCATTTTGTGTTTTTTGAATTGTGTGTATTTGTTTTATGTTTTTCATTTTTCACTTAAGCATTTATGAAAAATAAAGTGCTGTAATTGTGCTTCTCACAGAAATAATGGCAATGCCCGTTTCTTTGTTCAAAGTAAGAAACGACCGGGATTGTGCACCAAAAATTATTCTTGAATTATTTTTTGAATGTGTCTTTCCTTTAGATTATGAGTATTGTAAATCGGCTTTTGTCTGCAATTGTCTAAACTTAACTAAACTCTCTTTAACCTTGCTACTTAAAACTGCAATATGTAACTCTAAGCAAAATGATTCTCAAGTGGTTCAACACAAAGTGGTGTGACTAGTTAACTCGTACAACAGTAAATGAAGTGCACTCTTTTTGGTTGAAAAGGGTCTATAGGGTACTCGTCATTGGAGGATAATGGCTGTATGGCTAATGGTGCATTGATTGCTGGATTCTTTCCCTGCTTCGGGCCTCTTGAACCCAAGAAGGAGTAGAACTCACTGCTCGCAGCCCATAACCTGTGATGAGGGGTCACAAGTAGATGTCGTTTCATTTTTAGGGGTCACGAGCCAAGAAGGTTTTTAGAGATTTTAATAACCAAAACAAGAACCAAATGTTAACAAATATCTCTTTTGCAAAACATTGCTAGCTATTTAATCATAAGGCGCAACTAGGAAAACACTGCAAACCGGTTCAGTTTTCTTGTTGTTGCATTGAATAGATGTTCAGATGGAGGGAGTATTCAAAAGTGTAAACCAATGGGAAGTCTGAGATGTAGCAATTGGTACACTATGACAATGTGCACCTTCACCATGAATGACTGTAAAGAAAACAATTTCAATGAACTTTTAAAGAATGTGGCTATATTTAGCTACAAAGGTCAATTGGCAAGTTTCAGTATGATTTGAGGAGCGATGTGATGTTGCAGGTTTTCTAAAGATTATCATTTGTGCCTTTAAACTTCAGTTAGGTCAACAACGC
Organism: Bovichtus variegatus; assembly: GCA_943593645.1. Taxonomy (NCBI): domain Eukaryota; kingdom Metazoa; phylum Chordata; class Actinopteri; order Perciformes; family Bovichtidae; genus Bovichtus; species Bovichtus variegatus. The sequence goes on along the minus strand of CALSCE010000016.1, from coordinate 7,427,781 downwards.
ACATCCAAGCAGAAAACTGGATCTTATATGATTGCTTACAGTGCCGCGAAAGATGCCCGTCATTTGGTTTTCTGTTTTCCTAAGTTTGTGAGTGTAATGTTTGTGTAGGTAGGTTTCTGTACGTGACGTCAAAGTGCGACGGTATTCTCATTTGTCGCTGACGAAAGTAAAGCAATCTCCAGGTACGACAATGATACTTTCCCCCAAGTTAATTGAATCTTTTATAAGAAGCAGTTCCAATTAGCCAATTGTATATTACATTTACCAATCGGGTCTGCTGTGTCTTGAGACATCCGTATGAATCATCATCTTCATGAGATTTGACATTGCTTTGTCATGTTTAGAATACAGTGAGACAGGTGGGATTTTATTCCCAGTTCCAGTAATAACCAGCATTGCTTGGTAACCAAAATGAAGTTTCCTACCAATTTATTCTCACAAGAAGAGAGCAGTGTTATTATGTATCTGGTCTGGTGTAAGAGATCTCACTGCTACTATATAAAGCCTTATCTTGTTTTTTTTTGTTTTTTTTAAAGTAATTAAAGGTGAAGGAGTGAATGATGTCATAACTTTAAAGGGACAGTTTGCCCCAAAATAAAAATAGTTTTCCTCTTAATTGTAGTGCTATCTATCAGTCTAGATTGTTTGGTGTGAGTTGTGAAGTGTTGGAGGTATCGGCTGTAGAGATGTCTGTCTTCTCTCCAATATAATGGAACTAGATGGAACTCGGCTTGTGGTGGTCAAAGCGCCCGAAACATATATTTGAAAAACTCAACAGCGATGTCTCTTTGCAGAAATCATGACCCGGTTACTGAAGATAATCCACAGACCTTGTAGTGAGCAGGTTAATGTAGGAACTATTTTCTTTTTTACCGAACTACAGCCGCCAACCACATCGCTGCGCAGAAAGGGCTAACGTTAAAGCTCAGCAGATGAGGGTGCCATTAATGTTTCCTCGCGCTGTCACCAGCCTCTCATCCATGAGTAAATGCACGCGTCCGTCTGCGCAGTGATAAGGTTGGCGGGTGTAGTTTGTCAGAAAGAAAATAGGTTCCTGCATGAAACTGCTCACAAGAAGGTCTTGTGTAACCGGGTCATGATTTCTGGAAAGAGACATCGCTGTTGAGTTTTTCCATTTTGAGCACCACAAGCAGAGTGTCATCTAGTTCCATTATACTGGAGAGAAGTCAGACATCTCTACAGCCGATACCTCTGACACTCTGCACCTCACACCAAAACAATCTAGATTGATAAATGGTACTACAGGTTGAACTATCCCTTTTAAATATTTGTGAAATAATTGAAATTTCTAAAAGAATTCTACTCCTGTGTTTTGAATGCTGATGGTGAGATTATGAATTGTGCCTTTTATCGTGGCCATCCTCAAAAACAGTACAGTACCTTTGTAAAAACCTAACCCACTGCTGTCCAGTTTCCATAACCAGCTGGCTGCCTGAAATCTGACAAGCTACACGTCTAAAGTAAACCTTGTTGAACATCAGGTGCACTATGAGGTGTTTTAAGAAAACATGAAAGAGAATATATGATGTGTTAGTCAGAGAGCTACAATACATCCTGTGTTCTGGTTATACAGCTATATCAAATGGACTTTGCCTGCATGTGACCAATGATTAGATGGGGAAAGGCCTTAGGTTAGAGATCGAACACTACATTATTAACCCTTTGCTGAGCTGCACCATTGGATGAATGGCACTCTCCCAGAGTAGGGATCAATCAGTTACACCTTGTGAGTCTCACTTTTCTACCAACCCTGGGGAATTGAGTGAGGTCAGATGCGTACATTCACTTTATGTATTTTTACCTCCCGAGTATTTAATTAAAATGCCATCCTTTGCCGCCCTGGGATAAGGAATCTAAAATGGAGGGAAATTACCCCGGTGCAGGAGGGAGACAGTGAGAGGCAAGACTCTGCTTGGCTGGCTAGTCAGTGTTGCTATGCTGTTGTAAGGAGCGAGAGAGAGAGAGGGAGGGAGTGGTGGGGGAGGCTGAAGGAGAGAGAGAGTGAGAGAGGCCCAGCAGACTGTGGGGGAGGCGGAGGCCTCATCTGCAGTGCTGTGTGCAGAAGGAGCGCCTAACAGCCTTCAAAGGGAGAAGGGGAGGCAAGCGAGAAAGGGGGAGATGAAGGGAAGGGGTGTGTAAAGGAGCTGGGGGGAGGGAAGGGGGAGTCAGAGAGGGAAGGGGGCGCGAGGGAGGAGAAGCAAAGAGAAGGGAGAGGAGAGGAGGAGAAAGGGGGGAGGAAGTGGTCGGGCAGACGGAGGAGGAGGGGCATAGGGGGGAGGGAAAAGAAGGGGGAGAGATGGGAGACGGAGGGGTAGAGAGAGAGAGAGAAGAGAGAGAGGAGGTGTGGGGGGAGGGGAGGTGATGGTGTCAGGACTGGCGCCCCCTGTAGCCGAAGGAGAGACACAGCAAGGCCCTGGTTTCTGTGTGTGTGTGTGTGTGTGTGTGTGTGTGTGTGTGTGTGTGTGTGT
>CALSCE010000016.1:7410687-7422688 GCA_943593645.1 Bovichtus variegatus | reverse complement strand
AGAGAGAGACAGAGAGTGAGTGAGAGAGAGAGACAAAGAGAGAGAGACATAGAGAGAGACAAAGAGAGTGAGTGAGAGAGAGACAAAGAAAGAGAGAGATAGAGTGAGTGAGTGAGTGAGTGAGTGAGTGAGAGAGACAGAGAGAGACAGCGAATAGAGGGCCTCTTCTGCAATACTGTGTGCACTGAAGGTAGTAGGAGGAAAGGGACCAATAATGTGTGCGTGAGTGCGTGCGTGAGTGTGCGTGTGTGAGTGTGCGTGCGAGTGAGGGACCTACAGTGATACTTCCATGGAAAGCATGAGGTAGCTACTGGCCAGCATTGCACCTGAACCTGTGCTGTCGAGCTGAAGGTCTTTTGTGACCCTGCTGCTTTGAAAATAAATTTTGAGTGCAAAATAAATGTGTTCTTGTGCCCTTGGAGTTGTTTCCTGCGCTCAGAAGGGTAACTAGTCAAAGTCATCAAAGCCTCTACCTAGTGATTTTTATACATCAGTGATGTTGAACCAAAAAGTCTGAAAAAGTACACACTGAATTACTACAGAATAATGTAACTTGACTAGAAACATAAAAGCAGACATGATGTTTTTTGTGCGTGTTTGTTCTCAAGCGATATTTCTGTCTGAAGAGGCTGTGAGCTTCAGGTCTTTGCTGACTGTCGTGACTCTTCTCTACTTGTGCTTTAAAGCAGCAGACTCAGTGTGCCATTATCTTATAATCACCACTTGTGGCCACAGACAGTGGCAGCTGATCAGCAAAGGTCTTGCTTTATTGGAAAAAGCATTTTTCATTGTTTCTATGCTTGTGTTATTGCAACATTGTTTTCTGCTAGAATGCTTCAGTAGCTTATGCGACTAAAGTGTGGGTAAGATAAAGATTTCATGTGACTCTGAAAACCAGATTTTTTTCCTGCGTTCTACAGCAGAACCCTTAATCCTCTCCATTACTCTTCCCGAGTCCTGAATGTAAATATATATGTATTATTTGGCTTTCATTGTGCTGACAAAAAGGCACTAAACCATCCAGCTTTCCCATGACTGAGAATGTGGCATTTGATAGTTGTGTGTGATAGCTGTTATTGTGTCCTTTTTTTCAGTTTTGATCTACTATGGTGAGTAACCTTTCCAAAGCAGTTTTGCTGTGATATTTGTAGAATAATGGTGGGACACAAATGGGAAGACATTACTGTACTTGAAATGCTCCTGCAGAGAGCCATCGGTGTATGTGCAGATGTACCCAGTGATAGACCTTCATATGTAACCTGTGTACATATAATAATCATAACTTATATGTCCTGTATCCACACAGTGTTATACAGCTGTCCCTCTCTCACAAGGAAACCCTTGTGCATCAAGAAGGACATTTTTGGCTTTTTGCATTTTTTGATTATTTTGACTGTGTGTTTTATTTTTTCTTCGAATTTTACAAGTTCCACCTCAGCCCCTATAATAATAAAGTGTGAAGACAAAATACGTCAGACCCTTAAGGACAAAAATATCCCCGTTGAAACCCATTAAAAACCCAACATTTGATCCCACAACCACGACAGCAAAACTTCATTGTTCTATTTGATCAGGCTTATATTTACAGCCCTGGCTTCAAAAATTGTTGTTTTTACTATTTTCCACCATATTGAGCCATACACTATATCTCATGTTTGTCCTATATGGCAAATACAAACTATTTTCCTGATTTCCTTTACAAAGAAAACATGAAAATGAACTTGTTGCTAATTATATTATTGTCATATCCCAGAATGTGAAAACATACAAAAAAAATGTGTAGAAAAAATAATTACATTTTTGTGTTGTTTTTTCCCCATATAAATAAACTGGGTTAACATTCTGAAAATAATAATAATATTTGGTAGTTATGATCAGGAATCATGTTGGTTAACAAAATTAAACTGAGTGAAAGTGGACGTACAGTAATATTAATATACAACATTTTTATAGCAGTTTTAGGAAGGGGACATTTCTGTCCTCTAAGAAGTGGGAGTTGTTTTGTTTTTAAATCTGACATTGAAACAAAAAACAAAAATGCATCAAAATCAATGTTGTTGCTAATCATTGATATATCTCAGACTGTGAAAAAAAACCTTCAGCATTTAGAAAACAGAAACAACTAAATGTTTGTGTTTAAAAAAAAGTTTTAAAAGACAACAATGGCTTTATAAAAACACACTTACATTTAAAGGGTTAACATCCTGAAAATGAATGAATACTTGGTTGTGATGACCAGGATTTTTAAGATTATTTAACTCAGAGAAACTGGAAAATAATGTTAATATACAATTGTACGGCATTTTTTTGACACAGACACTTTTGTCCCCTGAGGACATTAGAGCAACCTTTTAAAAGTGAGGCACAAGGGTTCAAACCTGTCTGAGGGAAGAGTTCAATAGACCAACGGGGTAGAAATAGATTTTTTACAACAGACATTTTGTCTTGTCATAGATAAAGATAAACAAAACAGGGCAGTGGGGCAGATGTCAATCAAACACCGTTGGAGGTCTAACTGTGTAGGTTGACTTTAAATTCACTTGCCTAATGAAACAAGAATGACCTTGAATCATATGTGCCTGATTATGCCACACAATGAAATGTTAACAAATAAGGCTGTGTTTGAAGTAGATAAGAAGGTTTGAACCGTGATGCGCGAGTCAGAGACAAGCGTGTTATGTAAAAGTTCACATTTACTGGTGTTTAAAAACAGAAAAAAGTCAAAACCAGACAGGCAAAGAGAGTCCAAAGTCCAAGGGTGAGGTTTGATTAGTATAACGTTACTGGCCTTTACATGAAGTTTGGGAACACCTGCCAATGCTAATAGGTTATGATAACCTTCCCAGTTTAACCATCTATTTATTCACCTACTTTTGACTGGCTGGCATGAATCTAAATCATTTTATCGTATGAGATAAAACGGGTCTAGGTTAGTTAGGAAGGTAGCCAGCAGCAGTGTGCCTGTATGGCTTCTGGCCAGAAGATGTCACTATGCAATAAGAAATAAGCTATTGCAGTCATCCATAATATTTACTACGACATAAATGTTATATCTGTATTTGACATCATAACGATTCCTTTGAAATACACTTCCTCTCACGTGTATTAATACAGAGCTACAAATGATAGCACACATGGTATAATATAATGGCAAATTAATTTGTGTTGCAGTTTTACATTTTTGTACACTATTTACTATTATATTTTGTTGTGAGGCCAAACATAACGTGATAAAAAATAAAATAAATAAATAATAATAAAAATGATATATGTGTATACATTAACTTAAATAAATATAGAATTATTGTTCTTAACAGAGTTCACCCTACAGTTTGACAGTTTTATTACTTTTTTTGTGTTTATAAGTTTGAGTCTTCATTTATTCTTTACATTCACATACTTTTGCATTCATATATGTAAAATGTACCATACATAATCAATATGTTTACAATGAATGCTATGTTATATGTATCATCTAATGTATAATGACAATTTTAGACTCAATTTTGACATTATAACAAGTATTATACAATATATAATATCCAAAAATGAACTGAATATAATGGTAAAATAAATGCGTTATAGATTTTTTTCAATATCTAAGAATTTGAAGAAATATATATTTGTTGGATATATATTGTGTGACATTTGTGTAGCCTACTTCTTTAATCTTAATGGTAATACAGCATTTATACTAATTATAGCCATGCCCTCTGCCCATCAGTCCCTATAAACGTCCCAAAAAGCTTTTCCTCTAGGAGTCATCTTCCTTCTCTCACAGAATGTAGCCTATTACGCAGCCTATTAGTTATACATTCAGCATTCATAATGTCATTTATCATCACAGAGTCAGTGCTTCTTGAAGGTGCAGAGGACTTTTCATTAGATGGGATATACCATTAGGAATATCTTTCATTACATTATAAATGATCTGCTTACAGGAAATGATTCTCTCTGTCAGGGCTGGATGATGGAAGGCTCTTATTCTGACGTCAAGGGTGAGCCAAAGAGTCTTTTATTTTGAAGTCTCGCGTCGCCAGCTCTCCAGGCACAGAGAGAGAGAGAGAGAGAGAGAGAGAGGGGGAGGGGGAGGGAGCCCGACCGACACATACATAGTAGTGGTGTAGCTTCATCGGCAGCGGCAAGTATGAGAGGAGATAAGTTTACAGGGTGAGCGAGGCTGGCTGGCAGCCGTTGTCGCATTCTCGGAGAAACAACGCAAACCGCTGGACGCCGAGGAGTCGCGGGACAGCCCGTGAGACTGGAAACATAACTGGTGGACACGTAAGGTTTTTGGATACCGAGCAGCGGCGGCGGCAGGAGCAGGGCGAGTGTGCGAGTGCTTTGGCGGCGGTCCCGCTGCTAGCGAAACATGAACAAAAACCGAGTGCCGAGCAACCGTTCTCTGAGTGCCGTGGAGGTGAAGAGCAAGGTAACAGTTACACATGGAGACTTCTTTTCAGTTTACTTGCTATATGTGTAGCCTTAACTATCCCCAGCGATGATTACCCTGGCTAATTTAGCCTGCTAAGTGGCTTGATAGCAAGTTATGATGTCGCACAAATTACATCGATACGAGCTAAAGCTTTACTAGCCAACACAGGTTTTGTCACGCTGACTAGCTCGCTGGTAGCTCGCCATACTTAAAACTTTGATGTTACCGTGGTGTAGTTTGATTCTGGTTGTTCTGGGTAAGTTTTGAAGGTGGAGGTTATGTCAGCTGACGCCGCAGTGAGCCAGTGTCACCTGTCACAGACACCTCCGCCGCGCCTCCTTGCTCATGTACCAAATATTGACTCAAAGTTTGAGTCAAGTTTTCCTTTCAGAATGACCCCACGTCGTTGTGTGAAATGATCCCGGTATGACGTGTGAATAGCTGCCTGTTCTGTTATTTCCCGGAGCGTAAGGTGTCATACGGCCTGCGACAGGCTCATGTCTCCTTCCGCTACAGCCTGTCTGCCACCTGCCTGTGGCATAGTTCTCTTTATACAGCCGTGATGCTTACACACACATGCTGAGGAACGGGCGGCCTCAGGGCGCTTTTTGCTACTCAAAACTATTTTTTTAAGAACTATGTAATGTTGACACAAACTGTGACCTATGTGTTTGTGTCACTACTTACACAATTAACAGTTCAACTTTTTCTTCCCAAAGTAAAAAAAAAAAGACACTCTTGAATTTTACTTTTGTTCTGCTTCTTTCCAAACTGAGCAGTCAAGGGTCATTTTGAAATGCTTTTCTACTCATGTCCAAATGCGGGCACTTACCAGAAACAGGACAGGGACCTGTTTCCCAACCTCGAGATGATATAATTCTGCTTTGTAGCTACTCGATACATAAGATGTCCAGGTTGGAAGGAAGTTGTACATCATCTTTTGTCAGCGCTGGGCAACAGTAACCACAACACTTGGTAGTTCTCATCACCACCACCAATGGGACATTGGGCCATGTGTCTCACAAACAAGTTGCTTTAAGATTAGGCATCTGCAACCATTAATCCAGTCAGACCACACTGATTACTACGTTACTCATATGCCGGCAACATGCTTTGTTAAAATGTATGTCTGCTGGAAAACATGTAGTGTTTCTTACAACTGAATACCAAACCTTCCTGCCATACATCTTAATTGGACAATGCTGTTCAGTCTTACATACTGCATCCACAAACGCATAAATGTGGAGATACACGCACATCCCAAAGTCGACATTAATAATTCATCACATGTGGTGTGTGTTAGCTTGTCCACATGGATGACAGACTCTTGCATACAGCCTACAGTGGTTTGGAAATTAGCTAGGCTACCAGAACAGTGTGTACTTATCAGTAGAGCTTCATGATTACGGCTAAAATTATAATTACGATTATTTTTTTGATAAATATTAAGATCACAAATTAATTATCACAGTTATTCATTGATTTTAAAATATATAATATAATATATAGACTTTTTTAATGCACATTCACTTTTAAATTACCTCCATGTTGTGCTACATTCCAGCTAATGTACCAAACTTTGCTGAATAATTAATTGTGCAGCCCTACTTATTAGTCACAGGCCCAAATCTCAGACTCTTTAAAGGGGTGTTTTTTTAATAGTATGTTCATACATTGCAAGCATAGGCTTTTTTAGTACATCCTGACAATCTTACGGTTTCCTTGGATCTTAATTAATGAGTTTCTCAATCTCCCTCATACCCATGTGTGTTTGTACAAGTGTGCTCACATGTGTCTGCCTGTCTGCTCCGTCCCAGTTTGGTGCAGAGTTCCGTCGGTTCTCACTGGATCGGTCGAAGCCAGGCCGCTTTGATGAGTTCTATGGCCTCCTGCAGCACGTGCATCGCATCCCCAACGTGGAGTTGTTGGTGGGCTACGCTGACGTCCACGGGGACCTGCTGCCCATCAACAATGACGATAACTACCACAAAGCCATCTCCACTGCCAGCCCTCTACTCAGACTGTTCCTGCAGAGGAAAGGTAAGCAAAGAGGAAATGTTTGACCAAAGAGTCACTTTCCACCTGTTTGTTAAGTCAGATCTGCTTTGCTATGGAAATACAAACACAAGTCTTGTGTTCGCTGTGAATAGTATAGCTTATAAATACGGGATAGGCTTTTGAACAGGAACATCTGTTTTTAAGCTTTGTGTATTTTGTCTAGATAATCAAAAAGATACCATTTATAAAAGACCACAGTATCACCTTACATTTTCCATTTTTCAGGGAGCATGCTGCTCATGTATTTTGTCCTCATAAAGCAGCTAGCAAGAAAACAATACCCCGGTTCTCTAGCCATGTCCTTTGGTGTCCCTTTCTGACCCACATAACTAAAGGTCAGCGACCTTGCTGAGAATTTGTTTCCAAAGGCAATCTGCAAGGGCTGGACAACACTAAAAATAACTGTCAATATAAAGAGTGATAGAGAGTAGAGAAATATTTGTGTTTTTTCTCACTTGTTCTCACTTCTCTTTGACCACCATTTCTCAAACTGCTCAGGTGGTACTTGTCTGATTTTAAAATATCCTGTTTCTTTGGAATGGCAGTCACACGGGAGGGTCTTTTTTATTTTATTACTGTGACTACATACGTTACTTTCATACATACTTTTTTTGTATACAAGACTCTTGTTCTTTCTTACTCCCTCGCTGGCTCTGGTACAGTATAATCACTAACAATATTTTTTGTCCTGCTTACAGTGTATCGTATCACAGGGAATCCCTTTATATGTTCAGGTACTCGGGGAAGTAGTTAGTTGTAGCACGTAGAAGTTTTGTTTCCTGTAATATGTCCTCACCAGTGTAGTTTGCTAGTCATTGTTTGCACATGTTTTGGATTAGCATAAACCTGTTTCTGGCAGACGATATATAAAATCTTGATTGAATTGATTTTTCAAGTGTGACCTGTTGAATGCAGGGAGGACCCCAAGGTCTGCTGGCCAGGGCAGGTCAGCCCGCGCGCTCTGTTGTGTTTAAGCTGTCTCGCTGTGCCATATGACCCTATAGAAGCTAAGCCACTTTGTCAGGAGGAGATTAGTGGGGTCAGTGTGTTGCGCTGCATGGGACTGTGTTTCAATTACACGCTCCAGACACTAGCCCCCACACTGGGCTGACTGCTGCTCACACACAAAAACACATGAAAACACAGTCATGCAGACAAGCAGGTATCGCACACAAGTCATGCACTCGCACACGACACACGCACTGCCTCGTAGAAAAGATGGAACGAAGACAGAAGACGCACACACATACTAATGTAACCACAACCCCCTGTAGACCCTTATTGCCCTCAGACCCTGGTTTCCCTCCTGATTTGTCTCCCCCCCCCAAGCAGCAGTTGGTCCCAGCTTTAAAGGCTCTGCAGTGTGCAGATGCAGCAAATTGTCAGTTTAAAGATAATTTATTATCATTATCTCTAGTGATGGCTCTATAGTGAGTTCATCAAAAGTTTTGGTTTCTATATGACTTTATCAGCTCTTGACTGCTTAGTTATTCCAGTTTGTGTTTAGTGCACCCCAGCGTCGACATCAGTCCAGATTTTCAGTTTTACACACACAAACTGGCTTATAAGGCCATTAGACTACTACTATGCCCTTTGAGACTGTAACTGAGCGATTATGTAAATGTCTTGGATGGTCAGTAGTCAGATGTGATGTGTTTGGTCATTATTGCATAAGAGCAGTACTTTAGACAGGACAGCAGTGTGGGCCAAAGTTTGTTACAACTTGGCCTTCATGGAAAAGTGCCGTGAAATCGTATTACACAGATATCTGGGGAAATGTGTTTGGAGCTAATACAAACAACTTCCATCTCCAGTCTCAGTGATTGTAAACAGGTTTCTGACAGATGATATCTGTAATGATATCTAGAGTGTCTAGTCTGGGCACAGTTCAGTCTGTGTGTCATGCACGGTTATTTGTGGCACCGCATTTTATTTGTCTGGATGGAGGACTAAATCCTCCGTATATCCTAGGCTAGGTGCTCTGTGAGTGTTGTTCATTCATTGATGTGCAGATGGTCCAATGGACGGATGGATGTGAGGCTGTGAGTGTCTGTGGCTGTATTGATGTGGTCTGGTTCTTGAATAATGCCTACATTGTTGTTGTTTGTGCATCAACGCTACCTCACTGGCCAGCCATTACCATTGTATTGTTCACTGCTGACAAATGGGGTAAGTGTTTGTGCCTGTGTGTGGACGACCGGACTCTGCCTGTGCCAGTCATTTTTTAAAAATTGCTTCAACACACACAGCCATATAATTTAACAGCACTGGGGGGAAACCCCAACTCCCCGACCCCCATCAATGAACAGTGTGTTGATGATCATTGAGCTGGCAGTGAGGAGTCCACTGTTTACTGGTTGTCATGGCAGCAGTGAAGAGGCCCGTTCATAGGTGGATTAACGGTGCTTGAGTATCTTTAAGGCTGATGGAGCTGCAAAGCATGCTGGGAGCAGTATTGCTAGCATTTTGAGACACTCTCCTGAAGGCATAGTTAGCTAGCTAGTGGGTGTCATTTAGATTTTATTGATTCTGATTCAGATGGCATCTCTGACATACACTACTCAAAGTTGCCACAACTACATGAGTGTCCAACACTTCCAGGTAACAAATTAAGTAGCAGAAAGACAGTTTAGACAGACCATAAAGGGATAGTTTGGATTTCTACAGTAGATGGTGGCCAGTTTGGAGAGAAAAACAACAGGAGTACCAGCAGGAAGCTAAGCAATTTACTGCTGGTGACAGGGGCAGCAGCAAAACATATTTAACATATATTTAAAAAAAAAAAAAAAATCAATATCAGTCTAAGTGTCTGCTATAGTTAGAACATTTTCACTGCTTTACCTTGCCGCTAGACAATCCTTTCCAACAGGGAACTGCAGCTGTTATATCCACCTTTGCTCTCTTCAAAGCCATCAAACTTAATTGAAAAAAAAAAAAAGAAAGTAATTTTACCTCGCGGAACAGGGGAAATTATGGTCTACACTGTGTTATTGTGTTTCTTTGGAAAAAACAATCAAGGAAGTAGACTAGGAACTCCTGTATAAAATGACTGTTTTTGTTAATGAAGTCTGGTTGCTTTGAATAACTGCTTCAGTTCCCCGTCGGACAGGGCTGTCTTACAGCAAGGTAAAGCACTGAAAATAGTCTAAATATAGCGTACACTTAAACTGATATTGATTTATTTTTTTTAGGTGTCTAAAATAAGTTTTGCTGCTGCCCCCGCCCACAGCAGTGCAGAGCTTGGCTTCCTGCTGATGCTCCTGTCTGTTTCTCCAAACGGGGGCCGTGTAGACCGCCCTCTACTGTAGGTGATACACCGACTGTGGATAATACCTCATACAACCCCACTTCAAAACATCTGAACTATCCCTTCATTTGCCATTTTGACGTGTCTGATATTCTCATGTAGATGTGACTACTTTTGAGTAGTGTATGTGTCAGACACTCCACACGCCATCTGAATGAGAATCAATGAAATCTGAACGACACCCTGTCCAGGCTGAACCTTAGATGAGCGTTGTTAAGAGCTACTTCCTGGTCCACACTGTTTTTGCTAAGCTTGGTGTAAATGGAGAATGTTGCAGTCTTTAGTCAGCTGTTGAAGACTTAATGGTCCGCTGAGTAATTTTGATATTTTTTTAATTGATTTTGTTTCCCCTCGTCTTCTTTGTCCAGTCTGTCGGTCGTTGTTTGTCATAAATCTTTTGTCTAATTTGAAGTTTAGATTGGAGAGAATCAGTGTGATACTTTGCTTTACAGTATATTATATGTGAAAACAAAACATAAAATGTCTTCACAAGACAGTCACAAAGTATTAATAAGGTGCTGCACCTTGTTAAAAGCTCTATAACCTTGTGCTCCAGATCGCTTCTTTCCAGGTCCTGCCTCAGTCGTCTGTTGATCATTCTATTGGGTTTTAAAAACCTTCAGTAGCAGTGCATTGTTGCACAAGCTGTTTTAGTTGGTCATGTAGGCCTGTGGACCTCCATTCAAAGGAAATGCTGAATGTTGCATTTCAAGTATAGTTTCTGATCCAAACAAAACTGGCATTGGGTAAACTGTGAGTGACACCTTAGTTTATGTTTGATTGGGTTAGGCCTGTCACAATAATTAGTTATTGACTTATCGTACGATATATAGAGAGATGACCTTAATCCTTTTCGCTGACTTCGATATTGCCCGTTGTGTTTCCATGCATGTTTGTTTACATAAGAATGTCGAGTTTAGCCAAGATGATGCCAGAATAAACAGCTGGGTTTTTCATGACAGGATTTTTTTCATGATTTTGGCAATGCACATTTTTGTTAACGGAGCCAGAGAGTATATTTTATTTATTGTTTTGGTTTTATTTAATTTGTTTATTTTGGATATGTTAGTATTTTTATTACAATCCAATGTCAGGATATACTTCAGAATTAATTTCATTGCTCTTTGAACTTGCATTATTATGCTATTATATTATTTTTGGTGACAATATATCGTCCAACAGAATTAGTTATCTTGACAGTGACAGGCCTACATTGTGATATATGTCAGAAGAGAATCTTCTGGGTTCAAGTGACGTCATGTTTGCCTCTATCAGTCGTCCAGAGCAATTACGCCCGCACAAAATACTAAATTTTCCAGGTTGTAATCCATGTAGTGGGAGAAGCTTTTCAAGCAATCTCTCGGGGCGTGGGTTTGCTTATTGCTCACACAGTTTCAGTCCTGAATAGCCCGTAACTCTTACCCTAGTAAGGTGGAGGAGAAAGGTATGACGAGGGTCAAGAATGCCTGTATTTGCGTATCCCAGCAGGGACTGCCCAAGTAATTAGTAACCAGCAACGCATGAATCATCCCACCAGAGAAAAGGAAATGTACAAGACGGACAAAGTCTACCCACCATGCAAAGCAAGCGTTAGAGCAGGATAACAGCAGCAGCAGCAGCAGCAGCAGCAGCAGCAGCTCTGAGCGTGTTGAGCAATGAGTCCGGTAAGCAACTAAAGGGTCGCTGTAGGTGCATTATAGTGAAAGAGATGGGCTGAGAGAGTGACAGTCGCAGAGAGCCAGATGAAACAAGGAAGACAGTGTGGTGGAGGAAAAAGATTTGATGGAAGAGACGAAGCATAAAAAGTCAGAATAAGTGAGGATGCTACAACATGTGAGGAGGGAGAGATGAAAGGATTAAAGCGAGAGAGACAAAGTGCTGGCAGGTGTAATGGATGAAGCACAGGAGAGAAGTTTAGGAGCACGATCTGTGAAAATAATAGAAGTCAGCCACCTCTGCTTTGGAGCTCAAGTTTTCCACCGAGCATGAATTATTCCCCTAGGATGCTGTGAGGGAACGATGGATTTTAGCACTGGAGGAAGAATGCGTGGAGGAGGAACATATCTTAGACCTAATAAGAGAGATGGAAGGATGAAAGGGAGACAGAGTAAACAGTATTAAAGAGGGGAGTAATGTATAACGTATTGTTTAGGTGAGTGAGAGAGAGAGAGAGAGAGAGAGAGAGAGAGAGAGAGAGAGAG
>CALSCE010000016.1:7392054-7402870 GCA_943593645.1 Bovichtus variegatus | reverse complement strand
AAAAAAAGTACCAAAATGACCTAAAAGGTTTACATTAAAACCCACATTGTTTCAAAGCCTGGTGTTGTAGCCGTTCGCTTTAATAACTGACCACGTGCACCGATTCTTTGCCTGCCAGCTGTGATTCTTGCACTTGTATTGGTTTTATTGATAGACCACTGATGGTGCTCATATATTCCCATAATGCAACAGAAGTCAAACCGGTGTGCATACTATCGTGACGCGAGATATAATTGGCCATAGATAGCTAAACAAATGAAGAATTGCATTAAACGGATTTTAGAATTTATTTAAAAAGAAAATTGTGAATATTTTATTTTCCACACGTGTATATAGTAGCCACAATAATATAAATTACAAACGTATAAGGAATACTTATTTACTGTATGTGCATAATTAAAGTGAGTCAAAGATAAAAGATCAAGGAAAGGGGGAGTAGAGACACGCATGCAACATTATTATCTGCTATATTGCAGTTATGTAGGCACAGTAACCACTATCATTTTTCCAAAAATAGATTTATTTAAAAGGAAATGTTGCAATGACTTGACTGCATAGATTAACAGGATAAGAGGCTGAGAGAATGGATGGAGGCCATTTACATCACTCCGACGCTTACGGTGTTCTTTTTTTCAGTGTAAAGTTCAAGTTTGAAACATTTGATGGTAGATTTTCTCACTAAATCTTTGGGAGCTTCATATGGAATGTCAAAAATAATCGAGGCCAATTGAGTTCATTTTGTATTATGTGTGTTCCAAGTCTACTCTATTCTGTGTTCCACACATGTGTAATACAGTACTAGTCTAATGTATTTATAGCAAATGTAGTGGTCTATTGTGCAGACAAAAAAGTGTAACCGTTTGTTATATCATACATCCAGCATATTACTTTGTGTTGTCACTGGGACAACTGGGCCAGTGTAACTCTCCAGCCCAGTGTGTCAATAGAAAAAGTGGAAACAAAAATAAGGTCATTTGTACTTTAACAAATGAGGAACAGTGTGTGTTTACATTGTGCCGTGCCTGGAAGCCTTTGTAGCCAATTAGACTGGAGAAATAGAGAGCTTTGCTTCTGCGCTCTAATGAGCCTTTATGTAGCGATCACAGTGCTGCCATTCATTAGTGCTCAGGCATCATTACTAACCACAGATAAACTGTGTGTGTGTGTGTGTGTGTGTGTGTGTGTGTGAACACATGCTTCAGTGTTATTACATATGTTGTTTCAACGTGTGTGTGTCTCTCTCTCTTTCTCTCTCTGTCTGTGTCTCTCTGTCTCTCTCTCTGTGAGTGTCCCTGAGGGTCCGTCCTATTCTCTTTGCTCAACTATAACTCTAATGTCAGGTCTTTCATATGCTGGAGATGGAGGGATGGTTTGTAGATGAAAAGTCTAGAGTGAAATGAGATGTGGAGCTTCTCCTATGCGTGACTGCACTGCAAGAACAACCCTTCTGTCAGCGATGGAGAGAGACGTGTGTGTGTCTGTGTGTGTGAGCTTTGAAACCTCCACCTGTACGCACTTTTTTGCATAATGCTCCCCTTTATGGCAGTGTTTACGTGCATGGCAAGGGTAAGTCGACAGTTTGAACAGGAACAGAGCTCGGATGACGAAGCTTGTGTTTTAGCATTTTGACCCCACTGACTTTTCTGAAGCTATTGTTGCTGTATTTGTTTCTCATGGGGAGTTGGCCCATAAGGTCAGGCCTTGCAGAGATATTGTAAGTGTGTATACACTAGACTTGTGCCCCATGGGAACTGAAACAAGAGACCGCAGCTCTTTCTCGGGACAGTTGATCCTTTGTTTTGGTTTTCAGGATGGAGAGGGGAGTGGTGGGGTTGCGTACCTGTCAGAACCTGAGAGCCAGAATCCTTATCAGCCACCTGAATGGACATTTTCCCATATTACTCGCACACGTTCACACTCGGGGAGAGACAAACGGCGAGGAGAGAAGTATCCAGATTGGCAGAGCTTTATTTATAGAGCACTTTCATCTAAAAACAGACTTTATAAAGTGCTGTAAAAGTGAGGAATATGGAAAAGGTGAAAAAGTTGAGGACATATTTCAAAAGAAAGATGTTAAAAATAACACCAGAACTAGACAAAACACTTTGAGTTTAACAAGCTGGGGACTGGCAAAAAATAGAATGAAAGTCACAAAGATGTTAATGTTTAGCTGCTTGTATTGTGCTGGTTAACTATTAGGGAGCCAAGGTCTAGTTTCTCCCTGACTTACCTGGCCAGCCCTGGGTTTTGTGTTTATCAGCCATGTTGGGTTAAAGTCTATAGCAGCTTGACAGTGAGTGTACACACTTCCTCCTCGAAATGGCAGGGCAGGGTTTCGAGGCATCCCTCTGACCATAGTATCGTTAGTGTGCCCTTCTCTCATCTGAAAAACAGAGATGCCAACAAATATTTAGGGGACTAGTTTGGTAAACATTTGCTTATTTTTTTTTTTGCTAATTATTAGATGAGAAGATCAATACCACTCTCTGTTAAATATAAAGCTACAGCCAGGAGATGGTTAGCTTAGGTTAGCTTAGCTTAGCATAAAGACTGAAAACAGTTGTCCCGGTTCTGTCCCAATGTAACAAATCTGCCTCCCAGCAACTCTAAAGCTCCCTAACCGACACGCTACCATATGTTCGCTATTTGCCAAAGAGTGCAGATGAAGTGCTGTGAGTTGGCCTGAGCGCCCATTGGCTGCTGTGGCATTTTGCATCAGTACGACCTGAGGGGAGTTCTGGGGATGAACGCCTTGTGTGTGTTCAGCACAGACACCCTGCAGCGACGCCTCAGGCAGAGAGCTGCTCCACTGCAAAGCATTATTCATTCTTCTGAAACGACCTGATGCAACAGCGTGTCAGCCTGAATAACAACCCGATAGTACGATTTAATGGAAATGTAGCCAGCTTTTGTTAATGCACGTCCTCTTTGTCTCTCTTCCCCTTTTTGTCTCCATGCCACATCTTTGTCCTCCCTTCCTCTTTCTCTACTTCTCAATCTTGCATTTTCACAGAGGAAGCCGATTACACGTTTGGCACCAACTCGCTGACCAGGAAGAAAAACACGGTGCTTTCGGCAGTTCTTCTGCGGCCCGACGCCAACAGGAAAAAACCTCCAGTGATAATCAGCCTTCCGAAGGACTTCCGCCCCGTCTCCTCCATCATCGATGTCGACATCCTCCCTGAGACGCACCGACGCGTGCGCCTGTACAAGCACGGCCAGGAGAAACCACTGGGCTTCTACATCCGTGACGGCTCCAGCGTACGGGTCACTCCGCAGGGCCTGGAGAAGGTCCCAGGGATATTCATCTCTCGCATGGTTCCCGGCGGGCTGGCGGAGAGCACCGGCCTGCTTGCAGTCAACGATGAGGTGCTGGAGGTGAACGGTATCGAGGTGGCTGGAAAGTCTTTGGACCAGGTGACGGATATGATGATCGCCAACAGTCACAACCTCATCATCACAGTCAAGCCTGCCAACCAGCGGAACAATGTCGTTCGCAGTGGTGGCGGGGGAGGAGGCGGCGCAGCCTCTGGTAGCTCGGGGCGCTCGTCAGACAGTGGTGCCAGCTACTATGGCTACTCGTCGCACGGTGGGGTCGGTGCCGCGTCCTCCATGCCGTCGCACATCATCCAGAACTTCCCCGTCGGGGAGCTGGAGAGCGACGAGGACGACGAGGACTTGGTGATCGAGGCAGGGGGCGAGGCTGAGCCCATCAGACGCGCCTCCTCCAACTACAGCATGCCCTCGCTGCCCCGCTACGAGCCGCACCTCAACCTCCGCGCTGCCGCCAGCTCCACCTCCGCCCTCTCTATCAACGCCAACGGAACCCTGCCAGCCAGCGGAAGCAGCGGAAGCAGCGGATCGCTAAGCAACGCCAATGCCACTTCAACCACGCCGTCCCCAGACAGAACCGTCGAGAGGCGGAGTCTGGAGGAGGACGGCACTGTTATAACTCTGTAGGCTGGGCATTCACACACTAAACACTGGAAACCAGAGAAAGACAAACACTCACATGCTTCTACTGTGGGAGTCATGGATCAGCTAATCAAACACGGAAACATCCGGCTCCATCATACAGCGACTGAGCCTGAAAAGCACAATGAATAGTGTACATATTAAATCTCACTATGACACCTAGCATTTACACGTCTGCGGAAGATGATTAGAGCCACATGTAAAAAGTTCTGACGTTAAACTCAGACGTTATTATCAGAATTCTGACTTTAAACTCTGAACTCATATAAATTTTTCACATGTGGCCTTGATCCTCTTCCACACACGTCAAACACTGCACTCCATACTTTTCTCCTCCACATGCCAATGACCACGCATGTGTGCCATAGTGGTGACCAACCCCCCCCCCCACTCCGCCCGCTGGAGTTTGCAGGCACAAAAATGTCAGGCAGAGCAGAAGAAGTGTAATTTGATGCCGCCCTGCCCTTCACTTCTAAAAACCACGACAAGCACTTGTTTTTAACCTGGGAACTGTTGTTACGCTGAGCCTCCCCTAGAGGGCAGAGATGAGACGTCATCAGGCCATGAATACATGAAGGTAGAAGTCCTGTGAACGAGTGAATTCCCCTGCCCTGAACAAACACACACTGAAGCAGGATTTTTAGCTTTTAGCATTTGTTGACAATCTATCTGTGATCATTTTTATGCCTTGGCCCCCCTGCGCCCCTCCTCCCTCCCCCCAGGTGACCACAGCATGCGATTGGTAAACGGTTGCAGTACTTTCCACACAACAATCGACCCAAGTGCTGAGATCTGCAATAATACTGTAGTTTTTACTGGAGGAGAAACCACCTAAAAAAAAAAACTAAAAAAACCAACAAGTCTGGGTTCTTTGTGTTGGCCCGGATGCTTTTAACCACTGTTGTTAGCTGTTGTCCTCTTTTTACCTGCTGTGTTAATGACTGACTGATAATTATTTGATTCGAAGGGTTGATGATTTTGATAATTCTTGGGAGCAACTTTTCTTTTGAAAATCCCTTTACCATCAGGCCTGTGTTTTTTGTATTATTTGTTTCTTCTTTTTTTTTTTTTTACACTTGACTTGTACCTCACAAGTGACTGTATGACCAGTTTCCATCTGACCACCTGGAAGTTGCAAGTCCCTTCAGTAGGATCGCTCTTCCTGACTGGGAGTGGGACATCTTCAGAATGACTTTCCCTCATATTTCCTACATATTGCACTCCCTCTCCTTTCCACGACAAGGGCTATTTCCCCTGCTGCGTGTGTACAAATGACAAAATGTGAATGTGATTTAATATTTTCGTTTTGTTTTGTTTCCCCCCTCTCCAGTCTCCCTAGACCACGACTCAATACATCTTCTCTCGGACCACTACAAAT
Source organism: Bovichtus variegatus (assembly GCA_943593645.1). Taxonomy (NCBI): domain Eukaryota; kingdom Metazoa; phylum Chordata; class Actinopteri; order Perciformes; family Bovichtidae; genus Bovichtus; species Bovichtus variegatus. The sequence goes on along the minus strand of CALSCE010000016.1, from coordinate 7,397,517 downwards.
ATATTCATCTTTGTTGTTTTCCAGCCAGAGTTCACTTGGATGTGTCCTGAGACATTCACGTATGAAAAGTGTTCTGATCCACTTCCTTTCTTGAGTCTTCATTCTCACTGAATTCAATTAATGACACACTCTTGAGAGAATATAACTAACCAACTGTATTCAGAATGCTACTAAATATTGACTTTGGGCCTAAACGGCAGCTCAATAGCTAGACTCTAACACGATTCGCAAATAAAACCAGAGAAGTGAGTGTATATGAGAAATAATGGATAAAGTGAGGAGAGAGAAGCCGCCTGTATCTCAAAGTAAGCCCTTTCAGATTGGGTCATATTTAACCAAACGCAGGTACACTGGGCACAGACTGAGTCACTTGCTGTATTTGATGAAGGTGAGGCAGGTCTGTGTTCTGCACACGTCTTGGCTCTGATCTGGATTTAGTATTTCCATCCAAACTGCTGCTTTTCTTGAAAAGTCCCCAACAAGGGTGTAATAAACGTCCTCTCAGCAAACTTTTGACTGACAGATTAGTCCTAAAATTAAAACATAAAAAAAAAAAATCTATATGTTATTTGCCCTTTTGAGGCACATTTTAGATTTTGGGCTTTATAAATTAGAGCTGCACCGAATATTTGGAAGCTTCAAAGCTTCATTCATAACGTTGACGTTCGAATTCCAAATCAACGTGGTGTAGGTTTTTTCTTTTTTTTTTTTGCATATTTATTTATTCTGTTTAAACCTGGTACTTCTGCACAGTTGCAGATAATGATTACGCTACACTAAATCACTGTTTCCCCTATATTTATTCGCCGCTGCTGAAATTTCACACAATCATTAATATCCTCTGCTCTTGTGTTTCACTGAGTTTGGGGCTTTGCCTCTCCGCACACACAGAGCGGAGGAGAGGCAGGAGAAGTGAAGATAACTTTGTCTCTACCGGTTACAAACGGGCTCGGTTGTGAATAGTATTATATTATACTATTTGTAGAATTAGATTCCAGTATTGGCTGCGTAGGATTGTTTCCGAATCGTATAATCCAAACATTTCCTATAACTCCAGAGCGTTCAAAAGTCAACATTTATTGAAAAAAAGATGGACGTAACCATATTCAATAGAGAAAGTTGACTTGATCCGCTAATTCACCGTATTATAGTAAAAAAAAAAAAATTTTTAAAAACATTTTAAGAGTGATTAGGTCATAAAACATGACGCCAGACATTTGAAGCTTCATTCAAAAACCTCAATAGAAGCTTTGAATGTAAAAAAAAAAAAGTATAATTAGAAAAACATTTGGTACAAATACAAATTACTTGTTTTACAGAGTTATTCTGAACTCACCAACAAATGTTCATAATGCAGCTTTAAATTGTATTCGTGGGACCTTTTCACGGAACTCAACAATGAGTTTGCAGATGAAACCTCTCAGAAATGTCTGCTCTCATCCCATGAAACATTCTCCACAGAGAGAAGTCATTCTAGCACGTGTACTTGAAGCGGATCCATAACATTTATTAGAAGTATGTACATATCCATTAACCTTACATGCTGCTGCCTTACATGCCTCCCTGAAGAGGGAGCAGATGGTCTATTATTTCCCTTATTGATTTTTAAGCATTTACTCTCTTGTTAAAAGTCATACCATTGATTTTATCTCGCTCGCTGAAACACGGCGGACTGGACACACACACACGGACACTCGGTAATGTTTATTGGCTTCATCTGAATTTATGTGCACATGTAATGGAACAGTACATTAATACAGACCACACTGATGTTTATTCTTTGTAGTTCTGTTTATTGCTTGAATATATCATGACAGTGAATACCTTTGACTGGAAACCAACGCATCCACTATTGTATTTCAATCTATATGTACAAGGTACCTTCTTTCATGGCACACGGTGCTGATGGGACTCCTTCTTTCGTTCCCGACATTAAACGGTAATGAATGGTACTCTGAATGGAAGACTTTTAGAAATCAATGTTAATTTATTTACTTAATTCCTAACTTTACCACAGGACACTGGAATTGTAACCACAGTGAAGTTGTTATTTATTCTCTAATCATACGTCTGCATATTTTTCTTTCTTTGTACACATTTTATGACTTTATTTTTATAACTGATGTTTCTTTTTTGTTTATTCATGATTGTTGTTTTGATCGTAAATCTCATGGTAGATGTTATTGCCCAACAGATGATTTCAGTAGGTGATTTGACTGGCTAAAGCAACAGGAGAATCTGCAAGATGTGACACTTTTTTTTTTCTTTTTTTTTTTTTTCCATACTGTGAATTATCAATATTATTTTGTGGAAGAGAAACGGTCGTATTAGCACAACCCTCAAAACAGGCTACATGTTTCGCTTCGAGTCACATTTTCTTTTCCAAATGATCGAGCAATGATTTTTTTGCTTGCCAGATAAATCCTATGGTATAGATTTGTAATGAAGATTGTCAGTATTTTCATATCGATGCTATATATATATATATATATATATGATGTACATTTTTATCACATTTAATGAAAATGTTTCAAAAAAAGATTCAACTGGAGATGTATGAATAAAATAGACGTACACCTGTAATTGCTGATTGGAGGGGCTGGATGAAATAAACTAATATGTAGCAATCTGCAATCTGTTGTTGTCTGCCGATGTATAGACACACTTGTGACTGTAAAGGTAAATACATGAAGTATAGAACAGTATTTTCATACTATGTTCTATACTTCATGTGCTTCAGTAATATACCTTTACAGGTTTGTTGGCCCTTTTATTCAAATAGCAATGCAATATGCAAAGTGGCAATGAAATGAAGGTTGAAATATTTTTGATTAGCCATTAAAATAAAAGGAATTCATATGGTGGTGTTTTTTTTTGGTGTCTTAATTTAAATGGAAATGCATTTTAGCACTGGCTATTCAATGTGCCTGCGAAATAGCGCCCCGGTCACATTCACTAATTGGAGAAGATAAACAGACATTTTTCACGTAACTTCATAGTGGCGCTTTAGCTTTAGTGTTTAGTTTTAGCGCCATCTGCAGGACATTTGAGGAACAGCGCTCTTTTCATTGGGAGCGCTTGATTTACCACAGCGGTGATATCCGCGAACTGTTGCTCAGCTCGCCGTAAGACGGCCACGTCTCTTCTAAGTCTACGGTCAATTTAACCGGACACGTTTTCACATTGTCTGCTTTGGAGGCTGTATAGATTCCTTTGAGTCAACTATGAGACTATTGACCCCATTTGGGAGGATACCTGCTCTTCAGGGTGCTGTTGTCAAAACCCAGACAGCTGAGAATCACGTGACATGACGTGTAACCAGCATGGCGGCGCTGAGCTGAAGTAGCGACTCGACTGGACTGACACCGATAGCCTGGCTTTCGTTAGCTTCCCTTGACACCTGCTTACTCGCAGGGCCAGGCCGAGAATGACGGCCTGAGAGAGAAGCGGCAACAAGACCGAGAGATGCAGCAACAACAACACCGGCCACCACAGCAGCAGCAGCAGCAGCACTCGTACTCGAAGGCAGAAAACAGTAAAACCAAGAGCATGTTTCTGTCCAGGGCGCTGGAGAAAATCCTCTCGGATAAAGAGGTGAAGAGGAGCCAGAACAGCCAGCTGCGCAAAGCTTGTCAGGTGGCGCTTGGTACGTGGGTTTGTTTTGCTTACTGGTTTGCCGAGCCCCATGTTTTTATGAGTGCTTCTCTGAAACATTTCGGTCGTGTCTGGCTCGTTTGACAGGCTGGGGAGAGCGGTTAGCTAGCGTTAGCGTTAGCCTCCGACTGGCCTTCACCGTCTGTTCAGCTGTCCGTTGACGTGTACAGGTGTGCTAACTGTGTAGGCATCGCTTTCACATACTATTGCTAATTCTGCAATGCTACCACCCTGCCTTCCCGCCACCGGAATCGCTGTCAACGTCGGCAGGTAAACAAGCTAGCCGTCGTTAGCTAGTTGGGCTAGGTTAGCTAGCTAAACAGACCAATCCCTGTGTTGTACGTAGCACTGTCAGCCAGCCAGACAGCCCCGTCCTGCTCTGCACCCACACACACAGCAGGACACTCTGACGCCCGTGCTTTTCCATTCAACACAATCCCGGATAGTGTTACACACCAGGCTTCATTGTCATATATTGCTGGTTATATTTCAGTTTAATCTGCCCGGCCCATTTGTGTGCAGCCATCTCCTTGTTATATTGTTGTGACAATTGAACAAATATCTTGTTGGTATAGAGGCTTTACAAGCTTCTGATACTCAGTACTGATACGATACAATGAATTGGTATTTGAAGGTTTTTTGTTGCACACTGCCTCTGTTGGTCCCAGTGCAGGTGATTGAGAAACCAGAAGTTGTGCTTCATTATTACGGTTTAGTTCACAGAAAGGTTGCAGGTACAGTGTTGACTGCAAATAAATGAATGGCACTGAGAGGCGGGCGAACAGGTCGGTGTGTTTGAGCTGTGCCTGTCTGTCAGTGAGACTCTCTCATTATTCATGATCCCAGAAGAACACAACACTCCTCTTCGACTCCTCACACTGCCAATGTGGGGTTGTTTTTGTGTGTGTCGCCACGGTCATACTGACTGGCTGGGGTTCAGGTAAACTCTTTGCAAGCTTCATGAACATCTCCTCTTTCCCAACGCCACTCTGTTTTTTAAATATGAAAGTTGTTATGCTGTGGATTTCATTCCATGGCATCTGTTGCCTCCATGATTTTAAATGGGCGCACTGTGGAAAGAGATTAGTTTGTTAATGGCTGTTTTTAAGTGAAACACCAGAGCTTAGCCAGGCGACTAAATGTAACGTTTTTATTAATACCTTTCTACATTTAGGTCGACCAATTTTAGAGCCGCAACGATAAGTCTCCTAATTGATCGACAGAACAATGATCCCCAACAATTATTTTGATAATGGAATAATCGTTAAAGTAATTCTTCATGCAAAAATGGCAGAACATACTGTTTTCAGCCTTTAAAATACGGAGATTTGCTGCTTTTCTCTGTTTTTATATCATATTAAAGTGAATATCTTTGGGTTTTGGACTGACAGAACAAAACACTTAAAGAGAACCTTGCCTGGGATGGACAGTTTTCACTATTGACTGACATTTTAAAGACCAAATGATTAATCGAGAAAATAATCGGCAGATTAATCGATAATGAAAATAATCATTATTTAACGCCCTAGTTTATTTATACACCATGGAGAAAGGAACTGAGCTCACATTTTATTTTATGAAATGGCAAGTCATACTTTCCTGGTGGTTACTTGACATTTATCACTATAACAGTATGTGTGACATTTGTTGTGAATATTGCTTAAGCTCATTTCCTCTGTGTAGCCTGTGAGCGTTGTTTGTGAATCTAATCCCTGTGGTTGGTCACATCTGGCTGAATGCACACTATTATTCACTGTTAAAGGTGTGTGTGTGTGTGTGTGTGTGTGTGTGTGTGTGTGTGTGTGTGTG
>CALSCE010000016.1:7378829-7390225 GCA_943593645.1 Bovichtus variegatus | reverse complement strand
TATATATATATATTATATTTATATATGTTTATTTATAAAATAAATACATACACACACACACACGTGTGCTATTCTTATGATTACACAAAAAAAATTCAACTACTTAATTTCTTGGATTTGAAAGGTTGGATTAATTTATTTCTTCCTTTTCCTTTCTGAACAGGTTTCATTCTCAAACTCATAAAAAAAATAAAAAAAGTTTTTTTTTTGTATTTGTGAGAAAGGATCTACTTAACATAAGCTTTAGTTTGTAATGGAGCCATGTAATACAGCCTAAATAGTGCACACTTTTACTATCTTTCTCACATGTATTCTCATTTCCTTGTCACTTCTTTGGCTTGATAACTTGCCTTGTGTTTGCGCAACAGGTATGATTCATAACTGCCGCTTCATGTGGGTTCCTCTAGTGAAATGCATATCCTGGTTGTTTGGGAAGGGCAAAGTCTCTCCTGCTGTAACAAGCACACAGTTTTATCACTGTTGACAAGAGATTTATAGCTGATTATCAAAATCCTGTCTTACATTCACTACTAAATGAGACCTGAATGTCAGTGCAGTTTATTTAGACTGACTAAAAGAAAACTTGAACTATATTTTTCTAATAATCTTTTAGATTTAATATCTTACTTTGAGTAACGTCAAAGTGCAAACAGCCCTGAGCTGAATGCGCAAAACCTGCAGTATCAGAGTAAGAGAGCTATACTTCTGTGGCTCGAAGAAGGGAAGTTGAGCGGTGATTCAGCAGCAGCAGCTTTAACAAGACACCCTGTCTGATAACTCTTGACTTCCTTTTCTCTCCGTCCAGGCCCTGCTAACGGCGGTGACCTCCCCGCACATAGAGATTCATGAGGGCACGGTGCTCCTCACCGTCAGAACCTGCTACAACATCTACCTGGCCAGCCGCAACCTCATCAACCAGACCACCGCCAAGGCCACGCTCACACAGATGCTCAACGTTATCTTCACACGCATGGAAAACCAAGCTGTTCGTGCATTTAACTTTGTTACTCCAGCCAGACAACTGAGGTCACTTTTTGGCAAAACATGGGGAAATTATTGCGTTCTCCTCTGCACTCTCTTTTTAAATTACATTAAATGGCAAAAGGGACTTCAGCACATTTGATTTAAAGTCATAAAAAGACAAAACATTTCTGTTAAGGGGAGACAGTACAGGGCTAAATATTTGAACTAGTATATATCATCATGTAACCTCCCCAGTTGATTACTTGCATTAAGACACTTATTTTGTGTTCATACGTTTTCTGAAATTGTATGTTTTAAAATGTAAATGAGGCATTCTTATTTGAATATGTGCTAATGTGCTTGCATTTCTGGAATGGAAATCTGAGCATTGGTTAAAGCCAGGTTCAAAATTCTTGTTTTATTTTGTTGACATATTAGAGTCAAAGGTTTTTACTGAGGGGATTTAGGAAATCTTTCTGTATCACTCCATAAATCAGAAAATACTGTAAACTGCAGTAAACAGAATGATTTTTGTCATATTTTAGTTATAAAATGTTCTATAAATTAATGATATCTGAACAATCCCCTCTGTTAAAACCTTCAGAATATAGATGGAAATAAAACTGGAAGGTTTGGTGTATCTAAGTGCTTCTAAAGTGGACATTTCTGTCTCAGAGTCTGAGAAAACTAATTTGTCAAAATGTATTTTCATCCCATTTTTATTCAATTCCCCAACGTCCAAATCCCCTTGTATAAAACAATTCCTCTACATGGCTCCTCGCAGGCTCTGGAGGCTCAGGAGCAGGAGAAGGACCGGCTCCGTCTGCCCCAGCAGAACCCGTCCCCTGTCCCAGGTAATCTGAGGTCCAGCTCCCCCCGCTCTGACCGGACGCCTACTCCGGAGCCACAGAGCTCCCCGTCCCCGGCAGCTAGTTCGCCAGACCTCACTGCCACCGACACCACCAGCTCCACCCCCCCACCACCAGTCCCTGACCAGGACCAGGCGCGAGACGCACCATCAATCAACGGAGAACCAGAGGACGGCAACACCCCGATGAATGAAGGAGCAGAAGAGATCACACCATCAAGAGGTTTGATGAAACCGACATGCTCCGCTTTCAGTTTCAATTTTAAGTTCCAATGCAATTTAAAAAAAAATAAATAAATAAATAATAAAAAAAAAAAAAAATTAAATAAATAAAAAAAAAAAAAAAAATTAAATAAAATAAATAAATTTAAAAAAATAAATAAAACAAATTATAATAATAATCTTTTATTTGCTTTTCTTTTGGAAAATCTTAAAGTGTAACTGTGGATTCTGCAGCTTTCATGCAACAGCTTCTATAATGTTTATGACCCTTCATAGTCTTTGTTATTTGTTTACATCAGATTCAGTTTTTGAAGATGAAGGCATGGAGGCCCCGCCTCCAGCAGCTGAGCCAGCTGAGGAAGCAGACAAACCACAGAGCAATCCAAATCCAGCCGAGTCAGCGGCGACTGAAGGAGAGGAGGGAGAGCAAACCCCGACACAGATGCACCGTGGAACAGGTCCGAGCTTACTTTTTCTATAAATTATCTGTTTACACTTGTTGGCGACAGGGCTTTTCTCTCATGGTCATGACCTGAAAACCTCCATTCCGACCTCTCCTCCAGGAGGTGAGCACCCGGCCCACCCTGTGGATGAGCAGACCGAAGGGGCTCCCCTCAGAGTGCGAGCCGAGGGTCAGCAGATGAACGGCATCATTGAGGACCGCTCTTCTGTTTCCTCCACAGATATGCTGGTGAGCAGTGTTAATACCATTAGTTATTAATCGGTAGTGTGCTGAGGGCAAACGCTGTGGAAATAACTATTTAACTTTGAAAAAAAAGTACTGCTGCAACTAGTTAAGACCTGAACTGGCTTTGACCAGTTTGGCCATTATCTGCCAGACACAGCCCCACTTCCTCCTCAACGGTTAACCGCTTTCTCCCACAATGAACACCAAGGTCATCTTGAGGTCATACCTTCACACAGGACTGATCTCTAATGAGTGCCAGGCCCTGGAGATACCAAACAGAGCAGTAGAGCAATGCAGTGTTTTTTCCATTACAGTTGTTTATCCTCACCTGCTGTAATGATCTCCACTGAAGTTTCAGAGTAAAGTTTAGGGAGTTTGATTCAAGTTTGTTGGCGTTTCATCCTTGTATGTCATCAACATTTTTAAACGTACTCTGTCACATATACAGGCAGCCCTGCTGTGTCCAGACATGGCCAGAAAGCTTCCTTTTGTGTAGAAATATTCTACTTCTTTGAATTTGATCAGTTTTCTTAAAGCTGAGCATCAACACTGTTTTAGTTCCTCTCATCAGTCACACTTGTGCACAGCCAAGGCAAGTTGGAACAGTTCAGTGAATATAATGGGAAAGTAGCATTGCTGCTCCCAGGATTTGATGAGTTAAGTAAAGGGAGACGCTTTTTACCCTGTTGGTAAGATTCTTGACTCAAACCTCAGGTCCTCTGGACACATCTGGAGCTCTCCCACAAACCTCAATCAATATGGAAGTGTCCAAACACAGAAACGGTTTAGACTAATCAGACCAGGGGTGCCCAAAAGGTCGATTGCGATCGACCGGTAGATCGTGAGTGTAGTGTGGGTAGATTTAGATGATAGCCTATCATCTACCCCTCCTTTGGCAGGTCCTTGTCTATAGAATTGCAGAATACAAGCAACTTAATGACGATCAGTTGCTGCTGGACTTGGAATTTTTAACCGATCTGACCAACATGTTGAATGAGCTTAATTTAGAGCTGCAAGGAAAAGACAAAACCGTGGTCAACATGATCAGCTCAGTTAATGCTTTCAGATGAAAAATGCAACTTCTGTCCTCAAAGCTGGAGCGCCATGATTTGGGGAACTTTCAAAACCTGGCATCAGAGCTGGAGACCGAGGGGAAGGTGTGTGCGCAACGTGACAGTGCTACACAGAGCAGATTGACAATTGTCTGTTAGACTTTGACAAACGGTTTCAAGACTTTGCTTTACTTGAGCCAACTGCTACATTTATGTTCTACCCATTTAGGGAAGATATTGAACTTGATTCACTCGCATGAAAAATTGCCACACTGTTTAACTTGAACTCATGTGCAGTGGAGGATGAGATGCTGACACTACAGGCTGACGTTCAGCCGAAGTCCAGGGCTCATGGATAGTTTTGGAACTTACTCACAGAGGAAAAGTACTCAACATGAGGAAATGTGCTACCTCCTTGACTGCATTATTTGGCTCTACTTATTTATGCGAGTCAGCCTTTTCCCACATGAAGATTATCAAGTCCAAGTCCAGGTCCACCATGTTTGATGATCATGTGGAAGCCTGCTTGAGGCAGGCGACCTGCAGTTACTGTCCGGACTATGCAAACCTGGCTGACTATTCAGTGCAAGTCATCAGAGTAAGGTAGTGACCATAAATGTATTGAATTGTATTGTGCCATAAGGGTTCATGCAGTGTAGCAAGGTATGCCAACATATATTGTATATTTAAAGTATATTCAGTACATATATAGATAAATATATTTAGCATTTTTGAATACAGGTAGATCATTTTGACCTGGTCATTTTAAAAGTAGATCACAAGTCGAAAAAGTGTGGGCACCCCTGAATCAGACTAACCGTTTTTTTTCTTTTACGTAGACGTGTTGTTTGCATAAAAAGTAAGACTTGTCTGTCTTCATCTGTGTCAGGATGCTGAGGCCCTGCAGGGACCCCACGGTGCTGCCCGATTCTCCCACATCCTGCAGAAAGATGCTTTTCTGGTTTTCCGCTCTCTGTGTAAACTCTCCATGAAGCCTCTGGCTGAGGGACCTCCAGACCCAAAGTGAGTGTTTGTTCATATGACCTGTAACCACTATAACTTGTACAACCAGTCTTCTTAAGTGTTACCTCATCTCAGTTTACCCCATTCGTATCATATCACACTATGAAAATATCTGTTCCCGTAAAATGTTTTGACATTTACACCTTATCGCTTTTAATTAATATGATTATTAATATTCTTTTACTTTTATTTTCATCTTTTTTTTAATTTTTTTTTTTACTTTGTACTTGGTTATTTTTGGCTTGTCTTACCCATATGCCATCTAGGGTGGGGGGACGGAAGAGATATTTTAAAGACTGGAGGGGCAACTAAGAGCCCTTTATTGGGCAGTTGGTTAGTATACTAATGTTAAAATGATCCTTTTCCAGTATTACAGATGCATGTGTAGATCGCCAAAAAAAAATTTTTCCCGTAGCATTATATTATATTATTATATCATGGTAACACGGAACATTTTTTTATGCGGCAACCTTTTTGTCATGCCACAGTTTGCCAAAATTAATTGAATTGCCTTCGTCTTCCGCACAGCACTCCACCTAGGTTAACTTGCCCTTTTCCCTCCGGCTTTGGCCCTGTCATCTCTAGTTACTGTAACATTAGACCCTGAGCCAGTCAGTGTGAATAGGCCAGAGTAAACTGAGCCAGGAAGAAAAGCTCACAAAGAAGTGCGTCTGGCCTACATTAAATAAATACCTTGATGAAACGCCACTAAACCCGTGTATCTAGTGTTTCCCTCTCCAGCATTTATTAAGGCACACATCTATGCCTACTATGCATGTTGCTGCGTATGCCTCCTCAGTGTCTTCGTCTGTTCTCTTATATATGTTCCGTACTATCCCTCTCCTCTGCAGGTCCCATGAGCTGCGGTCAAAGATTGTCTCCCTGCAGCTGCTGCTCTCCGTGCTGCAGGGCGCTGGGCCGGTGTTCCGCACTCATGAGATGTTCGTCAACGCCATCAAACAGTATCTGTGTGTGGCGCTGTCCAAAAATGGCGTCTCCTCTGTGCCCGAGGTCTTTGAGCTCTCGCTGGCTATCTTCCTCACCTTGCTCTCCCACTTCAAGGTCCATCTGAAGATGCAGATTGAGGTACAGACGCAGAGCAACAGTAACAGACTGTGTCATCTGTGCTCAGTTTGTCTGGCATAGAAATGTACCTGTTGCAGCTTGTTTCGAGTCACACTGACATTTAATCTCCTGACTTTTATCTCCTCTCGTACACCTTGCCTCAGGTGTTTTTCCGTGAGATTTTTCTGACCATCCTGGAGACATCGACCAGCTCCTTTGAGCACAAGTGGATGGTTATCCAGACACTGACACGCATCTGTGCAGGTACAAATCCACTGACACAAACTGAAAAGTAAGTCTTAACTAAAGCCCTTTCAGACATGGAATACATCAAGATCTTAATGTCAGTTATTTAGACATGACAGGACATTTTATGGAAAGAGCCAAATGGTTGTGTGATATTTGGCACCTGGTGTGCGAGAGGCAACGCTGAGGAAACGGCGGTGAGCTGATGGTTAATGATGTGACAGAAGAAGAGTGTTTTCTGTTCTCTCACAGGCTGCATCACTGATGGATTTTGTTTTCTGAGATTGTGGGAAGATCGCCACTTCTCTTCTTGCAAATCAAAAAATATTTTCAATTGAATCATTTATTAGATAGAGAATTCAGCTGCTTGTTTAAAAATGCGCGACAGTGCACAAACATAGAATAGCAAGACGTTAGGACTCATTCATTCATCCATGCAGTTTGCATGAATGAAGTTGTAAATATGAAGAGGGTGATGATCACTGTGGTTGTACGAGGGTTATTTTTTAACGGTTAAAGATACTTTTTATACACTGATCATACATGAGAAGGATCTCAACTTAAAATTGGCTCTTTCACATTGTGTTAAATACTTTATGGAGATGATGATGATGAGGATCTGACAGCATTACGTTCCGACTTGCCGTGTTTGAAGTCTTCCAGAAATGTTACAGGTCAGACATGGTAACAGTGTTGTTAGAACTTTAACCAAAGTTCAGTGATTCAGGCACTTATTCCAGATCAACATGTAACATTGGCATCACATTCACACAACACTCACACACTCGCGTCTTCTCATGACTATGCTGTAGTTGTAACCATTGCTCGCTCAGACCACAAATGTGTGCTCTAGGAGTACGAGTCACATGCACACCAGGAGCACGAGTCACATGCACACCAGGAGCACGAGTCACATGCACACCAGGAGCACGAGTCACATGCACACCAGGAGCACGAGTCACATGCACACCAGGAGCACGAGTAACATGCACACCAGGAGCACTGTTGGTCGTCTTTTCTTTTAGTGCAGCTCTGGAGAGCTCTGGCGGTGGCCCAGCATTTGAGCAAACCGTCTTTGAAACTCTCTATGCAGGAAAACCCAGAGCATGTCATTATTGTATTTACTGATCACTTCAGTTATAACCCTGTTGTATCTCAATGTAGTTACTCAATATAAATTTTTCTCCCACCCCCCCAGATGCCCAGTGCGTGGTTGACATCTACGTGAACTATGACTGTGACTTGAATGCAGCAAACATCTTTGAGCGCCTCGTCAACGACCTGTCTAAGATTGCGCAGGGCCGGAGCGGTCAGGAGCTTGGGATGACTCCTCTGCAGGTACACGGTGTCCCTCTGTTGCATATTGTAAGGAGCAACACCATAGGAGCACAACGTTTGATTAAGTAGGTTCTCTTTCTGGTCAGGGAGTGACAATACCTCCGTAATGTTTCATATTTGTATTTTACGTCCTAGTTATTAAGTTAATATCTAAAATTATAAGCACGCGGCTCCAAAGTCGTCAAGCCTGAGTCAGAGGCCTTCTGGCCATAGGTTCTCACTTATGTGTGTGTGACTGTGTAAATGAACTTGGGCGTTTCTATAATATCCACAGGAGCTGAGCCTACGTAAAAAGGGTTTGGAGTGTCTGGTGTCCATCCTCAAATGTATGGTGGAGTGGAGCAAAGACATGTATGTCAACCCAAACCTTCAAGCTAATCTTGGTAAGTGTGTAGTGTACAGTAAGTATGTGAACAGTGCGCAGGCGAGAGGGGAAGTCTAGACATACATTTTATTGTGTGTGTTCTTTGTTTGCAGGCCAGGAGCATCCATCCGATGGTGAGTGCGGCGAGCTGAAGCTCCCAGAGCCGCTGGCGGGACGTCGAGACAGCATCAGTTCGCTGGACTCCACCGTCTCCTCCAGTGTGGCACTTTCCCAGGCGGACCACCCGGAGCAGTACGAGGTCATCAAACAGCAAAAGGACATCATCGAGCACGGCATCGAACTGTGAGCCCTTTACATTACTGAGGATCAGCCTTTATCTGTGGAACGGCCCAACAGAGTGGAATATTTTCACCTTTTTGTGCGTTAATACTTTTTGTTCTTGTTTCCTCTGTTCTCTCCCCAGTTTCAACAAGAAGCCCAAGCGAGGTATCCAGTACCTGCAGGATCAGGGCATGCTGGGTTCCACAGCCGAGGAAATCGCCCAGTTCCTGCACCAGGAGGAGAGACTGGACACTGTGAGGGATTACACAAACGTTAATTATACAAAGATGTATTCTCAAGCAACAGAACAGTTGTTTTTATTTACTCACCCCTTTACTTCTGCGTCCACAGACACAGGTGGGAGAGTACCTGGGCGAGAACATCAAGTTCAACAAAGAAGTGATGTACTGCTACGTGGACCAGCTGGACTTCTTCGGGCGGGACTTTGTCTCGGCACTCAGAGCGTTCCTGGAAGGCTTCAGGCTGCCCGGTGAGGCCCAGAAGATTGACAGGCTGATGGAGAAGTTTGCTGCTCGATACTTGGAGTGCAACCAGGGGTAAGGACCACCTTAGATTCACACAAGAGTGGAGGGATGTAACTAAGTACTGCACTTAAGTACAAATTCAAGGTACTTGCACTTAACTTGAGTATTTCCATTTGTGCTACTTTATACTTCTACTCCACTACATACAGCTTTAGTTACTTTTCACATTAAAGATTTTTGATCCCCTTCCAGTGAAAACCATGTATCTGCAGGTGTGTTGATATTGAATGTTTGTGATAAACTTGATGATGAGATTCTCCTTCTTCTCAAGCTAAATACACTCTTTAAAAATCCTCCTGGATCAGCTGGAAAATGCACCGTCACCCAGCTGAAAACAGGCTGTTTTTCTGAGAAACTCACGAAAAGTCAACTTTTTCTAGACGCGTGGTTCTCACAGGACAGTAACACTACAAACATGATTATCTTTATAGCATATGATTTTAAACTACCCAACAGTATATAAAGGAGTTCCAATGAACACAACCGTAAACATCTACAGCAGTAAAATCCAACATGGACATTAATGGAGCAACAATACTAATCCAAAACATCATTAATAATAGGGAACCTTTTACTGCATAATCGATACTTTTACTTTTAATACTTTAACATTTTTACTACTAGCATTCTGTTACTCAAGTAATGTTTTGAAAGGATATGAATACTTTACGTTCGATGAAAAAGAAAACGCACTGCTAACCGTTGCTCTGATATGTGTCCTGTTTTGCAGACAGACTCTGTTTGCCAGTGCAGACACTGCCTACGTGCTGGCATACTCCATCATTATGCTCACCACAGACCTGCACAGTCCTCAGGTGAGAACGCTTTGATGTCCCGTCACTGTCATCCCCGTATGTGGACCGTTGTAACATCCAGGATGCACCTGTGTCTCGTCCCTCTGCGGAATATTTATTAGGACTGCATCTAACAATTATTTATTTGAATTATCGATTAATCTGCTGATATTATTTTCTAGATGAATCAATTAATGGTTTGGTCTATAAAATTTCAGAAAAATGTCCATCCCAGTGTCTCAAAGTCTAAGGTGATTAATTTAAATGTCTTGTTTTGTCAGTCCAAAACCCAAAGATATTCTCTTTTAATATGATATAAAATAGAAAAGCAGGAAATCTCCATATGTTATTCAAAGCGCCACACCAAGGTTTTACGCAGGCAAAATGGAAGAAAAGCAATACTGCTAAAAATAATTGTTTTGTTTTTTTTGGGTAAATGCAAAATGTCAAAAACAAAGGCAAGTGGAGTCCAGTTTGAGTAAACATCAAGAGCTTGAAGGCTTATCAGACAGCAAGACACTGAGAAGTAGTTTATAACACTCTGAGACAGGATTGTATAACTCATGTAAAACTCCTTACACATTTTGTAGGGATGTTGTCACAGTGACGACTGTTATTTTTTGGCTTTCCAATCGCAAGGTAAACTGTAAACGGTATTTGACTGGGCACAGAAGCGCCTTGCCGGGTGAAGTTGCGTTGCATTCCAGCAAAAAAAAGTCCAACAAGGTTCAACGTTTTTGCTGGACGAGCTTGCGTTTCTTCACCAGAGTCCTCTGTGTGGACTTCTACAAATAGCTGCTGCACCTGATTTTTATCTTTGCTGACAGACCACCGTGACAGAGGAAATTGCATCTGAAATTTAAAGTCTGGGAAAAGCAAGTGTAAAATATGGCACACCGTGACACACGCACACACAGAGAGATGATGTCAGACAATGAAATGTTCGTATCCTGGTAATTTAATCCAGTAATTTGCAGCAGGCTCAGTAAATATCCCCCAGTGTATAAAGAGCAAACCAAGACATTAGGCAGCTTATTTGTGTTTGTTAATTCAAACATATGCAATGCTTGAATAACTCAGCAGGAAATGTTTTCCACTGTGTCCCATTCCCACACTACCCATTTCCTCCGTTTTTAATTAATCGCACCAACTGCCTTCCTCCATCTTCTTCAGGTGAAGAACAAGATGACAAAGGAGCAGTACATCAAGATGAATCGCGGCATTAACGACAGTAAGGACCTGCCTGAGGAGTATCTGTCTTCCATATACGACGAGATCGCAGGCAAGAAGATCGCCATGAAGGAGAGCAAAGAGTTCTCAATCACCCCGAAGTCCACCAAACAGAGTGAGTACTTCAATTCTGCCAGGAACAGTCACTGAAATGAACCGTCACACACACTGGCTGCATAAAAAGAGAGACAACGTACTGATGTATCACTGTGGGGTCCTCTACGCTCAGCATCTGACACTGTTCACTATTTTTGCTGAAAAACATCCAAAACATTTCTGTCCTCCTCCCTCCAGGTGTAGCCAGTGAGAAGCAGCGGCGTCTGCTGTACAACGTGGAGATGGAGCAGATGGCGAAGACGGCTAAAGCTCTGATGGAGGCCGTCAGCCACGCTCAGGCCCCCTTCTTCAGCGCCACACACCTGGAGCATGTCAGGCCCATGTTCAAGGTATTCCTTTTTACTCTCTTCATTTATTTTTTGTGTGTGTGTGTGTGTGTGTGTGTGTGTGTGTGTGTGTGTGTGTGGTTGGTTTTGTGTGTGTGTGGTTGTGTATGTTATGTTTCAGAGTCACAGCTTGAAAATGGCAGCAAACAGATTGTGTGAGTCCGTTGTGTGTGTGTGTGTGTGTGTGTCTAGCTAACTGTATTATTTAAAGTTTAAGAAAACCTACTGTTGAAGAGACATTGAAAAAAAATGTCTATAAATAAATGCATAATG
>CALSCE010000016.1:7348212-7373829 GCA_943593645.1 Bovichtus variegatus | reverse complement strand
ATATCTCAGATGCACTGTACATTACAGTGGAGTGTTTGTTAGATGTTATAATAACTCTCAAAGGAACCCAGCATTGCACCATATGAACTGCCCCCTCCCCCTACCCCAGGTCCCCCACTATCAGAGACATGGTGATCAGGTGTGTGGCTCAGATGGTAAACTCCCAGGCGGCCAACATCCGTTCGGGCTGGAAGAACATCTTCTCAGTGTTTCACCAGGCAGCCTCCGACCACGATGAGACCATAGTGGAGCTGGCCTTCCAGACCACTGGGCACATCGTCAGTGAGTATGACTGTAGCGCTTTTGTCAGGGAAGCCATGTTGGCTCAGGGGACTCAAAAGAAACCCGTGTCGTGTCAGCTGAGACTCAACAGTGAGACGGATCCTCTGTCCTGCTTAAGCTCTATGAGATATGAGAATTAATGACGGGAAAGATTTAAGATCGATGGAAGCCCTGAGGTGCGATTGTTGTGGTGATCCGTTATCTAAGTCTAAATTGTTTTCTCTCCTGTGTTTGTGATTTAAGAACAGGTGGACAAAGGTTTTGCCAGGATAATCTTTCTAAATTCCTTTTAAAAACTAATTTCATCTGTGGAAAAAAGGTTTTGCCAGAAAATCTTTTCCAATCCATGAATAGTCCTATTTAGAACATGGGGTAGTAATGCAAATAATTAGAAAGTTATGCTAGCAAAACCTGTTCAGTCATGATCAAAGGAGGGAAAAGAATTTAGATCAGACTTAGAAAATGGATCACCAAATGGATTTGTTTCCTCGTTTCCGTAAAGATCTTCTTAACCAACCAAATCATTCCTGTTTCTTATTTCCATCACTCTTCCCTCAGTGAACACCTTCCAGCAGCACTTTGCAGCAGCTATTGATTCGTTCCAAGATGCAGTGAAGTGCCTGTCAGAGTTTGTGTGCAATGCAGCTTTTCCTGACACCAGCATGGAGGCTATCAGACTAATACGACACTGCGCTAAATACGTCTCAGAAAGGCCACAGGTGGGAGCAACAGAGTTGTGACAACACTGGTTAAAAAAATTATTAAAAAAGATCTACCATTGTAAGTAGCACTGTGTGGTTTCTTCAAATCTAATGATGTGATATTCCACTTCATGCGCCTGTCCAGGCCCTGAGGGAGTACACCAGCGACGACATGAATGTGGCCCCCGGGGATCGGGTGTGGGTTCGTGGCTGGTTTCCCATTCTGTTTGAGCTCTCTTGCATCATCAACCGCTGCAAGCTGGATGTCCGGACCAGGTAGAAGAAGAGCTCATTCATTTCACTGTGGGGACTGGTTTACAGTGATGTGTCCCCAAAACTTCTAACCCTCGTACTCTACCTGCCCCGATTTTTTTTTTTTTTTTTTTTGTCGCAACAACAAAATGGATCAAAATACATAAAATCGAACAAACAAAAAAGGATGTAACACAAACAAAGTGTAATGCGTAAAATTGAAGCATGACTGGATAAAAACAGTCAAAGTTAACAGAACTCATTTCCATAGTGGTCCTGGGCCCAAATCATGATAACAACAGACAGCTGAGCGTCTGCTACATTACAGACTGAAGTGAAAGTTAACATGCAAATGTATTTAGCATAGCTAGTATAACCCTAATATCAATAAGGACTAATAGAATTAAGACTTAAAATGTAGCAAGATATTACTTAAAAGATGACCTCAGTACAATGGGGGGAAAAAAGCAGTAATAAAGCAATTCACTCGTTAGTTAGTTAGTCACAATACAACAAATTGACCATACAGTTATGAAAGTGGTTAAATAATTCTAAATCATTGAATCAAAAATAAAATGAATATAAAGTCAAATAAAAATATTCATATAATAGAAAATGTAAGAAAAGGTGTAGGCTGAAACCCGAGCTTATTGTAACTTAACAAAGCATACCCTCACTCTGTCTTAAATAGCAGTGAACCAACACATATAATAATAATAATAATAATAATAATATATATATATATATATATATATATATATATTATAAATAATAATATATTAAAGAACTACAACATCATAAATCAGAAGCAGATAAATAAAACAAAAACTGATAATTTCTCAGGTTTGGTCAAAATAAAGTACAGTATGTCAGTCAGTCATGCCATGTCAGTCAGTTTGGTCTCATACATTGCATCTTTCAAATGTTATCTTTTTGTCCATTTTGTTCTTTAAATATACACATATTATGACATTATTTTTGATTAATTGTTACACAATTTTTATAAATATATTTATTTTTAGTTATTTCTTTTGCTCCAACCATTATTTGTAGAGTTTTAACTTACCAGGTCCACACATCTTTTGGTGCATATGATTTCACAAATAAAGGTTTGATTGGGTCATTATGCCTGATTGACAATTCTTTTGGCTTTTTTTTAAAAAAAATGTTGCACTATATAAATTGAATTGGTGCTAGTTTTGCCAGATTCCCCATATTTCATCACAGTATATAATGTATGGCAGTACGAGTGAGTAGCATAGAATAAATAGTGATTTGATTCAGGGTTTCCTTTAGTGTTGTTGTTGCTGGATGCAGAGCTGTGAAGCAGCACTACGGATGTGTCAACTGTTGATCTTTTTCTTTCTGACAGAGGTCTCACGGTCATGTTTGAGATCATGAAGAGCTACGGCCTCACTTTCGAGAAGCACTGGTGGCACGACCTCTTCAGAATCGTCTTCCGCATCTTTGACAACATGAAGCTCCCTGAGCAGCAGACAGAGGTCAGAGGTCACTGGCAGCAGGCCGCCAAGTCCCATGGTTGTTTGTTTCTGTTTTTGACAAACCTCCCAAAGTATACCCTCTGTGATTTGGAGAGGCAGAGGACTACTGTATAAACAAATCCAGAAGAACTGCTGCTAATCTTTGTCTTTTTGTTTGCCTCCAGAAAACCGAGTGGATGACGACAACATGTAACCACGCTCTGTACGCCATCTGTGACGTGTTCACCCAGTTTTACGAGCCTCTCAGTGAAATCCTGCTGGCTGACATTTTCACACAGCTACAGTGGTGTGTCAGGCAAGGTGCGTGTTCAAATTCATATTTGTCCACACAAAGAGCAAATCATGCTCATAAGGCGGAGAGGTAACATCCTCTATGCTATGTCAGATTTTACAATCTAAGCATATTACACATAACAGTTGTACCTTCACTTAAAGAAAGACTTTTTTGTTAACCTTCTCTTTTATTCTTTACTGTTGGGTGTCTTTTTACTGTAAATTATATTTTAAATTTTATACAATTCTTCTTGACTAATTTATTATTTTTTTTATTTAGCTTTTTATTATTATATTTTTACTTTGTATGTTATATGTTTTTTAATATCACTATTGATATCTTTTTCTTTTTTTTTTATTACATTTTTATTTATTTATTTACTTACATTTCTATTTTTTTAAATCTTTTTTACTTAATATTTATTACCACTATTACTGTCACTCTATCTCTCCATGTATACCTGTATTTGCCTATACAGTCAATGGTATTTACCTAATGTACATTTACTTGAATTGGGCATTGAGACTTTAAAATTTCAATAAAGAAAACGGCTAGCTTGTAGTTAGGGGTAGTCTGTGAGGGACTGTACAAACAATTAGTTTCACCATTAGTAACTAGAAGCGTGTGAATAATTTAAGATGGTGTACTCTTATTAAAAGAAAAACGAACGCATAATTGTCCGCCTATATTGTCTTCAAAAATCTGTGCATGTTCATTACAGTATCACAATCCAAACATTCAGCATGTGTAACATGATTCTGTTGACGAGAGTCACGCACACACCTCATGACCCTCAGTGAAGTTCCCAGTGTTTGTGATGCGTCAGCTGGTCTTTAAAGTCCTCATCACCTTCTTCTGCAGACAACGAGCAGCTGGCTCGGTCGGGTACAAACTGTCTGGAGAACCTGGTGATTCTGAACGGGGAGAAGTTCAGCCCCGAGGTCTGGAAGATCACATGCTCCTGTATGCTGGAGATCTTCCAAAACACCAGCCCTCACGCGTAAGTCCTGAACCACTGTACTGTCAGCCAATTTAGTTTCAATTCAATCCGCTCCAGAATGTTACTGAAACTGATGGCGTTCATCATGCGTTACTGTTTTGAAGACAAAACACACAGTTGTCAGTTCATGAAAGAAAGCGGCGCAGAGGGAGGTTTAATGGCAGAGTAAACATTAAGGCTAATGTAGTTAAAGGCTATTGTGCTTCTTTGACAGGATGTTATCACAACACCTGATCTGCTGTTCTGTTTGCTTTACAGTTTGTTGACTTGGCGACCGGCTGGGCAGGAAGAGGAAACTGCAGATGGCAAGCATTTTGTAAGAAAATAAAAAAATACTCTCTTATAACTTAACAATAATTACAGGATGTTCAACAGCTGCTCAGCAGATGTTTCATACTTGGCCTGAAACATGATAAGTAAATCATATGTTTCCTACTAACCTTCCTAGTGTATCAGAAGTGTGACACTAACCTGTGAACGTCCACGATGTCTGTTTCTGTTCGTCTCCAGGAGGCTGATTTTGACAGCCTGTCCCAGAGCAGCTACGACAGAGCTCTGTCTGAGAGAGGACACAGCCAGATGTCCAGCGACGACACCTGGAAGGGCAAGTCCAATGCTAGTGAGTACACACGCTCGCGCACGCACACTCACTAAAAACTCAAATTCAACCTGACAGGAAATTTGAATAGTGGAAATGAAAAATAAATGTACACTTATTTGTATATTTATTGCATCATTTACTTATTTCAGGATTTATTTCATAGCCATTTTTATTCCATTTCATAGGCATATTTATATATTTTTTAAATATTGAATGAAATAGCAATGCATATAGTCACTGTACAATTGCACTGCCATTGTTGCATTTTGTCGCTATTTTTTATTTTATTTTTATAAATACTCGTATCTCTACACCACATGGGTTTGTTTCTGTTCTCCAGGAGTTTCAGATCAGAAGCTGTTTGCAGGGCTGCTCATTAAATGCGTGGTGCAGCTTGAACTTATCCAGACCATAGACAACATCGTCTTTTACCCAGCAACCAGCAAGAAGGAGGACGCTGAGAACATGGCTGCTGCGCAGGTAAGTTACAACCGCTATTATTTCTTGATCACCTTTTTTGTTTTATTTATATTTGAGGAAACTGTGTTACTGTTAAAACCTTCTTTGAAATGCTGCTCACTAATCTTGAATTATATAGTGTTCAAGTGTCAGATCAGGCCACTCAGAAAACCTTTAAAAGGAGCTGTGTGTAACCTTAAAGTTGTCTGAAACTGTCCTCCCGTCAGCGAGATGCTTTGGATGAGTCTGAGGCTGAGGGAGGCGAGGCGGGATCCGAACAAGGCATGTACGGACACATGACCTCTGCACACCTCTTCAAGCTGCTAGACTGTCTGCTGGAGTCGCACACCTTCGCCAAGGACTTCAACTCCAACAACGAGCAGAGGACAGCACTGTGGAGGGCAGGTAAATACGAAGTGCTCCATGGTGGCTCAGTTCATAAAATGCCATCCCATTCTCCTGCACTCGGGCTATAGTGACGTGCAGGATGTTTAAGAAACAAGTCAAAGTTATGAGGCCGTCTGTCTGTTGTGAGACAGCCTTACAACAACATCTGTCTCGCAAACGTTCAGCAGGATACTGTGTTGTTGCCAGCCTTGAACCTGAAAGGTTTCACTTGTTGGATTACCTCTCTGCTGAGAGCACGTTTTCTTTGTGTTATAAGTATTCAGGCCATTCAGAGGATTATCTGATAGGCCTAGGTTTTTAGAAATGCACTCTAATATATATTTTTAAAAATCTTAATTTTAACTAGAAACCTGCAGACATCTTGTATAATAAGTTACATCTGCCTTTGCTCATTCCGCCCTTCCTCTGTCGTCTTTGTTGTTGTTGTTGTTTTTTGTATGTTTGGGGCATTTTCTGCCCCGATAAGAAAGCTGACGGTGGAGATATGACAATGTCAGAGGGAAAGACACAGAAAATGACGTACAACAAAGGTCCCTGGGAAGACTCGAGCGATGGACATTGTGGTTCTTTGCTAGCGCCTCAGTTCTTTGTCTTTTTTTTTTAGACTGAGACAGTAGAGTTACAGATATGAAATGAAGGGATTGAGATGGGTTTGACATGCAACAGAGGCCAGAATCGAACCAGGGACATTGCAGTTATATACGTCTTAACCACTCGGCCATATAAAGCCCTCTGTTGTTGTTGTTGTTGTTGTTGTTGCTGCTGCTGCTGTTTTTTTGTTTTTTTCCAACAATTGCTCCTCTTTGGCCCTCAGGCTTTAAAGGGAAATCCAAGCCCAACTTGTTGAAGCAGGAGACCAGTAGTCTCGCCTGCAGCCTGAGGATCTTGTTCAGGATGTACTCTGACCTTCAGCTGCAGGACTCATGGCCTGACATCCAGACACGCCTGCTGCTGTGAGTACAACATACTGCAGGGGTTTTGGTCTTTTTTGGTGGGATTTGTTCACAATGAGAAAAATCTACAATATTACCAGTTCATTTTCTAAACTTATCTAACAGATAGAAAATGCCTTGTAAAACAAAAACAACACGTGGTTTGTTATTGCCTGCTTAACCCTTAGATAAATAAGCATCAGCTGTGACACAGAAAAGTGCAGCACTGGTGTTCGCTCTGAGTTGTTATGACACATGGCTCATCCCTCATTATATATTTATGAAGTGTGTGTGTTGGGTGTGTTTGTGTGGCCTGGTACAAATCACCTTGTGTTTTTCACTGGAGCCGTTGACTCATGTATTACAGCAAGAATATGCATGTGTGGTGCTGATCATTAAATATCAGGTTTTGGTGATTTTAGTTTCAAGATGTGTAGCCTTAGCCTGCTCTCCTACAATAGCAATAACGATAGTAACGATGATAATACCTAACCACTTCTGTGTATTCAGTGTTGGAGATGCATCCGTGTTGTGTTGGTTATGATCCTGTGTGTGTGCTGGGTGGTCTCTCTTAGGGTGTGTAGTGAAGCGCTGGCCTACTTCATCAGTCTGACCTCAGAGAGCCACAGAGAGGCCTGGAACAGCCTGTTGATGCTGCTGCTCACCAGGACGCTACGGCTGCCTGATGACAAGGCAGGAACACACACACACACACACACACACACACGAGCGCAGAGTTTACTTCCAACTAAACATTAGTATTTAAATGGGCAGCAATGCTTCATGACTGAAACTTACATGACTTTTATTTACAAACATTATGTAGCTCTGGATAATAAATATGTTCCACTGCGATTTAAAACCGAACTAGGATCAGAAATTAAGGATGGGCCTGGGTCAAAAATACCATGGAAAGTTGATCAAATATCCTATGATTAAAGCAACTACAAGGAGCTTTCATTTTGTGCTGATTTTGGCGGCCCCTGTGGACAAAAACGATAGTGTTTCCATGAGCTGCACCGCCTCCTGTAAAGATCTTCATCTGGCTAGCGTGTGCATTTGTTTCGGAAGCGAAAAAGAAAGACTCAACTTATTGATGAATGTTGTTGAATCTACTTTTTCCGTTTTTTAAACACATCTGTTTGCTGGATGCATAGCGATGAGGTAATGTATCTATTTGTGGCAATGTAAGATTAATAAATATTATATGACAATGTTGAAACACAAGATTGACGTAAAACCACGTATAGCAATGCATATCATAAAAAAAATAGACATATTACACACCACTCTAGGAGGAAAAGCGCCAATCCAGAATCTGTTTTGAATCCTTTAAATTCTCCATCTGTTGAAGGTAGTTTTCACCCATTCTCTATCACTGTCACTTTTAGCTTCTAATTTTTTTTCTTTCTTCTGTCAATCATTTTTCTTTCTCTTTGCTGATCCTGCCCCAGTATCAGCCATTTGCTGGGAATCCTGTGACAGGCATTAAGAATAACTATGAAAGAATATGCCATCTTTGTTGCAGATGGTCTCCATTTGCTTATTTAGGTCATATTGAGGCATAAGAGGTTTCATAACCGGTTAAATACTCCTCGTAGTAACTTTAAAAAGGATGGGCATCAAAGGTGTATGAGACCCTCTTGAAATGTAATTTTTTATTTATTTCATATTTTTGTGATCATAAACACTGTTGTGAGCTGTTGCCTATGACTCATGCATGCTCTGTGTAAGTGCATGATTCACTTCTGAGTCATGGCAGCCCATGACTCAGGGTTTCTTTACCGGGGCATTTTAGACCAAAACTATAGCAGTTTTTAGTTAGAAAACAACCCAGCATGCACCTTGAAGCAGTAGGAAATGCTGGCGTCATGCAGCCAGCTTTAGAAGAAAATGCCAATACCACACTAACCACTGCATCAACAAAAATTATAACAGTATTGTTAAAGTGGACTGGCCGGCACCAGCCTCTTGTGCAAGGCCGGCTGTGAATTTTGGGGAAAAGCTGTTAAAACAAATCTTAATTATACAAATTGTGTTTTATTTGCCTGAATGCAATTTCGTAATTCAATGAAACACAAATGGCCTCTCGACACAATGTTATGCCCTGCTGTGAACTCCAGCAGCGGCCACACATCCCAGAGCAGCCGCCCTTCCTTTCTCTGTCGAGTGTGTTTTAAATATCTCCAAATGCACTGCTTGGCAAATACTTTGGTTAGCAAAGATTAAAAGGACGGTTCACCCCAAAATCAAAAATTCATACGTTTCCTCTCACCTGCAGTGCTATTTATAAATCTAGATTGTTTTGGTGTGAGCTGCAGAGTGTACAGATGGCACTCTGCTTGTGGTGCTCAAAGCGCCCAAAAAATTGAGTCAAACAAAACTCAACAGCTCTTTGTTGAAATCATGACCCGGTTACTCAAGATAATCCACAGACCTTGTTGTGAGCAGTTTCATGTAGGAACTATATTGTTTCTACCAAACTACACCCGCCAACTAGTGAGCCTTCCTTATGCGCAGTGATACGGTTGGTGGGTGTAGTTCGGTAGAAAGAGAATAGTTCATCATTTTATATATTCTCACTTGTCTCCTTCTTTTCCAGTTCAAGCCCCATGCTTCCTGCTACTACCCCCACCTGTGTGAAATGATGCAGTTTGACTTAATCCCCGAGCTGCGAGCCGTCCTCAGGCGCTTCTTCCTGCGCATCGGCTCCGTCTTCCACATCGCTGCTCCAGAGGGGGCGCATGCCCGAACTCCCATATCCTAGAATGAGTGGGTGCAGGATTGGGTGGACAGACGGGTGGAGAAATGGAGATGAAGGAGGACATTGTTAGGTTGACACATAAGACTTTCCCCCACTTTTGGACTGGAACAGATTACAGGAGGAAGATGACAAAGACTGCAGCTTTTCTGTCTCTGTTCAGGAGTCTGCATTAAAGTGTTCAGCGTGTCTCTACTGCACTCCGCTTGTAGAAAAGTCTTCACCCTGTCCTTCCTCCCTTCTCTCTCGGGGATGAACAGCACTGTGACCAGCACTCTCTGCTGACTGTTTTCATTCATCATCCCCCTGACTCATCTCAAACTATAATGACAATAAGAAGAAGAATTGTAAGCAAATAATTTATTGATATTGTACCTGATTTTGATTGTTTTTCTGTTTTTTTTTTTTTTTTTTTTTTTTTTTAAATACTTAACAAAAAAAGGTATATCTACATGCTGAACGATACCATTGAATTTGATGAACCTTACAGTTGCGGTTTTGCGAAAAATCTCTCGGCCACCTGTGCCTGTTAGAAAACGACGACACCATCAAGTGTCGCCCTTATTGTGAGTTTAGTGAGCTAATCAAAATGTGTGGTAATAGCTGAACCCTCATGTATCGATGCTCTTCCCAAAGCATTGTTGGTCACTTTAATGTTTATGTTCCCTCTCATGTCTGTGTTCTTCGGTAGCGGGCTGTTGACTGAAGCTCTGAGCTGCAGATGAAAACGATCTTGCATCTCTTGCAACACTATCAAAGATCTAACGCGGCTTTGTTTGAACCGTCCTGGCACCTTCTTTATTCCATATCAATGAGATTTTACTTATTTATTTTTGCTCACTTGATTTCTGATTTATTTTTTTCCGGGATGGTTTACAATGAAAGGTGGGTTGTAGACTGGCTACTTTTCTCTGTCATACATTCCTTTTGTGTGTTGACCCAGTAAGCCTGACACTGAAAGACTTGACATGGAGTCGGCTCCTCCTGGCTTTAGAATTACAGCTGTCTCATAAAAGCCTCCATTAATCCATCATTTGGCCCTATAAGGTGACACAGTGGTTGTCTGTTTCCCACACTCTTTTTGCACATCTGTTGCAGACAGTTTGCTCACGTATTAACGCCTTCTGGTGTATCAACACGCTCTGGATGGTTGGAGCGCCCGTCAGTGTCGTGTCACATAACATTCAACAGTAGAGTTCAACTACAGAACGGTTCGGGAACGGAGTGAAACCAAAAGTCGCATCTACAGAGAAACTGGAATCTCTGGATCCTGGATCCTGGATCCTTCGTAGTTAATTCCATGCCTTTTTTTTTTTTTTTTTTTTAAAGAAGGATGTATGTAATTATTTAAAGTGCATTTAAATATTTTTTGAGAAGCATTCCTTCCCTCGCAACTATGGATGTCTACTTTTCTTCCCTGAAGCTAGGGAATATATAAATATATATATATACAGTAAATGAAAAAAAGCAGACTGTAAAGTTTTCAATGTAAGATACATAGAAATGAAAGTGCTATACGGTTCTATACATAATATTGTGATGTAATCTTCCAAACATTTGGTGAAGTAATCAATAAACCTGAATTCTGATCCACTCTTGTGACTTTTGATTCAGTTTTAAAATGCTTTTGAGCTTTCTCACAGTGAACATTTAGACAGGTGGTACTAATAACATTAATAAAGGCTGCAATCAAAATGCTCCAGTTCCAGGGCTGTGGTGAACAATTTTAAATAAAGTAGAAAATGAACACGAGTGTATGACAAGTTCACTTAAAACTTTAAATGTATTGCATACATTCATTGTTTCACTTGATAGAATCTACGGATCAATTCAAATGAAAACACAAACTACATCATGGGCCAGGCTGCGACACTGACACGTGCAGAGTGGAACATGTATATATACCAGAAGCCATTAATGTTAATAGTTACACCTGTGCTTTTCCTTCTATAATGAGACACTACGATTTTCTCAAGGGCACTAAAGTCAGTTTTGAGTTGAGACGTAGCTCTTTGACCCTAATATTTGTATTTAAAATAAGTCATTTAGTTGTTTGTTCGTTCTGTTGCGGGAGTTAGAAGTGTGGAAGAGGGGGTTTCCAATGTTTCTATAAAAACATGTCCACAGAGTGGCGCGCGGTACTCAAGCTGGCCGTCGGCCTGACGCGCGCCACATTTTGGGGTAACAAAGGTTACCATGGAGACCTCTCACATCCTTTGTTTTGGCGAGTAAAGTGGAAAGCTGCCTAACATCTGCTACACGGAGCCCTGTTAAGGAAAATGCCATGTTATTAATCCTTAAACAAGATTAGCAACAATGAGGAATGTGATAGATGCACTTAACTATGAATTTACATGATTCACGTAGGGGTCAGACACCCCGACATACATAAACTAGCTCACTTTTAGCTAGTTAGCCTTAACGCTAACTGGGACTTTCTTGCTGCTAGCCGGTCCACCTAGCTCTCATATGAAGTCAAGAAGTGACCCGGTGTGAGGACTACATTTTTCCTGATAATGCATATGTTGCATTCTCTTCACGCTGGATGAAGCTGTCAATTATTACTTGGACTGAACAGAGTCAGTCGGGCTGGCATGGTGAAGAAGTTACGCAGAGGACGTAGCTGTGTGGGCGGATCTGTGGGCGCGGATCTGTGGGAGCCAGTAGCAGGCTAGGAGATCTCCGTCGGCGGCGTTAGCCAGACGGGCTAGCAATGACGGATAGGATTACTACTGCCGGGGTCTGGATTGTGAGACACCAGACATGATTTTATGGAGACCACCCTACAAGTAAGACTTTCTGGTCAGGCTAAGAATGTAATTCTAATGACTGTGGTCGTTGTGTTGGTGAAATTACGAGTGGAAGAGTGGTAGTGAGGGCGGATTTTCCTTTCTGAATCCAGAGGAAGGAGGTCGACGGATTTGGAATGCGTAACCATCATTTTGTTTCCATCAAGCTTTTCCCGTCAAATTCGGTTGGATGCTAGGTATACTTGCACACTGAAGTGAAGGATTTTGCTACTGTAAATACACCTTTCTAGGTTACAGTCTATGGACGTGCGACTACACTAACACTGTATATGACAGTGACAGCCATCTTCACGAGCTTACATCGATGCCTACAGTGTCGTTAGTATAGGCGGAGCTGTGTGTCTGTAATGCTTTGCTCAAGAATTAGTTTTGTAATGATTGCTGGCGTGTTGAAGTCTAAATCTTGAGATGGAACAGAGGGTGGTGTCGCATTTTTCTGCCTTGTGATTAAAGGTCTTCGCCCAGTGTTTATGACAGGAGAATGGGAATGGCCTGTGCTGCCTTCAGGGGCTCCTACTAAACCCGTTCATCCGTTTGTGAATTGTGTAAAGTGTGCCTTTGAATGGAAACACCTAAATGTTTCTTGAATAAAGCAAACAAAAAAGGCACAATTGAACTGCAGGGACTATACGGCTAGAAACGAGAAATGCACCGCTCGTGTCATTTATATTTTAGTTAATGTAATAAACTAAATGAGCTCTGTCACAGATCAAAAGTAAACAAAGAGTGGCATAGAGACATACCTCCCGCACTAGTTATGTGCACATAATCGAAAAATGAAATATTCTGATTTACATCGGTCTCTATAATTGTTCTTTACACTGTTTGTTAGGCTTGTAACAGGTAAACACTATACTTTCGTCTCCGGTTATATTAATACATGGAGTTTTATCATATTATGTATGTGTGTTCCTGGGTTTAAAGGCCAGCATAAACGAGTATTCCCGATATGATCGTGATCCAGATATTCAGACATCTCTGAAGGCGTCGTATTACGTAATAAAGGAGGGCTGGGCATGCAGAGAGTGGAGGGGGAGACGTAGGAGGATACGTGCAAACATGCACACTCGAACACACAAAGTGACTCGCTTACAGTCTTGGATTTTGACAGTTTTGTTTTTACAGACAGTCTGACTGACATATTTGGGACATTTTCACAGAGGGAAAGGGGGAACGAACCAAGGATAACTCTGTTTTTCTTTTATTCATTACTGCTGGTAAGATTCGAGGGTTACTCTTAATATCTTCCTATAGTCTTCATATCATAGAAAAATGGTAATATGAATTCATGTTTAATGTGGAGATTAATTACATCGAAACACAGATGCGTCACACAACCAGCGCATGCAGCCTACAGAGGCAGTACACTATCGCTAACACACCGTGGTCGGTTTATCTGTAAGTTACAGTCCAGATTCCACAGTAATAAACAGGAACACAGCCTTCAGTTTGCTTTATGCGAGTTAATATTTGAGCGATTGCCTTTACAAAAGTTTCTTTCAGGTGCGACATGTCGTCGCGAGTCGTTGGTATTCCTATAGGAGCTGCGTGGTGTTTACATCAGTGGTGGGGCTTTTAAAACCCGAGCCACGTGCTGTGTAGCTTGGGACCATGTGGCTCTTGTAAACACTGATGCCTTGTGGGTGTTCGTCAACTGCAACGGGCTGTTTCTGTTTCTTTTACCACGAAATATGGCCTCAATAGTCAGCTGCTGAAGGTATGTTTTGTGAGAAGTTCTTGTTGGCTTGATTAAACTACCGCACTTTGTTTGGCCAGGAGTCCGTGGAGACTGTATCGGGCTTCCATTGTGCTGTGAGGAAGAGTAGAATATTAGCCTAGTATGTTATGTCACCAGCACTATTTGCATGGAGCTCCCCTTCCATCCGCCTCATACACGAAGTATGATGTCCCGCCACTTATCAGTTTAAATGCCAATCTTGTCATTGGAAAGGTCAGGTTCCCACATGATAAGCAGCAGGCCGTTTGGGATCATCAGCAGGTCATGTTCCTCCCACATCTTTTTGTATATACACCAGTTAATGGGATGGTGACAGGGAGCAGAAGATGAGGGAACAGCTTTGTGACATTGTCTTTTGTTTCAGGGAAGTAGGCTCACTTGAGCTCAATTTACTGGCTGCAGGATATTGACATTAATGAAGTACATTTTTACTATACAATAGTATATACAATTACTATGCAATTAATCACTCTTTTCTCACCTATGGATGGGCAATATCAAACTTTTTTTAATTTGATGTATCAATATTTTTTGTTACAATTTTTGACGATACCAACACTGATACTGTACTGAAAACGTTTCGAAGCGATGCAGCCACCCCCATTTTGTATTCATAACCTTTTTATTATCGATATATTTTTAAAGGAATTGATACCAAATGAGTTGCTTTTGAGTATCGAAGTATTGATCCCTCAGTATGGATCCCTTAGTATGGATCCGCCCATCCCTAGTCTCAACACTAGTTTGGACAGTGTCAGAAGGCACACAGGAGAATAGTGTTGGCAAATTAGATATAACTTCTAATTAATATGTACATGCTTTTTAAAATTCTCTGACTGTTTCTTTTCAACACACGAATCAGGGCTGCAACTAACAATTATCTTCTTCTTCAATTAATCTGCAGATTTTTTTCTCTATGCATCATTTTGTCCACAAATGTCAGAAAATAGTGAAAAATGCCGTCATCATTTTCAACACCCAAAGGAGATATATTTGGATTTCTTGTTTTTTTTGACAAATGGTTCAAAACCCAAAGACATTCAGTTTACTGTCCTATATGGCAAAGAAAAGCAACAAATCCTCACATTGAGAAGCTAAAGCCAGAGAGTGTGTGTCATTTCTGCTTACAAACGTTACAAAACCAGTTTCACCAATTTAATTTCCTGTTAATCAAACAGGCAATTAATGGACTAATCCTTGCAGCTCAAATATGAATGTATTTGTAGATATAGCTATTAAGCTTTTTTATAACCATCATAACTCTTGTTTTTCAGCAGCTACATATATTTAATAATTTTACAGTTGAACAGTAGTAGTTTAATCATGATGTTATTTACATTATTAATAGGGGAGTTTTATAAATTCACAATTTATTTAGAGTAACTTCACACACAAACTGTGTTAAAGGTTCAATATGTAATTCCGAGCCACCTGCTGCAAAGACAGGGGTCGGTATTTCACCTCTAATCTGGGTCCATACAATCTCTAATGTTTATATTTTAGTAGTTAGTAATTCTAATGTTAGCCGGGGGCTGTAGTCTGTGTAATGTTACGGCAGTTTGTTTATTGGACTAAATCCAAAGTGGCAGAAACGACCGCATATTCATCTCATCTTCCCGGCGGCGGCGCAGCCAGGAGAGCAGCCCGCCGGGGGAGGAGAGAGGTCGGCACTCGGCAGCCAGCGCTCGGCAGCCACCTCCGTCAGACGGAGCCCCAGTCAGTGGCCAAACTGAAGTTACGCCGTTTCCCGGGGCTGCCGACAGCTATACACTCGGCGAAACGGCAATTGTAGTTTCATAGTTTCGTCAATGCTTAACGCACAAAATGAATCAAGATATTGTAAAATATGTTTGCTAATAGAGCTTCTAACTTTGAGTTTATGAAGGGTTCACTGCATTATGCTCACTATTCAATGACACTGTAAGCAAAGTCGTAAGTAATTGGATACTTTTTTATTTGGTCCTTGAAACGTAATGCAACTATTTATTATACACTAAGGTAAAGTTATTGTTGAGAGAGCTAGCAGTGGCAGCCAACATCTACCGTAAGGTTATAGTAATCTTCTAAAAATATATAACATCACCTGTGCTTTCATGCTAAAGCAGAGTCGTGCCAGACCAGTATTAAACCCAGAATAGATGCAGTACTGTAAGGCCAGCATGTAAACGTATTAATGCATTCAGACCAATCTCCAGCATCAATATTGGATAATATTGGCTCGATATATCTGCGAAAAAGACAGTTTTGTAGAGAAATTCAAGGGCATGCTAAAGTGTGACAGTATTCAGATGAGCGTGTAAGTAACAGAGAGCCTGGAGCTGACAAAAACAAGGTGCCTTAAAGCTCACTCTGAAGGTCAGAGGTCACTGATTAGGAGATTGCGACTGTCTGCGTGGACCCTCACGCCTCTGATCTCTCCTCACCTAAACCTCACACCAGCCCTCCCATTGTCACACACAGACACACACACACACGCACACATTTGCACTACTATTGTCTCATTAATATCATTGCCATCTGCTCCATATGTAACAGTCCAATTAGAGATGCACTTTGGCCCTACCTGTCCAAATTTAATTTGAAAGTCTACAGCCATCCCCGCACACGCTTTCCTCATGCACACACACACATATATAATCACAGCATGCTTATAGGGTTTCCAGACCTTGACCTTTCATTGTTGTCTCTCTGCAGGGCCTGAGCTGATTTGTCAGCCTTGTGTAGGTTTGGGTTTCACCCCCGAGTGTCCTCTGGATATCAGCTGACCATGGTGGTCTGAACAGAGGAAAGCCCGGCACAGCGTGAGTTTACAAGGCTCGACCGAGAGAGGAGCAGAGACGGACCGGAGCAACGAGAAAAAGCATATTAAAACACAACATGACTCAAAACGGAGAACTGGTGGTTTCCTACGTAAACTATAAACTCTCCCAGAGAAATTATCCTCTCAACTACATGGGAATCATAGAGCCTCCGAACAGGACCGATGGGGGGGAGGCAGGGTCGGGCGAGGAGCAGCGGGTTGCGACGCACGCCAACGGGACTTTTAACGGCACAAGTCCCGGGACCCCACCGGCATCTCCGCTGCGGCAGCAACGGTTGCCGTCAACGACGAGCCTGGACGCAGTAAAAGAGGCCCTCCGGGACTCAGCTAACGAGTTCGAGCTGCGGTACGCCCGCGCCTTCAGCGATCTGCACAACCAGCTGCACATCACGCCGGCCACGGCCTACCAGAGCTTCGAGAACGTGATGGATGAGGTGTTCCGGGACGGGGTCAACTGGGGCCGCATCGTAGGGCTTTTTGCTTTCGGTGGGGCGCTGTGCGTGGAGTGCGTGGAGAAGGAGATGAGTCCGCTCGTGGGCAGGATCATTGAGTGGATGACGGTCTACCTAGACAACCACATTCAGCCCTGGATCCAGAGCCAAGGAGGATGGGTGAGTCTGACACACACGCACAAACATAAAGAACATACATGTCTGTTTATAAAGTGTGTTTCGGTGCTTGTGACATGCTGCTGTGTGCTTGGACTGTATAGCCCCTTTCATACTCTTCAACATTACTGGGGTACATTTTATGGATAAGGTGAGCTGAGGTCGCTGTATGGAAAATGTCCAGATTGACACCTTTCTTACAGAACACCACTGGCAGTAACACTGGAGAACAGATTGGAAAATAGTTGAAAATAAAGATAAATCCTGTCCTTATTTTTTCTAACTGATCTGGAAAATTGTGTAATGATGCTCATGGCCTTTGTTGAAATGATGGTGTTTTTAAGTTGTGTGAGCCGTGGCTGTGTTAAACATTTTTGTTATTATTTATTCAAGTGTTTTACATGTTATTCTTTTTTTGGATCACATTACAGCAGCAGTTCACATAGTTATCTTTAGTTACATAATAGAAAATTGAGTGTTTTCCATTTGAAATGGAAAACAAACCAAAAAATGAAATATAAAAAAAAAACAAAAAAAAAAACATTTCAACAAATAAAAGGGTGTTTGGGTGAAATATACTTTTTATACTCAACCCAAATTTATATTGCTGAAGCCTCATAGAGAAGCTGATTCTTCCCATCACAAAGATTTTTATAAATGATCTCATACTAGTCCTTCATAGATGGGGTGTCTGGCTTAAACCATTTTGTTGTAATTGCTTTTCTAAAAGCCCAAAAAGAAATTTGTCCCAAATATAGCAACTCATTCTGTATATATCTTACGCAGAAAAGTATTTATTTCTGGACAAGCCCAAAGCACGGGGTAATGATTGGCTTCCTGGGAGCCACGCTTCCTCCAGCAGCTGGAACAGCCTGAGAGGTTTCTGACCTTCTGAGCAGGAGTGATAAAATATCTATGAAGACTCTTCCAGCCAAACTCTCTCCATGAGGTTGAGCTTGATATCCTCAATTTGAAATCCAGACTTCTTGAATACAATCGTTCCCATTTTTCTCAGCTGTGTGCCTCTCTGCCTCGTCTGACCATTTGATCATTGGTGTTGAGCCTTATCTCACTGGGGAAAGACAATCCAGAGCAGAGTTTTTTATTCCAGCCCAACATGTTGAGACTTATTTTATGCAGCTGGGCCAGATAAGGCAGCAAGGTAACATCTCAATAGCATCAGCCTCCATGAGATTGTGACATGACACGGGGGTGGAGTTGTCTCTGAGGCTAGCGGAGGATAAAAGACTTCAGATTTGATATAATAGAGAAGAGCTCGATAACATGCAGCACACTCGTGGTATATAAAAAAAAAACTCCATCTGTGCTTAAAGGCAGTAAAAACAGAGTGTTTGTGTGGTCAGCAGCTGGTTCAGCTGTTCTCTAATTGATCAGCAGCATAGAGCTCAATGAGCTGAATCGAAGTGGGAGCTTAACAGGCTACATCAGGGCTTTGTAGCTCTCTGCAGCCTGTCTGGGGATCGAAGTTCTCTCATCACAGGGCGGGATAAAGTCCACGGCTTTTACAGATAGCCCTTTGTTTTACTCCGGTCAGTTGATTGGCTCTATGCTTTATTTCTCTTCTTCCTCCTCCACTATCTGTCCATTTGTTGTCCTCTGCACTGTCCTCTCTTCTCTTCTGTTCTTCACAAAGGCAGCTGCATCCAGATGAAAGCTCTTTTTTTTTTCTCTTGGGTTAACTGGAAAGTGGGCTGTCCTGGTACTGACAATCTCTGTGTGTGTGTGTGTGTGTGTGTGTGTGTGTGTGTGTGTGTGTTGTGCGAACACCTCCAGGACAGTAAAGGTCATCTCCGTTCCTTTGTGCTGGCCATTTGATGGTATGAAGGAGAGTGGGGTGAGGGGCTGTTTATATTTGCTCCAGAGCTACGTAACGCCAGGTCGAAGGTCGATCTATGGAAACTGACATCCCAGTGGCTGAACAGCGTACCTAGACGAAAATCCCATCGGACAGACGGTGGTTCTGCTGTTGTTTGCAGTGCAGACCTAGAATCTGTTTATTTATTTTCAATGTTGGACTGGAGATAACACCAAGGAGAGGGGCACAGCGAGGATGAAGTAATGGAACGCGGTGACAGGATATGATATGTGATAGTAAAGGCTAAGGCTTTGCATCATACAGATGTTAGTTGTTCCTTTGTTGAAGGGATGCAGCAGCAGCATCCTCCTTACCGGCTCCCGCATGTCTGCTCTCATAAATACACGACTGCCCCACTTCTGCTGCCGATGTTTTTTAGAATATACATAAATATAAATAAATAAGATATTTATGAAATATCTCAGACACCCCCATGTTCCATGTTCCCATCGAAGATGATTTTTCCTCTAGCCCCACCATCAGGTTGACATTTTTGTTTCGGAGTGAAATGTCTCGACAGCTATTGTTGTACTGGTTTGTACACGCATTCATATCCTGTTCAGTATGTATAGACACTACTTGGGTGATCCATGACTTTTCCCTCTAGCGCCACCATGACTGTAACATTATGAATCAGTCCTTTACTTTGGTTTATGACCAAACGCAAGCCTTAGCTGTACGCTGATTAGCAAATGTTGCATGCTAACACGCTAAACTGAGATGGTTAACATCGTGAACGTTACCTGCTGGACATCAGCATGTGAGCATGCTCAGTACAGCCTCACAGAGCTGCTAGCATGACTCTAGACTCTTATTCTTGTTGGTTCTATGTAAGATCGCAGGTTCATAGGAGACCCTCTGTATAGCTAAAACAAACGCACTGAGATTATGTGAAAAATAACTACCGCTTAATTTAATTATTATTTAGTTGTTATCATTTGTCCAAACAACTGTTTAGAGAGTAGAGTTGCGGTAAACAAACAGGAGGCATGTTCAGGGTGAAACTAGATCAACCATGAAGAGGATGGTCTAAAGGTTAATCTAGTTTCTCATCCTGTCCACTCATGAACATTTTTTTATCATCACTGTTGTCAACGCAGTGTAATCAACACATCTGTGGTTGATCTCTATGACCTCATGTAGTCCAAATCCTCCATGCACCAACACACACACACACACTCCCTCAAACACATTTACGCACTCGATCCAGACGGTTTGCTTTGCAACAAGTTGGACTACCAACATCCGTCGCCACGCTGTGGCTGCGTGTGCTTAATGGCTTGCATGTCAGTGTAACCCGGAGAAGTGAATGACTTCATCTGAAATGCTGAATGGATGAGTCCTGTTGGTTTCACTTCTCCTGCCGCAGGATGACATTGTGTTGAGCACATGATGCCACTTCCTTCCCTGCTAAGCTTTTCACATACTTTACTTTTATTCAGTTTTTGATCGCCTGGTGCTGGGGAGAGAGCGTTGGGCTTGATATGTGTCCCGTGTTAGTTTCTCATAAGGGGACACATGAGCCTCAGGGGTAGTCCCAAGATGCAGTGGCAAACTAACATCTACCATTCAGTAGGCGGTTCACTGTACAGTCCTGCCATTTCTTCCCATCACACTATTGCTTTCCTCCTCTTTGTCAGAATATCATTGCGCTCTTCTTTTCCTTTTTTAGTGTTTTCTTTTGTACACTTCAGGGAAGGTGTACGTTGACTTTGAAACAGTGTCTCAGAGTAAACCCACACAAGACTTTGGTTGTTTTTCTTTCGTTCTGTCTTTTATTTCCCTCTTTCTTTCTTCCTTCCTTCCCTCCCCTGATGCCTCCTCACAGGCATGAAGCACCAAGCCGTTGGCAGATGTGGGAACCTGAGTATAGCTGTGAGGCAGGTGTGCTTGAGTGTTAGCTGATGAAATATTAGTCTGCTCTAAGCAGCAGCAAGGTCACTTTCACTCAGCTGCTCCAACACTGTCTCATGACCTTATTGTTGCTTCCCAAATTTCAGTTTGGAAGCATTGTGACAAAGAAAGTAGAGAAAAGGAATGAGAGGAAATGGACAGTTTGTTTGTAGGTGATACTCAGCAATAGAAAATATGATTTAAATGGATGATGTAAATCAATCTTTTGGAGCTAATCTTGAGGTAAAGTCATCGGTGTTGGCATCATTTGTTGACGAGTGTTTCCCAGAAGTTGGGAATTTACTGTATTTGTGGTTGTCTGAACTCCATAATCTGACACTTGAGAATATACTCAAAGACATCATTGCATCCACAAGCCAACTACTTATTAAGAAAGCCATAGTTTCCCCCAATATTACTGCACATGAATGCACCATTCTGTCTAGAGCTGAGACAATTAGTTGATTGATGGATCAGTAGATTGACAAAAAATGTTTCAGTCATTTTTCAAGCCACACATTCTCAGATTTTGGCTTCTCAAATGTGAAGATTTGATACTTTTCTTTGTCATATATGATAGTAAACTCGACGAGTTATTTGAATACTTTGAATAATCTCCTTGGGCTGTGGGAAAATATCTTCTGACAAAACGATTAACCGAGACAATAATTAATGTAACCCTTTGACTCTGTGAAATTATGATCTACAATGTTCAATCATTTCTAACATTTCAGAGACAGAAATGTTAAGTAATCATTAGTTGCAGCCCTAATACTGAGTTTTCACATTGATTTTCAATCCAAAAAGAGAAAAAGTGAGGCTGTCTTTTGAACTGGGGAAATATTGAAAAGTGGAAGTTGTTTTGAGCAAAGCTCGCTGTCAGGAAAACTGATAAAGCCTCAACCTAAATAATCCCATTGGACCTTATTTAGAAGCCTCCAATGTCCAGGATGCTGAGATTTAAGAGCAGATTCTCCCTCCACGTCCTGTGGTGTTAAAAGAAGCGCAGGAGTGAAGCCATATATTGTCAGATAATAGACCTTGGCAGGCAGCAGAGGTAGAGACAGTGCCATCGACCTAATAATGTTGTTTCCAGCAGAGCAGGCGATGGCAGTGATTACTCAGTGGAGATTGAGCCGCCTCAGGGTGGGGGTACGGGGTTATTACCAATTATAGATGAATAATATCTCAACCTGCTACTGGGGAAACAATGTTTTTTTTCCGTCTGACAGACTAATAAAGGCTAAACTCATTTAGAAGAGCCACACTGCCACGGTCTGGGGAAGCTTGGCTCAAGCTGGGGGGGGGGGGGGTCAGTAGAGTAACAAGGGAAAAAAGAGACCATTATCCCAGTGGTTGTGCTTTGTGCTGTCGTCGGTCTTGGTAAGGTCAAAGTAAAGTTAACTACAAGAAAAATGTCCTCAAGCAGTGAGTCTGTCCATTTTGCCTAGTTTTCTTTAGCCTATTTTTCAAATCACATCTGCCACTTATGGCTTTATAAAGTACATGTTACTATACCACGGGTGGACGCTATGGCCAAAACTTTCTAGCACAGGATTTGTCATTTTGTCATTTGTCGAATTGTCTTTTCCTGCAGGATTAGTTCATCTTTCATCAAAAAAAATTGACAAAACGATGTCAATGTCTGTATTTACAACTCCACTCTCCTCATCTATGTCTGCCAATATCACCGTTGCCTTGCAAGGCAGCTGGATTCACAAGACTGCGAGAATCCCAAGATCACACGAGAATCACTGGATCACAGCTAACGCGGTGGGAACGGTATTGCCAAACCTCCACCGGTGGACACGTTTTTACCGTCGCACGGTTATATCGCCCAACCCTAGTCTGGTGATGTTCTATAATTTTCTTCTTGTCAACACATCTGAAGAAAAGACCAACACATATGACCTGTGCCATGCAGCCTCATTGTTGTTCTAAAACACATCACAAAGCCACCACTGTTGCATTGGGTGACATGTTCCTTCATTACTATGAACACACACACGCCAGAGTTTATTTTGACTCAATACCACATACACCTTACCTTGTACTTCAGCTGGATTCTCGTGATATCACAAGATCACACTCACACAAATCCATCTTGTCAGGTAATGAGTTTGTGTCCGAAACCACAGTGGCTTGGACCAATCGGGAGGAGCTACTGGCAGCTACAGGCGCGTTTTTTAGGTGCGCGTGTGAGACACAGAGAGGCTACTGTTCGTTCAAAACAACAATGCTGCCGCCTGAAGAGGTTAGCATAGATGCTGCAATAGCATCAGTTATATCAGAACTGGAGAGTATTTTTAAATTGAAAGAAGAGCATAGAACGGCTCTGAAGGCTTTTTAGTATTTTTTTTCCCCCAATGACTGCTTCTCAGATGGTTCTGTGTAAACAAAGCATCTGGTGAGTCAGGTTAACATACTGTACATCGTCTCGCTGCTAAAAATATTCCTCAACAAATTCACTACTTGTTATTTTACTAGAAACAATGGTCCCAGCTGTTTTAAGGGAATTGGCGAGCCTTTTAAAAACTGGATGAGTTTTGGGCTGAGAGCCACAGATTTAGTGGGTAGAAAAGTGCAAAAATATCATGAGGTGGACTAACATGTTGTTTGTTCTGACCTTTTCATGGGAGGTGTTGACAGTAACCAAGACATAAACAGTCTGTTTATCTATATGTGTGATTATGAATGTATGCGGGCTGTCTGTACTGTAAAGTGGGTTAGAGACTGAGGCTGTAATTAAAGGCCCAGGGAGGGCAAGTCCATTGACTTGTTTTGACACGGGAAACACCTGAGCTTCCTTTGTGCCATTCTCCTTCTCTCTCTCTCTCTCTCTCTCTCTTTCTCTCTCTCTCTCTGTCTCCTTCTCTCTCTCTCTCTCTCTCTCTGGCTCTCTCTCTCTCTCTCTCCCCCTCTCTCTCTCTCTCTCTCTCTGTGCGTGTGTGTAATTAGCATGCACATAGAATAGGCAGTTAGATCCACAGAGTCGTCTGTCAGACTACCCTACCGGAGAAGAGCAGGAAATCTCACCCTTGGGACCCATCCAGCCCGCCTCTGTCTCTTTCTCTCTCTTCCTCTCACACCCACCCCCTGCCCTTCATCTTCTATACGTCTCTCCCTCTGTTTCTCTCCCATGTCCTTCCACCTCCTCTACGTGCACCCCTCCCAATGCCACGCATCGATTTCTGTCCCTTATTTTTCTATCTGTATCTCCTTTCCTCCTGCCCCCTCCTCCTCTATTCCTCATTTTCGAGCTCCTTTTTAATTCCACCCTTGTCTGCCCTTCCTCCCATTCCCCTCCTCCTTCTCTACATCCATCTATCTCTCGTCTACCTTATAGACAATAGTGGCTAGACACATTATAGAGCAGACATGCTACCACACGCCTCGTCAATCTCGCTGTTAACCCTGTGTACCCCTGTCCAGTACTTTTCCCCATGTCAGTTTGTTTATCAAAAACACACCCCGAACATTGCCACCAGTGCGATCGATTCCCTCTGACTTGATCCCTGCTCACTACCCCCGCACCTCCACCCCTACCTGTGCAGCTGCCACCATCCCTCCTTTACTCCCTCCTTTACTCCCTCCTTATCTGCCTCCACCCCATCCACCTCCTCTTCCCCTAATCACTAATGGACCATGTGTGTCCAATCAGGACAGATGTCTTTTCTTTCTTTTTTTTTTTCTTTTTTTTTTTTTATAAAGCTTTCTGACTGTTGTTTGAAGGACAGTGTCCACAAACTGTGTGTTTGTTGTTGTCTTCTACATTTGAGCATTTTATTGTACGGTGGCACGCTGCAGAGGGGTGGGGACGGCGGCAAGGCAGGCTGGTCATGTGACTACCTCAAACAAAGGACCCGTGGCCACACACACACACACGCACACAGGAATTTGCCTTACTGGCTTTTTAGCTGTGCTCACAGGTGTGTCGCCGCTTTGCAGATAGAGCCATCGCTGAAAAAGACGCGCTGATCTAAAAGCGACTGCCATTGTATCATTGTTTAACTTGTGACACGCATAGAATACACATGCACAGACAATGCTCCCGAAAGCCTTTTTACATTGGATCAATGGCGGCCACTTTTGTTGGTGCGGGCGTCAATAAACGCCTCTGTGTGGTGGGCGGATCTATGCAGATTTGTGTGTGTGTGTGTGTGTGTGTGTGTGTGTGTGTGTGTGTGTGTGTTATGTTTCAGAGTCACAGCTTGAAAATGGCAGCAAACAGATTGTGTGAGTCCGTTGCCAACAGCTCCATGACTTTTTTTCCTTGTGTTTATGCAAGTATGTGACGATATAGAGACTCTTGGACCAAAACCATTATTGTGTAGTCACAGGAGGCCGTTTGAGGAAAAACAGTACCGTTCCTCATTCAGTCTGCCTTTTGCTCTATTTTAGATGTGACAAACTGGTGCAAAGGACAGTATCATTTTTTTTTTTTTCTTTTTCAAAATCTCGGGGGCAATTTTGTGAAAGACGAGACCTTTAGCCCTGGAGCATGAAACACACACAGAGTGAAACACACACACAGCCCTGAGACATCAATAGAGCCTCTAATGACTACATTTGCTGCATTTAGACTGCATCAGAATCTCTCCCTGTGTTCCATACTCATACACAGATGCTGTTTACGTATACAGGCAGATATCCAGGTGTGTGTGTGTGTGTGTGTGTGTGTGTGTGTGTGTGTGTGTGT
>CALSCE010000016.1:7323041-7335836 GCA_943593645.1 Bovichtus variegatus | reverse complement strand
CACACACACACACACACACACACACACACACACACACACACACACACACACACACACACCTAAGGACTAAGAATCCTCACATGTTGAACTTTTGAGAAAAAGACAGAGAAGAGGAAGAGTTACTAGTATTCATGTGTTATTCCACCTCGATGAAAAAATGTGCGGTTTTACAGAGACAGACATGTTGTTCTTTCATTCACTGAAGCGATTGTTCCTTCTATTCCTTTCTCCACTCGTTCTGTCTTTATGTTTGTATGCATTAGTTTTAACAAATTGTTGGTTTCCCATGTTCGACCCCGCAAAGACGCTCAAACTGACTCCCGTCTTGGCAGATATAGAGTCGGTGTGTTATGGGGCCCGGGCTGCTCTACGTGCCTCGTCCCACACAGACGGCTCTACAATAGCTTTGTATGTGCCATATGGAGAGTGATGGCAGGGGAGGATGTAGCACCTTCCTGCTGAACAGCTTCTGTATAACATCACAATCCATAGTTTGTCTTGTCCCGGTCTTTCATGCGTATTGGTTTTGTATGAGTGCTGAAAGAGGAGGAGTCAAACAGATTTCAGTTAACGAAACACGGGAGTCTTAAACTGAATTCCTGTTAGTGTCTGTTGATGTGTTTTTGTTTTGGTGAACCATTAAAACCCCCCTGCCCCCGCTGATCTGCGCTCTATGGTCACACTTGGCCTCGATTCGAGCCGTTTGTGTTTAGTCAGCCTGCAGAGTGCCAGACCACTGTGTGCAGCAAGTTCTCCGAATCCGTGCAACTGCAGTTCATATGAGCTCAGAGCCTCCATGTTTACCGCACAGTAGCTGAGGAACGCAGCAGATACTGTAGCAACGCGTACAACAGACAGAGCGACACATGAAAGACCCTTCAGGGTTGGATATTTGGCTACGTTTTTTATTTTTGACAAGACTTTATTTTAACCCCCTTATTCAGCATTTCTAAACAGAAAATAGACATTTAATAAATGGTTCATAAAACGTTATATTCTAGTGTTTATCAATGTGTTTGTCAACAATAATAACTTCTCCTATGATGCATCCATAACTGGTGTACAAACAGTTACTAAATGACTGACAAAAACATCATGTAATCATATTTTAATATGATTACACGCATCTTTACAGTCTGATATTAGGCATTTATTAATGAAATGATCATTCACAGGCAGGTTTTGAAATAGTCAATTATTTAGGTCAACATACTAGAGGGGTTTAATGAATAAATATAGTAAAGAAATACTCCATATTTCATGTTGAATTAAAATGGAACAACTAAAGCCCGGCCGATACTGATATTTTGGAGTTTCTAAAATCAGATAATTATATTGGCCGACAGCTCAGAGGGACATTTTATATCGTCCATGCTCTCTGTTGGACAAACTGACCAGTGACACGGTCTCAAACCTAGTTTGGCATTTCTGCTCTGCTACTGGTTTTTATTTATCAACCCACATGTACACTGATACAGATATCTGCCATGAGATAATATCAGCCAATATATTCATAAAAAATATTGTTATTCATTCATTATCTGATCATAGTCCAGTTATATGCCAAGTTATAATTGTTGAAAAAAAATAAATAATACATTAATAAACACTTGAAATACCCTTATGTTGGTTTAAAACTACATTATGGTGCGTTGTAAACTATTTATTGTTCCTTGAGGTGGAAACATTTAGTCACTTGATGGATAAGTCAACAGCTTTAATCAATTAATAATTATCAAACAAAAATGACATACTCTGGTTAAATGTGGGGATTTGCTGCTTTTATCTAATGTCACGTTATATAGTTGTGAATTAAATATATTTGGGTTTTGGACTGTTGACATTTGAAGACTTGATTTAACAGACATGTCTCACTGTTTAATCAAAAAAATAGAAACCGACAAAAAAAAAAAGAAGCGTTATTTGCAGCTATAACTGTTTATCCTGCTCAGTAGGGTTAAAATAAAGTGTTTATCATTTCCATGCTAATTCTGCAATAAAATCTTAATCATGTGCTGCAATGCTCAAACAGGTTATTTTTCATCTGTCCTAATTCAATAATCAGTCCTTGTTTTTCACCATTGGTCAAATCTTACATTTATCAGTGACAGT
This sequence comes from Bovichtus variegatus, assembly GCA_943593645.1. Classification (NCBI taxonomy): domain Eukaryota; kingdom Metazoa; phylum Chordata; class Actinopteri; order Perciformes; family Bovichtidae; genus Bovichtus; species Bovichtus variegatus. Next base: position 7,333,724 of record CALSCE010000016.1, on the reverse strand, counting down.
TATGCTTCATGTGAACATCACAGCCTTTTGAAGATTTATGTAGCAAAGTGGTGAAGCAGCTGAGGATGTTATTTGAGTTTAATTAGAAATGTGTCTGTGTATACCTGTCGGTGGCTGTAGGACACACAAACCTTCACACATCTCCTCTCACACACGTTCACTCCAAGTTATCCATGCATTGCTCTCACAGTCCTCCTCCTCCTCCACCCTCCCCAGACACTTCAAATCTGTCAATCTCCATCCGTCTCTCCCTCTCCATCCAGCTCCACCTCTTCCTCTGCGATTCCCCCGGCTGTCACTGCACCTAGTCACGTGTGTCAGTCACAGCTGGCCCACCTGCTGCTGCACACAAACACTCCTCCGCTTGTAACGCACACACCTGCCAGTCACATGTAGTGCATGAGAGTCGGGGAGAAGGAGACCTCGTCTTTGTTTCCCAACATCTCTCCATCTTTAATTTAAAGCTGGAAGTCGGAGGAGTGTTTGTCGCCTGGCGTTTCACGCACCAACAACTGGCAGCTCGATTAATTCACTGGGAAGGGAAAGACGGTGGGGGCTACTCCTCCCTGTCCCCAGTACCCCCACCCAGTGCTTTAATCTTGATCTTATTCCAAATACTGTCCCCAGCTAACACAACATGCTCTGGGTTTTTATCGCGTGTGTTAGAGCAGCTCCATAAAGCACAATACAGACAGGTGCCATTTTCTCATCAAAGAGAATCAACATTAAAAGGGGAACGCCGCCTAAATTAAGAATTCCAATAGGTCATTTCCATGGCATAGGAAAGTTCAGTTAATATTAGTGAACATGAGTTACACTACCCTGAGTTTACGAATAGGAACTCACACTTGTGATGCCATCAAGTATAAAGTCTGGAGCTGCTCCACAGACGGTGCATGGGAGACTGATTTTGTGGACCCACAGAATGTTTTTCTATTTGTATTCCTAAATTAGCTTAATTCTATTGTCAGTCTTGAAACAGAAAATGTACCCTGTGTACCCTGGCTGCTCTGTGTAGAACGTCTCACGATCCATCGTCTGTGGAGCACCTCCACACTTTATACTTGGCATTTGAGTTTTAGCACTCTAGGTTTTGGAGAGAGTTGTTCATGTATATTCATATTTTTGGACTGCCTTCGACCATAGGAACACGTATGAATTTTGAAAAGGAGCTTAGTTCCCCTTCAAAGCAATGAACTGTTTTTAAAAAAAAAAAAAAAAAAAAAAAAAACCTCTTTCGGCATGCAACAATCATGTCTACATCATCAGTGCGAGGGTCCAGCTGCTCCATTTTTGAAGCAGGACTCGTCTCTTTTCATCCACCTCTGCTCCTTTTCATCCTCATAATACACACAATCATGCACATCCACGAACATTTCTGGATTTCTCTTTCTAAACTGATTGTTACTCTAGGAAAAAAATGATTTCACCCAATAAACAAACAAACTGCATTGACTATTGCTGAGTATCCTCTAAATGCTCGTGTCCTGAGCATCTTATTAGCCAAGGTCTGCTCTCATACATTCCAGTACAGTATAAATATATTTTTCTAGTGTATGCCCCACTAAGAAGCTGCTCGCAGGCTTTTCTCTGCTGTTCCAGCCCCTCACTCAAGCAAGTCCCCCTCCTACACATTATGTGAGCGTGTATGTATTTGTGTGCCTGCGTGTGAATTTCTGTGTGGCGAAATGTTCTTGAAGGAGGCACAAATGAAGTGACAGCATTGGCACGACTATATATATATATGCTAGTTATTTAAACTGATTAGAATAGTGAGTTAGTTTAGTAACATATTTAAGAAAATCAGAACTGATGGCTTTTAAACATTATTTATATTTGGTGTAAAAAGCATTATTGTGACCCTTCAAATGGCCTTAAACTCCATCTTTGCATTGATGTGCATTGTCATTTGTCGTTTCTTTTCGGATTATTGGAGAAAATGCAAACAAAGAAAGAGGATATTTTCAAAAAAAGTTAAGTCTGTTGTTGGCCATAATGAGTACACAATTAAAGATGTTCAATGGTCTGTCTGTATGTCTTAGAATGACGTTGTAAAAATCTTAAATTACGTTGAACCTAATAAAGCCAATGTTGGAAGATGTACCGAGTCTGCCGTGTCTTTTCCAACGGCGTGGATCGTGGCTGGCTGTTAAAGCATGCGTGACGAGATGCTCATTAAGACATGTTAATATTCAAGGTATTTCTGGAAGAATAAATCAGCTTGAAGAAAATTAATTTCCCTCCCAAAACGAGTGCTTAGCTGATGTTAGGAAATGAGAATTGCTAAGCAGGCGTCTTAGCTTAGAGTGTTGCAGAACATCTCAGTACAACCAAACTAGTTACTGTTAAAGCTGATCTTACACTTCAAACATGTTGCAATGTCATTTCAGGCGTTTTTGGATCCTACTTCAGAATATGTAATACTGCAAATACCAGGAATTTCATCAGTGGGACATTGGCCATTTATTACTTGAAGGACTTATTACAGACTTAAATGACCTGATAAGGCAATTTTCTTCTTTATCACTGAATACAAAACATTTAAGATGCTAATCAAATCTTTTGTATTAAAATAAAAAAGCCTGCAAAGTAACTATAGTTGTCAAATGCAGTAGAGTAAAAATATCTCCCCCAGTACATAGTGGAGTAGAATTTACTTTCCACTAAGGGTGAAATGTAATGACCCTCCTGAAACCCACGGTCGCATTCTCGGTTTTAATAACTTTTGTGCACGGCTTTGCATTTGAAAAAATATGACCTTGGAACTGAGGAAGCAGGCAGATGAGCTCATGATAATAAAAGACTTGGACAGAGGTATAAGCAGAACTTTATTATAATAATAATGTTAGATCAGGACTAACAGGAGGCTGCAGTGGTTAGAGAAGAAGAGGCCCCTGACTGACAGGTGAATCTGCTCCATCCTTTAGTGGTTTAACAGTTACGATGAAACATTCAAATTGAGACAGACTTCAACAACTGGAACAAATCCAAGCTCTGGGGTGACGGTCCGGACTCTGTGCCACCTCAGCCACAGCCCCTCTACTTCCACTGGCCCTTCTCATAGTCCCAGTTGGCTGAGAAGCCCTCGATGGGGTTCACCCTCATGTCCAACATCCTCTGTACCTGTTTGGCCTGCCACTCGTCGTCAAAGGTCCTGGGACGTGGAGGGTACACTGGAGCAAACAAGGAATAGAGACAAAAAAAAAGAAAAAGTTTGAAAAGTTTGTTTTTGTCAGGATTTCTTTTTGCCCAGAGAAAATGAAACTGACCTAAATGAAAACATGAATGTTTTTAGTCCCATTTAGAATTAGGGATAATGGTGCACTTCAGCCTCCTCTGGCCCAAATGAGAATTACAACAACAAACAAAATTATAAAAAGGAACTTAGTTTGTCCTGGGGAAAGAGATTTCTCACCTGTTAAGTCCTTAACACAGGAGCGAAAACACTTTAGATCAAACTTAGAAAATGGATCAGCAGGATTTGTTTCTCACTTGCCTCTCAGGGCTTCCAGTTAGCAGACCTTTCTCCCAGCGGACATTTTGACCTGTCAAACGCTGCTGAAAAGCATAAAGCCTGAAGTCCACTTACAGTGCTCTGGTTTTGTGCATGCTGCCTAACTGGTACGGTTTACTGATACTTAAGGAAACAGAGCCATCCCTAATGTTGTTAGTGACAGCTGTGCTTTTTCTGCTATAAGTGAAAACGTATGCCGTGAAAAACATCTGTGCAAAGTAAGAGACGGTGACAGTGTGTGATGTTGAGGCAGAAAGGGGTTCCTGTTCTTAGCCTCCAGCATTGTCAGTTTAATTTTATTAAAAAAAAAAAAAAAGACACTTGTTTGAACTTTCAGAGTGGAAGGGCAGATTTACCGTAGGCCGACTGCCACAAGACCACCAGGCCAGTGATGCCGAGAACAACAAAGATTCCCCCTGTGACAGTCTTCCACTCTGCTGACGGCTGCTTCATCTCTGCGTAGGTCTCACAGAACGAGAGGCGGTACACTGCGGGAGGGGGGAGGGGGAGATGGGGGAAATGATGGAATATTTCTCCTCTCTTGTCCTGCCTCACTATGGTTGCATTTTATATGCTCATTAGGTTTTAAAAATGTTAATCTGCAAAGTTATCAGATAAATGTAGTAGAGTAGAGTGGGTGGTGGTAGCCTAGTGGTCCATTAGTCAGGCTTTCAAATAGAAGGTTGCGAGTTCAAGGCTGCCACCATTGAGCTCCTGAGCAAGGCACTTAACCCTGAGTTGCTCCTGTCCCTGTAGTTAGTTCACTGTAAATTGCTCTGGATAAATGATCTGTAGTTGTAATCTGTAATGTAAAAAGTACAGTAATCCACTACCCTGAAAAGGTAGTAGAGTAAAGGTATAATGTAGTATATTCACACACCTACAAAACCTAAATTAACTCTGTTACACAAGTTGCCCTGTGCTTTTAATTGAGCAGTTGAATATTATGTTGTGAGCGCATTTATTCATTTTAGACAAGTTTAAGCTTGTGATGCAGTTTCTGGCTGCAGCGTAGACAGTCTCAGCCCGCGAGGACAGAGGAACCTACAGGCGATCTTCTCCTCGTTGCTCAGCTGGCTCCAGGGTCCCTTCTCCTTCTGCTTCAGGCTCTTGTCAGCAGCAGTCAGGACATCTTTGTAGGGTTTGTCAGGCAGAGGGGTATCCAGGCGGTCCCAGTACATCGGCCGAGACATGTCCACCGTCTCAGTCACCTCTGGATGGATGGAAAGACATACTTTGGGAGCCAAATAACTGCTGAAACAATGTACATGTTAAATCCCTGGTTTAGAAAATTATTACATGTTGATCAAACACAATAGCCACATGTCTACATATGGATGCCTAGACAGGATGGTACAGCATCGCCATCTGCTGGTTTGAGGCCACTTCAAAATGAGGCCTCCTGTTCTGGTAAATCAGCCTTCTGAATACTGGGGAAATGTAGCATGATGCGAAAACACTGAATGAAATGATTGACTAATCCAGATCGGTTTATTTGAATCTGGTTTCATCAACCTCAGCCTTCTACTGTCAACCTTTGCTGTGTTCTTGTACCACTTCTAAACAAACATCTACAATGTCCAGGTATGCTTTTATGATCAAATATAGTCAGTGGTGTGCCACCACATTCTGTGGCCCATCAGATTCTGTGATACCTCTGTTGACTACACCAAATTAAAGAGCCAATTAGGGTCAACCAGGTGTTGGTGCTCTCAAAATGTATGGCCCACTCTGCATCTACAGGCCCAAGATTTCCCCTTAAATCTAAACCATGTTAACAGCAGCAATCACTAAAAAAAAAAAATACTGTTACAAGTAAAAGTCCCACATTAAAATGACTTCAGTATAAGCAAGAAAATTAATTGTATGCAGAAAATTTGTCACTCTGAATTTTAGATTTTATTAGATTTTTTATTTTTATTTTTTTTACTCATGCATTAATATAAAAGCAGGATTTTACTGTTGTAGTTGGTTATGGTGGAGCTCATCTTAAAACTTTGTGTATAGGACTGCAATTCTATTTCTCTATCATAATAGTTCCCAATTTATTGGAGTCAGCTAATAATTTAAACTTTTATACAACATTGGGATAGTTTTATTTATGCAAAATCATATTTAAAGCTTTTTGTATATTTTGTATGCAGAAATAGTAAGTTAGCTAGTACCAACTAAGGCAAAGTACCTAGCTAATGCTGTTCAATAATTGTAGACCTAAAGTATAATATTATAAGGGTATGATATTTCCCTGGCATTGAAGTATAAAGTGGCATGAAAAGAAGAGACTCAGGTAAAGTACAAGTAGGCTGCTTCACGTCTGTAAGTGGGCCTACAGGACTTAAAGTATGTGAAATAGTGGGCTATGATAAAATCGTTATCAGTAGCAATATGGCTGAAATTCCATTCAGTCAGTTTGTTCTCAGAATGTTTGCAACACTTGTAGTTGGAGGTGCGTTCAAGGCACGTTTGAACAACATCCCCACCTCCCATTATCCCACATCCCAGTTTATCTGTAGAAGAATGTCCTACCAAAAGGAGTTTATATTGTTCTACTTCAGCGCCAGTAAGTTAAATGGCGGATCTAAAAAATAAATAAATAAACACATAAGTGACACGTTACCGTGACTCGCCATCCTCGCGCTGCTGGTTGTCCAAGCCACTGTCGCGCGCCTGGCCACCAGGCTTCCCAGGCGCCCTGCAGTCAGGCGCAGCATCTAAAAACAGGCAGTACAAGTACACGTTAATATTGCGTCAACACAGGCGTTGCTTTCAAATGTGTCTAATTATCAGTCATTACAGTCTCGCTTTAATAAACAAGATTGGAGAAAAAATAAATACGTAAAAATGTACTTATTTCAAATATCTCAGATGGGGTGTAAGAAAACAATAAGGTAAGCAAACTACTTTTAAATGAGCGTGTTTAGGTTTCCACTAGCACAAACAGAAATATATTGTCTTAGACAAACAAACCGTCCTATGAAATATTTTTAGAAATGTGCTTGTAGATTTATTTTATTTTCGAAAATGTTTTCTTTTTAAACTAATTAAGTAATTAAATTCAGCTGCTGCAACTGGTGCACCTGGCACTATGCTGCCTTCAGGTGCTGTCGGAAATCATTCGAAAAAAGTATTATTGTAGCTTAAAATTCTCCCATGACATGAACCCTACTTAAGGCAAAATCCCCATCATCAAGGTTTGAGTGCTGGATTTTTACAGTTATTCATTTTGTCAGATGTTTTTTTCTGTAGCTAATTTTATTATGTAAAAAAAAAAAAATGATGTATTGTTGAAAGTATTTTTCTATTTTTGCAGTCTCTTTGAATAGTTTTGTTCACGTGTACAGCAACCAACTTTGGACAGTAAATGCAAAGCCCACCTACAGTATTATTTTGTGACAAAGTAAATTGTATAGTAAGCAGGACAGAAGCACTGAAATGCACAACAAGTTGTATTTATGACTCTCGGAAGAGCACTCAGAGGCAGCAATAACCACAACCAACAGTTCATTAAGGCAAGAAAGTTATTTTTGAACTATTGTACAGACACAAATGTCTACACCTCATTAACATATGATTATTTTCTAAATTGACCAATATGTTTCATGTTGCAGAAGTGTGAACATTTAATTGGCCATTGATTCTCGTATAAAAGCAAACAGTGGACATACTTGTCTGTCTGAGATGTTTTTCTCAACAGTGAATAAGAAGATCGTATTAAGTGCTTTGTAAAGGTGGCCTGGATGAATGCCAAATCCCTCCTTTGCCAGTCTGGCCACCTCATTAGCTTTTACTGCTAAATATACTGCAGTATATTCATGTAATGAATGAAAAAGCAGCCACTAGAATTCAAGTTTTACAGGCACCGGTGGAGGTGCAGCAGACCTACACGTAGAGCCCAGCAGGATCAATACTTACGTGTAAATGTGGCCTTTGATAATTCAGAGATGATATGTGAAAGTTAGACATCCGCCGATCCGATACTCAGTATTGGTGTTGTTCTGATACTGGCCAAAATCACTGTATCTGATATTGAGTATAATCCGATATGATCCATATCGGTCAACAACTGTCATTGAGGTGTAGGCTACATTTAGTGCTGAGTATTAACACTGGAATTATAATTCCTTTGTTATTCTAAACACTCGTATTTAAACGTTTGCACAAAGTTGCACTTTAAATTTCACGTTTCAACGATAGAATAGTGTTGACCTATCCAAAATGCTGCTAAAAGTTTAGATAAAAAGAAGCAGCAGTATCGCATAACCCGAGTCATATGGATGCACTTTGCTTAACATACAAATGTTAAGCAAAGTGCATCCATACAAATGTATCATTAACAGCTTAGTTGATTGAGGGAAGAAAAAAGACGGTTTTGGATTGTTATCGATATTGGCAGATACTCAAAGTCTCGTTATCAGATGTGAAAAAGTGGTATCGAACCATCCCTAGAGATGGAAACAGCTGAAATGTTGGATGATACTGGCATGACCGTACAAATAAGCACATTAAGATATAAAAGCAAAATTGTGTCCCTGGTGAAAGTACCAGAGGAGTTTGAGGGTCAGAGCAACAGATCATATTATGACAAACAGCAGTAGATTATCCCCGCATTGACACACACACACACACACACACACACACACGCACGCACACTCGCACACAGCAAATGAAAATGGCGGAAATTGGCATTTAGTCAACTAAGAGTCCGAGCTGACCTTCTGAGAGGCAGAAGTGAACGGAAACATTTAACCTGTTTTACCAACACGCATTTCAAGCACAATCTGAAAAATGTGACTTACTTTAAGCCATACAGCCTTTCCTCTTTTTTGTTATTAAATGATGTTTATGTTTACATTGTTTGCGCTCAAAAAGAAGGAATACATTGTTTGTTTGTTTTATTCCTGCAGCATAAAAAATGGCATGGAAATGTTTGGAGAAATCTTTCTAAGCACGAGATAAGGCTTTTATTCTGGAACAAATATAGCACCATCAGGTTTGACATACTTTATTCTGTCTCAAGATAATTTTTTTTATCCCCTTTTTCTAACACAGCTGCTGAACATTTATGCAGTTCTACAAATTTCTCAGCCTGATCTGTGTCATAGTTTACAATCTTTTCTGCACGTCCGCCACTCTCCTTAGCTGTGTGGGGAGGGGGGAGTCTCATCCCCTCAACTGCTCCGTGCCAAAAACCATTCTAGTCTGTTTATTTGATTCTGCAAAGGCAAGATACTCACGGTCGTTGTACGAGAGTGAAAGTGCAGGATTAGTAGATGCAACAGCAAAACACCAAACGTTTAGGACGTCTTTCCCGTTGCGTCTCTGCTCTTTTTATCGCCACATAATACTAACCAGGAACCAACTGGTGGGCGGGTGAGAGAGGCTGGATGGGCGGAACAGGGAGAGGGAGAGGGAGAGGGAGAGGGAGGAAGACAAGACCAGTGCAAGTAAACAATCTAGCAACGCATGTGATAGGACTGGCAGAGCGAGAAAGAGAAAGTGGCTTGAGTTTAGCTGCAGATCACAAAGATACTTTCTCTCATTCCCCTCTCATTCAGAGACGACGGGGTGGATTGAGGTGAGGTCACTTTAGGACACCGAGGGGACTAGAATGTACTGTGGGCGGGAAATGCATGGGGTTCGTGGAAAGAGAGAAAAGAAGGGCAGGCACAACAGGAGATAAGTTGCAACCTTTTACCCTAACTAACTAACCAACTGCTCCACAAGTGCAAGTTGGCAGCAGGTGAACATTATAGTTGTTGGCGGTGAGCCCAGGGGCGGACTGCCTGCGGGTGGTATGTGGTGCAGACACAGGGCAGCCAACAGTCAGCAGCAGAGACGGGAGGAGAAGGGGAGGAGTCTCAGGGGTCGGATAAGGACAGACTTATTCATAGAAACCCCACACTGCTTGCCTGTGTGAGCTTCCCAAAACACACAGGGGCGTCAAACCTATGGCAATCGTCATTCATTCCAATTTTTTAATGGAATGCACTGATATTCTTATTTGTCCACTGGGAGTTGTGCTGTCCTAATAAGAGTATCAGGCCCTATGCTGGATACACTAGTATATACAGCACCTATCAGTGCTCAAAGAATATAATATGTGGCATCACTATCAGACTCCATATGATAAGAACTCGTGAGGACAACTGAGAACAGAGAAGATCAATTGTTGGCAGCTTTGAGAAAAACAGCGGCCTGTTTTTAGTCCTTGCAAAGAGATCAGCGACGCAGCTGTGAAAGCTATCTAGCTTTTATGCTAACAAAATAGCATCAGCACCAAAGCCACACTCTGAGGGTGAGTTTGTGAAGACATGCATGCTGAAGGCTAACATTAGCCTGACTAGAAACTGTGAGATGTTTGACAGAGTCAGTCTAATTAAGCACAAAGTTGAGAGCACAGACATTCCAGATGTTGCTCAACCGGCCATAATCACTGAATGTGGAAACACTGAAGACATATTGTTTCTTAAGACATCTGAGGCTGTTCACCTTCTGTTTTGTAAATGGATTGTTCAATATTTTCAGAATGTACTTGAGATCAAATTGGGCTGTATACGGCCCATGACCTAAAATGAGTTTGACACCCCTGCTTCTAACACAAAACACAGCTTAGGTTGCATGAAAATATACAATAAACCTTGTCATATCAGCTATACGTGGAGAAAACACCTACTAATTGTACTTTTACTTTTTTTGCTTGAAAGCTCTGATGTGCTTGAACTTAATTCATCATCTCTGTAGAACTGTGCAAACTTCAGAAACTCAAACAACAGATGCGTGATTGGATTTTCCACTTCCAATGTGTTCTCAGTATTACCGAGTTATTATTTGATATGTAGAGGGAAGAGTAGCCCCCCACAGCTGTGGCGTGGTATCAGGCAGGTGCCTATGTATCCTTGTTCAACACTAATGTTGCGTTATGTAACCCTGTAGCTCACCAACCCTGTCTGGGTTTACATTCTGCATATTCACCTGCTTTCTTTCCACCAACAGTCAAAAGTATATTCAGTAATATGAGCCGGCTCATAAATTATGTTCCAGTTTATAATCATTTATGCTTTATTTTAGCTTTATTTTCTGAAATCGGTTTCCAAGTGGTCTTTTCTCATAGATTAAAAGATGCAAAAACTCCACAAACAGCACCATTCTAATAGGGATCTAAGGGGACC
>CALSCE010000016.1:7307594-7318041 GCA_943593645.1 Bovichtus variegatus | reverse complement strand
TTATTTACATTTATATTTATATATATATATATATATATATATATATAAAAATAAATATATATTATTATAATTATTAAATTTATTTTAATTATTATAAAATTATATATTTTTATTTTTATTTATATATATATATATATATTAAAAAAATATATATATATAAATATATTTATATATATATATATATATAAATAAATAAATATATATATCTGCGAGACAAGTTTCTTAGTCGGAAATACCAGAAAAGTAGTCTTCTATTTTATTCAGGTTTTCTCTGACCCTCTCTTTTTCTTTATGGCTAGTAATATAGTGTCTTATTTGGAGGTATCTATACAGATCATTTGATGGAAGTTTGAAGTGTCCTTAAAGTTGTGAAACAATTTGAATTATGTCCCATTAAATAATTGTTTGATTGTGCTAAGACCTTTGGCAGCCCATCTTCTAAACCCACTATCCCACAATGAAGGGGGAATGGATTGCTTTAACTTGAAATGCCATAAATGTCCACTTGAGAGCAGCACCAAACAAACATTTGAGGCAGAAGCAGACAGATTTGTTTTTAGATGAAACACGTTTGAAGAAACGAAAACAAAACTGATATACAGTTTTTGTCAGTTGTATTTAAAACAAAGCCCAGTGTTTATCTTGCTGAAACTGGTCCAGGCCATATTTCACTGGGGTGGAACATCAACATTTGTTTTCTGCCTCTGAGACTTACCTCAAGCATGCACAAAGCACAAATTACCAGCATTTAGGTTGTGTGTTTCAACAGTGCTTAACTTCCCTAGAATATGTCAGAGGAAACAGGACTTATTTTTGAATAGTAATTGTTGACTATAACACCATCTGGGTCTTCTAGTCCTGCAGTACATTATACATTGGAAGTATGAGTGGAAATATGTGTAATTGCTTCAATCATCTTTGAAAATAAATAACTTTTTACTGGATAGTTGAGGCTTCAAATGTTATTGTTTGATCATTCATGAACCAATGATACTCACAAATACTTCCTCAGAGCTCATTGCCTCTCCTGTTTTTCTACATGGATTTAATGGTTAACACAGATGCGTCATTGAAAGCTCCAACTTCTTATGAGAGTCGCTGTCTGTCAATATCATTAACTAGCCACATTCTGCCCAACCAGTTGGGTTTCAGTTTTCATTTCTGGAAAAGCATCTGAAGCAAAGAAACACAAACATGATTGGTGAGCAGCAGATTTTCCTGAAATACATCCAAAGCAACCTCACAGATGATTAAATGCATTTTTTCTCTCCTGGCAGAAATAGATGTGTTGAAGCGACTCCCTCGCAGACATGTAGCGAAGACGTTGCGTTTGTCAAACAAGACAGCAGCTGCCAGTACAACACAAACACAGTAGGGCACGCGTCCCTCATTCATTTATGGAAATTAGGTGAGGACCGTGACGGTGCAAATAACCCCAAATCCCCCTTCTCCCCTCCTCCACACACACACTTTGTCCTTTATCCCCTGCAGGCCTTCACCCCACTTTGACCCCCAGCTGCCCTCTCCTGTCCCATTAGAATTGGAGATGTTTTTCCATCTCTCTTGAGGAAACGTTTGCCATCCGTCATCTCTTCTCTCCCCTTTTGTTCAGTGCTCAACCATTGTCCCTTTTTATAACAATAAAGCAGCAGAAATGAGGATTGAAGGGAGAGAATCGGCCCTCCGAGTGTCAGCTTGGAGTCAATCTGGCACGTTAACCAAACCACAGAGGGTTACGCCTCCTTAAAACAGCCCTACCGGCAGATCTCTCAGCAGCCTACTCAAACATGTTTCCCATCTGACGTCCTGACAAAAGAGTGATTCAGCCCACCGCTTGCTGACAGTGACACTGATGCCTCTTGGTATTGATGGGAGAGAGGTGTCAGGGAGAGTGCTTTGTCATCCTCCTTCATCTACATTTGTCGAGATGAGCGCTTCGTCACATTGTTTTAATAAATTCAATCCACTTTACCCTGCAGGAAAGTGACTCGCTTCTTGTGATTCCACTGTGCTTTGCAAGTTTTATCTCTCAAGTTTCTCTTTCATCTCTTCTTATACGGCATAGATAACATACTCAGCTGAGGGGAAACCGCAGGGCAGAGAAACAGGAGGTGACAGGACTCGGTGCCTGCTTGTCAGTCACGAGAAAGTATCTGCAACAAACCCTTAATTCCTCTAACAGGTTGAATGTAGGTCACGGAAAGCAAAAAACCCAGACTGACGGTGTGTGGCCTCAGATCTTTCTGTCACTGCTCGGCCTCGTGCTCTGCGTGTGTGAAAGCCTCAGACTCATGCCTGGCTCTATCTGCTGCTGCCTTACCTCAGCATGTCCAGGCTTGTTGTATAGAACCTGTGAGGATCCTGGCAGAATATGACCATGAGTGTGTGTGTGTCGGTACGCGAGTTTCTGTCCCCTTCATTTCCACCCTTGAGGCATTGTGCGTAACTGGGTCATACTCCCAATACTGCCATGCTAAGGATGTTGCTCCTCCTCCTCTCTTCCTCATCGTTCCTCTTTCCGAACGCTCCTGCCATATTCTGCTCTCCTGCTTTGTGTTGTGTCGGTGGGCCCTCTGCCCAGTCCCCTTACTGGCACACCCTCAAAAGAAAACACCGATGCATGACTAAGGATGAAAGGGATTGGGAAGTTGCTGTAATTGAGTGTACGCTCTTCATGCATAATCCATAATAGAGAACAAACATAAAGCTCACATTTCAATATGTGATTATTTATTGCAGTGCATGCAGGATGCTCATCATCGGAGCGCCATAACCATATCTATGTGTGTCCAGACAGAGACTGAATCTTTGCCTTGTGTCATTTGCTCAAATTTGACTGCTGAACCATTTTCATAAAGCCCCATATGTGAGCAAATTTCGCGCTCAAGTTGAGACATTTTGAAATTGGGCAGATGTCAATTTTTACCGCCTTAGGCTAATGGATAACGCGGCACAAGCCCCTAAGATACTTGGGTTCCTTCACTAGCTTCCATGACTCACTGCAAACTCGTTTTCCTGCTTTGTTCCATGGCCTCGGACTTGGAGGTGCTGACCCTCATCTCTGCCGCTTCACAATCATCTACAAAGCTTCCCAGTGCGCACTGGAGCTCACGGTTTGATGAAAGCACCGTACCGGACGCGCCACTCGTCAGCTTTGCTGGGATCCTCTCCATGATTATCTCAAGCAGAATCTGTGACGAGCCACAACCACTGAGCCACTGAGAGAGCACTCGACTTCGTGCCAAGAAGATTGACACACCTCTCACTCCAGTTGTACAAACACAGAACGCCTCATAGTAACAGTCCCAGCACTACTTCTGCTGTAGCCCCTACACCAGGGTATTAATCTTAACCTTCATACACTTCTTCAAATCTATAAAGACACATATACTAGATGGGCAACCTCCCATGACCCCTCTGGTGTCCTTGCAAGGCTAAACAGCTGGTCCACTGTGCCATTAACCAGGATGTAGCCTTACTCAAATTGCTCCTCCTGAATCTGAGTTTTGTCAATAGGCCTATTCTCATTTCCACAACGCTGGCATAAGCTCTCTCTGAGAAAAAGCTACAATACATATCCTGAAGTGGGTACTTCCTCTATTCATCAGATGAACATTTGAAGCTTTGGACAAGCTTCGGGATACTTTTCAGATTGGGAACTGCAGATTAGTTCATCAGTAGGTTGTTCGGTAACACTCTGGCACACATTATAATGATCAAGTCACCTTCCATATGTCCATTCACCCGATGAAAGACTTCCACTGTTGGTCTTTCTGATGCTGACCTGGATAAAGTGCCTGATCAGCACTGAGAGTTCTCCTCTTTGTTTGCACTCACTCACTCCCTCACTCTCTCCCTCTCACTCCTCCTCTCAGTTCCTCCTCTGATAGTAAGTTTCTAAAGTAGAGGTCTGGGGTAGTGTGATAACATTGTCTTTTACTGTAGGCTTGGCACTGTCATGTGTCCATCGGGCATGGTGTTCTCAACAACAGGGTGATTGTTGTGTCCTTGTGATGAAGAAGAGCACTGTTATTCAATCACCACGTGTGTATGACCACAAGACAATCAGGTTAAGGGAGGACATTTGAGACCACATAGTGTTTAAATGCAGCTGTTCAGTAATCAGATTACTCCTCTACCATCTGCTATATTTTTGAATCCAGACAGAAATATTATAAGTGTATTAGTGATGTATGATTTTCAACCTGAAGAGCTTTTCAACTGAGGGCAATAAGAAGACAGCGAGAGAGCACACAGTTTTCCTAAATGTGAGAATGATTTATGGACTCCGCCTACTGTTCAGGAGGTCATGAACCAATGTATTTATACATATTCATTTCCATTTCAGTCAGACTTTGAAATAACTCATTTTGGTTACATGAACCGACTGCTACAGTTAATCATCTTTCCTTTGTCTCTCAACACTTTCACTTTTCTTAAATGCACATGTGCACATGTAATAAATTCACCATTTGGGTAGCCTGATAATCCGACTGAAAAAGCATTCTGTTTGACTTTACACATTCAACCTGTCCTCGTCTTCATGTTTGTCAGTCAGTTTGTCTTCCAACTTCTTGTTGGAAGTGGAAGTATTTTGCCCAAAAATTAGTATCCAACCATTAACAAGTGAAGTCCATCCCACCGACTGGCATTTTATTCCTGTATATTGACTTACAACAATCCATACAGCTGCATTAATGTTCCGTCGCTATTTTTTTTAATGGATATAGCTAGCTATGCAGAAAGAAGAAGTCGACAGTCTTGAGCCCAACACTCAGTGAACACAACACCACACATATTAAACCCCTGAACCAATCAGACATGTGGGGGCCAATTCCAAGGTCGGGCACCAGGCTGCCATTAAGTATCTGTTCTGGAGCTTTCGGTCATATATGCTGCAGACTTGAAACTCCAGAACAGATACTAAACGGACATTCAAGTAAGATTATTTTTGTCAATGGCTCTTTCCAAAGCAAATGAACTTTGAATGAACTTTGAAACTCAATATATAAAGTTGTCTCAGTGGGGTGTTGGGACACATGAGCTTTACAAAGAACTTTAATTTGTTCTAAGTATGTAGAACTACTGCTTCAAGGATAAACACCATTCTTCCAAAGGATATTCCCTGACTTGAACTATTAGTAACGACTCACACACTGCATGGAAGCATCTGCAGTCATTAGTTTCTCCACTCATTTTGTTTTCTTGTTTGCATGTTTCTCTTGCAGAACTTATAACCATTTAATCATTCATTTAATGAAGTGCACTTATTGTGATACTGTCTGTGTAACCACACCCAAGATAATAAGGTTAATGAAATGCCAAGTTTACAGTATATCTCTTTTCTCTCGTGTCAGTACCCTCCTTACACTCTCAACAACAAACAGTGAAGTACATTTATGACAAATAAAGGATGTGAAATGTGTAACCTACCTTGTACTTCACTACTCAGACATAACGCGACATGAGGAAATAAAACAACTATAACACCTCGCAAACTCAAGTTTAACACTCATCGGATTCAGTTGGATTTCACACTAGTTGGTGTTTGCCGTTTCTCTTTGCTCTGTTAGTATTCTTGTGGTGTATGTTTTGTCTCTGTTGTGTTGGTTGGTTACCGTGGCAGCCAAGGCTTGGTTTTGTTATTGCCCTGAACGCTGTGAGCCTTCATCTGTGTGTCAGCAAGGGTTCAGTTCCCAGGATGGATCACCTGTGGACACAATACCAGGGTCCTGACCCAATGGGGCTTCCCAGCTACACCCCAAATTAACTTAATACCAATTAATCTACAACACTGTGCTCTCCTCCATCACCTCTGCCTGCTTTGTTCAGGGGCCAAAATCACCCGGGGCCCCGGGCAAACGTGACAAGAATGAATCGGCTCCTAATCTACGTAATTGGTGCTAATGATTATATGAAATGAATGAACAGACAGACAGGGGAATGTTGGGTAGTTATTCACTATTTCACACGTGCTCATGACTGGATCCAGGCTGCGGATGTTTCTGTGTTCCTTTGAGCAATCCACAGTTGTTGAGAGTTATGGCAACACCATGTGCTCAGCCAAGGACTGAACTGATTGAGGTTATATGGCAGAGGTGCCTTCATAGAACCGACACGACAAATGCTGTAAATGGTAGTAAAAACACAGTGAACTTAAAATGTATTTTCTAAGTTCTAATCGTGTGTTTCTCAAAATATGTTTTATGACTTTGTCAAATTTATTGTAAAAATAATAATAAGACTTTTTCATTATTTATAAATCAAAATGTATCTTCCTGTAAAACATTACGATAGTTTTGATGACTCACCATAAAATAAAAACACATCATAGGTGTGAATATATCTCTCATAAGCATTATGTATAAACATATAGGACTCGTTCTTTTTATCTGGACTCCTCTGGGTTTTTTCATGAAGTTTTTTGTTTTTAAAATGGAGTTAAAGTCAGATTTTTCAGAAGTCAGAAGTGAATAATCTGGGTACATTTTTTTTTAAATAAATAGATGAATAGATGAGTGATCCCACTTTTGGGTTGGTTAAAACTGCTGTGCTTTATTTGATAAAAATCCGCCTTTTTTATAGATAGAATCAATAAAAATTTTTACGTAACATTCAAGCTACTTCATCGAAACCCAGCTGCTCATTGATCAGTATCAAGCAACAGGTCCCAGCTGGAACAATGGTGGAGTCAGGGACAAAGACATCCGTGTTGGAGGACATGTGCGATTACTGAACACTTTACTGTCAGTTAGAAGTAACCCTCTCTGCAGGGCATGACCCCATGGCATGTCAGTGCGTTTTTGGATTATCCCACTAAACCGAGTTTTTGTTGACAAGTATTACATAAATCCAGCACAATCACACATTACAACAGCTCTGCGTGCAAAGACTTCACATTTAATGTTTTTTACAGTGCTTTACACTGTGGAGTCACGTTAAGATGTCAGCGCATGCCGAGTTAGAAAAAAAAGCTCTACAGTTCTCAACACTGCCAGACACGTGTTGGGCCTTAGCACATGCACACACACGCATGCACAAACGCACACACACGCACACACACGCATGCACGAACGCACACACACGCACACACACGCATGCACGCACGCGCACGCACACAGACACACACACACACACACACACACAGACTCGCTCAAAACCCAGCCTGGGAAGAGAACCAGGACTTCTCTAAAGGAATGCCTTCATATCCTGGTTTCCAATCAGAGAGCCAAAAGTGAAGGATGGAGCTGCCGGAGGTTAAGTTCCACTTACTGTGTTCGCCTCCTCCAACGTGTTGCACTGTTCTTGCTCCCCGCCATCCCATCATGAAACACCAGAATATTACTGGAGCCCTCACTGACACGTGTCGATACTGATCTACATGTAGTAATAATGAGGTTTGTATTGTTGATTACCATATTGCATACAGCCTGGTCAATGGAACAAAGAATTTTCATAAGATAAATAAATTAATTAAAGTAGTTGGACGACAATCAATATGATAAATTCTCAAATTTTTTATATATATATATTCCATAGAGAAGTTATAATAAAAATAAAAATAGGAGACTAGAAGCCCATGTAAAAACATGCGCGTTGTACAACAATAAATATGGAGAAATAGAAATAAGAAATATCGTATAAATATGTATACTACAATATAAAACAATAAATAATATCAATGCTGAAAATGGGATTATTATCAACTGTTCAAAATGCAAGAATAGTATAAATAAGAATATTAGTTAGTTATTAAAATGTTAAAATGGTGCAGAGAGTTGACTGAATTAAAAGCGATATTATGAAAAGTGACATTAAATAAGAAGTGGCAAAATAAAATGTGACATAAAAACAGCATTATAAAAAAAAAAAATGGTCTTGTTAAAATACAATTTCGATAATTTAACATAAATGTACTGCAACAAAACTCGGCTAATATGAAAATAACTGACAAAATAACCTTTCGTAATAATCAGTTGAGTTCTCATAAACTGTTTCCTGTCCTGGTTGATTTACTGTATATATCTTAATCAATTTGACTGTGAGGAGATCATGTTTCCAGTTTGGTTTGTCTGTCAGCAGGATTACGGAAAAAACTAATGGCTCCATTTTCATGAAACTCGGTGGAATGGTGCAGCATGGGCCGAGGAAGAACCCATCACACTTTGGAGCGGATCCAAATCACGGGGCGGATACATGCATTGTCTTTCACTGATGGAAACGGCCTTGGTGGAGGTCTGCGCTCTTCAAGTGCCCTTCTAGTTTCATGTTCCTTTAATTCAGTATTGAACACTGACAGTAACTGTCTCACTGTTAACTTGATAACTATTCCCTTATTTATCATCTCCACTCACTTTGATTTTCTGGTGATTTGCCTCTCGCACTAGTAACTTTGCATATTTTGCAAATATTTTGTTCACTTTTTGTTGTGTGCCACTTTCTTACGTTTCTCACGTTCTTTCATTTCACTACACGCACTCATTTATTCCTTATGATGGATCATTTCATTTATTTACATTGTATTCACAATGTTCAGAAGCAGATGATGGAACATTTGTGCAGTTCTCCCCATACTAAAGCGACACTTTCAGTTTTGGCTCTGTACAAAGCATAAGCTTGCATGACTTTTTCTTTGATATTGAGCATTAAAGAGATGATTTTGATTTGAGAATGGTAATAAACATGACAGCATCTCCTTCATGGTCAGCCTCAGGATCAGTAGATAGGGTCTCAGAGTGAGATATGTCGAAGATTAGCAAACCACAGAGATTGAAATGATTAGAACTTATTTTCGTTCGTTGGTGAACACGTTAACGTCACAAACGCTGTGTGGAATCTAATCATTACGACTGTGGAAGGATTCATCTCTCCCTGCTTATTGCTAGGTGCACAACCTTCCTGCACCAGCTCTGATATTATCTTCCTTTTATTATTCATTTTCATATGATCCATAATTCATGTTTTGGTGAAGTGCCTCTATATGCGTATAGCTGAGAGTCCGCGGGGGGTTCCATGCTGCAGCAGACCCGCTCGTGCCACACTCTTCATCATCTGTCCCAGATTATCATGGATGAGGAGTGGCGTGTGTGTGGGGGGTTACATGGAGGAAACAGGAGAGCGAGGGGGTTCTTGGTGAGGAGTGGGCGATGAGTTTGCTGATTTACTGGTGGAAGGGGGTGATGTTTGCAGAGCTGTGGGATACATACAGAAGAGGCAGCGGCTCATGGAAAACGTGACTTTTTAACGAGTGAAAAAACAAGATTAAAGCAATACTTTCACATTTTGGGAAATACCCGCAGTCACTTTCTTGCCGAGAGTTGGAATGAGACAATCGAGATCAGTCTCATGTCTGTTACCTGTTAGATATACAGCCAGGAGATGGCTAGTTTAGCTTAGCACAAAGGCTGGCTCATCTGTCCGAAGGTAACTAAATCTGCCCACCAGCACCTCTAAAGCTCACGAATGAACACGCTATACTGTATCTATGTATGTCATGTATACAAAAACAGAAGTGTAGAAGAAAACATGTTGTGGCTTTATGTACACCTATGTGGTGATGTATGAGAGTCCCTGGCAGGGCGGAGAACACATCGTCAAATCGCCTTCACAACGAGGCAATGTCTGCTCCCTGAGAGAGGGCCGGGGCTGACGACCACTGCTGCTGCTGCATCGCGGCCAAATGCTGGAGTGCCTGCCCCGGCGGGCTGAGAGGGGTTTCTCCTTCTGTCATCAGGTCCCTGTTCAGGCACCACTGTGAGCGATTCCTGCACCCACGCAGTTAAAAATGACAGGAGAGGCGGTGAAATGAAAACAAACGTTTTTTATTGGTCACAGCCTTAGCCTTTCCAGGCAAAACAACACGCTCCTACACTGTCTCTCCCAAAGTCCTCAGGCTGTTCTCTGCCGCACTCGTCCCTCCTCCAGGACTCAGCCTACTGCAAGCGATGGAACCAGATTACCCCCATGATTATATCAGGTGACTGATTACCGGATTCTGTCCAGCTGTCTGGTCCCCGGCTGAGACACTCCCACCTCTCCGCCAGCAGCCGGCACCGCGCCCCACTGCCACAGTGTCCACCAACAGCCATTTGTCCTGTCAAAGTTCCTTTGAGCATGACATTTAATGCTTCATTAAGGGTGCATTCTCTGTAATCTTTATCAAACTGTTGCATTCTCTCTTGCACCTAGCAGCTATTTTGTTCTGTTGTCCTTCTCCCAAAAGTGCAAATTCACAAGGCCAAACGGTATCCAAGTGCAGTGTTATGGAAGTGTTTCAAGAGTGAAGTTGTGTGACCTGCTTTTCTTTTAATAGCATAAAATGTGTTCGAGGCAGCACTTTCCTAAAAATCAAAAAGAAAACCTAAAATGGTTAGAGGAAAAGGGAGAGATGGAGTAATATATATAATATAATAAAGAATGGAGTGGTTATTGCTTATCTCCTCCCACG
>CALSCE010000016.1:7292564-7307194 GCA_943593645.1 Bovichtus variegatus | reverse complement strand
CACACACACACACACACACACACACACATACACACACACACACACACACACACACACACAGACTAATTGTATGCACAATCAGTTAAACAGTCTGTTTCCTTCTATGCTGAGTACACTTCTCTTTAGGGTTTGGACAGTTTTTTTTCATGCAGGGCTTTATTTTTGCAGATTGACATTTTCTATAAATAGAGAAGCACATATGTGCTTATAATAATAATAATGGTAGCATAATAAAAGGTGTTGTATATTTTTTACTTGGAACCCTGTCCTTTTGCTTATTTTTAATTGATTGATGTTCAATTCTTGTTTCTTTTTGGAAAAATATTAGTTGTAAATAAAGCCAAAAAATGTTTAACGCAAAAACCATGCAGAGGTAGTGAATGTTATTTCAGCCGTCGCTAGTTTATGGTTTCTTTTGCAAGTCAAAATTTGCATCCCAATTAATATCACAGCCAGCACTAGCGTTAGCTGGTATCTAGGCCTTTGCTATGCTAACGGTGCCTGGCCCTGCCGACCCTTGCTACTATCTAGCTCCACCCTCTCGTCCAAATCATGGTCACTTCTGGCTGCAAAAGAAACAAGATTACGATGTCCAAAATGACAAATTCAAACACCAATTATATGCAGTCTACGCTGCTGCTGCTGTTGAAGCTTATTGCAGCGAGAGCACTGTAATAATTGAAGTTGAAATGATCGTATCCACATTTGTATATGGATTCTGACAGGAAACAGTTTAGAGAGATTTTAGTGACATGTCACATCACCAGTGGAAATGAAACGCTTGACACAAAAGGCACATTTCTTTTTTTCAAATATAATGTTTTGAAAACTGTCTGCATGGCTAGAGTAAGGAAAAGAGAGAGCGTGTCTGTAAGAAACGCAGTGAAGGAATGGACAGAGATGTGTTGGGTTTCTGGCTATAGTTTGCATACAGGACTGTATATTAAGTTGTAATGATATCTTCAAGTAGAAAGTGGTTTCTGCCCAGTAAATAACAGGCACCACGTGAGCATGTCCATGTCTTAGTGGTCGTTGCCACATGCGAGTACAAATGTGTTGACTTTATTATGAGCTCATGGAGGAGCTGAATGTGGTTATTTAGTAACTGCCTCTTTATATGCGCGTGTCAGTTTTTCCGTTTTTCTCACATTTCAGCGAGTGGAGGTAACACAGCTGTACACTACTATTATAAAACCCAGAGGAACGCTGTGGTTGGCTCTGCTGGAAGTCTTGACTGCTGCCCGGGCCATTGCTCTGTCCGTAGCTCACGTTTTAACTGGAGCGCCAAGGCGCAGCAGACTTGTGTTGCTGCTCAACACTTCACCACATCGTGTTTCTCTCACCGTTTGGCCTTTTTTGTTGTCATTTCTTGTGACATTTTCTTCACTTTCCGCGATCACCGCTTTGGTTTTGCCTTACGGTGTTCATTCACTCACTGTTATGCCTCGACACTTGAAATGAAGTAGCCTTCCCATAACAATAGAGATAAATCTTGATAATCACTCTTGTCTGTGTTTGATTTATTATGTGTCGAATAAACACAAACAGAACAGTAGCCAGGAAAAAGCCTTCACACACGAGGCGAAATAATGTGGTTACGTCAATTCCAAGAAGAAGTCAACAAAAGCGATGCTGTGTTATTTTTGAACTCCATTTTACTCAGAAGTTCCATGAATAGTTGTGTGAAGGAAACTGCGGAGCGTTGAAGAGGAGTGAGAGATAACGTTGGATGAATCAGGAGGAAGACTTTAGAGAGTGGAGCTGTCAGTTGTGATTGACTACCTGAATCCAGGCCAGGCCAGGCTCCGGCAGCAGCCTCACGGCCTCTGAATCACAGGAAACCAGCCGTATAAATAGCTCCATGGTCTCATGCCCGATGGAGAGAGCCGATAAAAAACAACGCAAATCAACATATATGGTCATGGCGAGAAGGAAACCATACGTTTCCAGAAAATGAGCTGACTGGATATTGTACCCCATGCTTTTTGTAAAGATATAATATGTTACATTTCTGCATTAAAATGTTTATAGTGACTGGCCCCATGTTATGTTTTGTTGAGTTGTGTACTCTTTTTTCAAACCTAAAGAAATCTGTCATTTTAATCAAGGAAACGTTGCGTTTCATTTGGTCGCCTGTCTCATGACGTTGTATCCCCTTTGAGCATGCGTCAGTGTTGTGGTTGTCTGCCGGAAGCTGTCATAAGTTGACTTTTACAACAATACACAACAATGCACTTTTTAAATGTTGGTTATTTGAACTATATATTTTATCTGGATGAAGGATTTTAGTCATCGAACATTAGCTGCAGCCGAAGAGCTTCTGACACTGATTTTTTTCTCAAAGAAACTGCTTTATTCAGTGTTTTTACCAGTTTTATTCACCAGATTCATTTATTTTGAAGAGGAGCAGATCTTTATGGATAAATCGGCTCCCGGTAAAAAACCCTCGAACGCCTGGATTTTACAATTTTCAGAGAAACAAGCTGAACACAAGAACTCCCAGGATCCCACCCCAAACTCTATCTTTTGTTATTGTTTTGATTGAGTAAAAATTACATATTTTGCGTTTAATTCACTATCCCTCTGGAAGTACCTGTCCATTTGCATGACATTCTCCCTTACAGATGATCAAAGACACGGAGTGCAGGGGGGGAGGCGCGTGTTAACATGACATGGGCAGTTGAGGAGGGATGGATGTGTCATTTACGTGCAACTTTTTTTTATTTTACTATTTCACAAGTTGAATTGACTAAAACAGTGTATGGTACAATGATTTTTATACATATTGAAGCTGCATCAGAAGAACCTACTTTTAAATGTTAAAGGTAGATTGTTAAAAAAAATAAACCAGCATCTGAGTCGATTTAGACGACAGAAGAAGATAAATGTAGAGATCTTTCACCTGACTAATACACACGGTAATGCTGTTCCTGTTTTGTTAAATGCATTGATTGGCTGTGAGGTTTTTTCAGATGGACTCACAAGTGCTTCCAAGGAACTTCCAGGATGAGTTGCATGTATGGTGTCCTCCTCCCTTACAGTTCTGAGAAAAAAAGGAAAAACTCCATGTTTACTCTATTGACTTCCCTTTCTTTGCACACACTTGGAAGTGCATTCTCGACCTTGATATGTTTCCTGTCTAAAAAATAAAAACAAGTTTTTACTAGAACTCGGATGAAGATGTGATAATAAGAATTTAGGAATCAATGTGAATGAATATCTTAATCCTCTCTCTGCCTCTTCCATGGATAACATGACTATGTGTAATGTGAAAGGTGTGATGATGACCCACAGAGAATAATCTATGAATAAACTCTGGTCTGCCATTCAGTCGATATGTCAATAACTATCGGATGGATTGTATGTCGGCGTATTAGGGGTTAGAATTCCGAGTTTAAAATAGTAAATTTAGGAGAAAAAAACTCGGAAAAATAGCGTTAGTGCTGTTTCATTTTGCGAAGGTTGGATAAACCTTATCACACTGCGATCAAACCAGACATCACGCGCATCTCCGTGGTCAAATCAGCTGACGCTAACAGTTAGAGATATGCAATGTCTTTTTATAGCACCTCAAGCAACTGTACAACTTTATAGAGATTTTTCAAACATTTTTCTTGCAAATTTACGACTTTAATCTTGGAAGTTCTGAGTTTTTTTGTCTTTATATTACCCCACTCCCCCGGCTCCGGACTTTATTTATCTCGACTGAATATAGCCCTTATACGCCGTCGTAGGATTGGCATGATATCTTGTATATCCCCAAGATGGTGAACATAGTGGAGCATTTAGCAGCTGAAGGACCAGATATTTCCCTCAGGAGTTGGCGGAGACCAAAAACAGAGCTAAAAAGCAGAGTGAATACGGGACATGCATTCATCAGATGAACAGAAACGGCACTTTAATTAATGCTAATGTTGCTCTGCATCGGCTCAATGTGTAAAAAGGCAACTGTTGGCTTACAAGTTCACCATAACTCCTTTGGAAAAGTGACAGTATGTCCGTGTTGTGTTTACAGCTTGTTTACGCTATCCCCAAGTTGCCAAAAACATTACTAAGAAACCGCTATAAAGTCTAATTCACAACTCATGTGCAATAATGATGCAGCATATACCGTATACACCCCCCCCCCCCCCCCCCCCCTTCCCCGCGTTATGTTGTATGTTAAAACCCTGTGTAACCAAAAACAACCACAGCAGCCGATGACGTTGTGTCTTCCAGGGGCCCCTAAATGATTTCCTCCCCTCTGAAGTCCAGCGGTTTGAGCGAGGGTCACAGCCTGAGCCCTTGTGAGCGTTCTCCTGCTTAACTGGATGTCATTGAAAGGACAATCAGCCAGCACAGGTGGGGCTGTAAACAACAGTCGGCCTGCTGTTTAACTGGCTCTTTTTTATCCAATGTGAGGCTGTGGAAAATGTGTTACTCGGTGTGTGAAACATGTGTTATGTTACACAAGAAGGGAAGTGGCAATGTTTATTAATGTAATTACAAGCTTTCTGGCCAAAGAAGCTGAACATTAATTGATAAGCGAAGTGCTCTGAGCGGTTCCACTTCATGAATACTTGCACTTTGAGAGTTTGTGTTTTTAAGGTGAGGGTGTGTATTTTGATTTCCAGGCCTCAGGTAGCAGATAAAAGAAATACGACAGTTATGTAAGCAGAGAAATTAGAAGCTGCCAACCCTCACAGTACTCAAGTTGGAAGAAATTGCACACCCCTGCTGCTCCAGACTTACTAAATAAAGCCATGATAACAGTCAGACACCAAAGCTTTTGTTTTGTGACAAGAACAGTCAAAACACGCTTTGTCATGTCTCATTTCAAGCTTTCTCTCGACATTCCTGCTGCTTCGGAAAGATGAAGATTTCAGTTCCAGCACCACAGACAGTGTTCACATATAAAACACCAAAAACTTTACCCACTTTGTATGACTGGTATTTGGATTGAATACAAGTTGTGTGTTCTCTCAGACATCTGACAATACCTTGAGACTTCACTGCTGCGAGGTTCTTTTACCAATAACACCGAGCCGGCATTATGCGGAAAAAAAAGGAAGAGCAGTGTTGTCTTCACGTCGGCTGTATGTATGATTGTATGCATAAATTGTGAGTCATATTATAGTCTCAGAGTATTGTGTGTGTGTGTCATAATCTTACAACCTGCAAGTGACAGGGTGACTTGAAGTGATTGCCTCTTTTAGGTGACTGCAGGTCAAAGGTCAACTACCACAGACCAACCTCAGAGGGCAGGAGGCGAAGTCGGTACAATCACGTTAGCCTTACAAACTGTGTGAGAGCAAAGCACGTTGTAGTCCGATGGAGGAACATTGTACTAAACAGGTTGATGATGATACACACTAAAGTAATAACTTTCAGCGTATGGTCAAAAATGAATGAAATTAAAAACAACAAAACAAAACCTTGCATCGAAACAGGGAGCACAGCCTGGAATTTTCGTGGGAGTTTCAGTCAAAGTGAAAACACGTTGGAAGTGTAATTTGACTGCACTCAGTGGGACAACAGCCATATGGGGGAAACATTCATTTGAAGGGAACTGCTGCACTGGGGCGCCGAGCAAAAAAAGTTGAACCTGGCTGAAATTTGCAATGCAGTACAACATCATAAGGGCAGGCACACATTCCTGGTAGACAACTTTGTAACGTGAATGCTGTATTTCTCCAGTTGTTTCAGACATGGATGGATTACTGAACGGGCATAACAGTATGGAGCTTTTTTCCTATCTTTGGTTCAAGAACGTGTTTTTCAACTTGAGAGCATGAATCCATGATTTCACGTTCAGATTGTGTAATGCTTTCCGCCAAAACCATGCCCCCACTCTCAAATGGCCCCTGCTTGTGCTTAGATTTGCTCTGCTCCTGCTCAAACTGCATGCTTGCACTCAGATATATTGTCGCTTGAACAGGCTGCTTCTGTGCGCGCATGAAGCGTCTGCTCTGGGATTTCTCCTCTGCTCTTGGATTGTTTGTGCAATAACCCTGTCATAATTCCCCAACCAATGGAATGCCATGTGTAGTGTTGACCACTTAAATGATCCCTGCCTCGTTGTGGGCACGTTTGCTTTACTTTTCAAGCTTCCTTGGCGGGAGAGTTGTCTGTCGTTTATGCCCACAGCAGCATACTACTACTGTAATATCAACAGGAATACGACTGACAATCAATAACGTTATACACCATGGCACCCAGACCTTCACTCACTATTGGAAAAACATAGCAGAGCACTACAGAGCTAACGTTAACTGTGCCTCAAGCCAGCTGAAACTGAAAATAGAGCACTTTCCAGCATGAGTATGTTTAGGTTAAGCTTGGGAGGGAACTACATAAATGAATGAATTAATTATAGTTACAGCGTCAGAAAGCTAATAGCTCTCTGTGTGCAGCTGTGAACGAGCGTGAGCTGACACTGTGATGCACGGCATTCCTCGCCAAAAATAAAAGAGTTGGTTCCAGTCTAGCTCTTACAGTAAAATAAACGCACTGGAGCTACGGGGCTATTTGAGTGCGAGGGCATGGTTTGGGGGGAAAGCGTCACAAAATGTAAATGAGAAATGCTCTCAAATTGAAAAACACGCACTTGAAATAAAGATAGGAAAAAAACACCGAAGAGAGACGCAAAAAAACTGCAAAGAGACACTAAACAACCACAAAGAGACACAAAACCACAAAGAGATGCATAACAACTGCAAAGAGACAAAAACAACAACAAAAAAAGAGGCTAAACAATTAAGTCTGTGTGTCTTGCTCCCAAGTAGGGAGAGCTGGTTGGGCCTTTTGCATGTCCGTGCCCACGCGCCCATGTCCCATAATCCGCCCGTGGTTGCAGATAAATAACATTATTGCCACTGTGATTACCTTTCGGAGTTGTAAAAGTTGTATCCTTCCTTATAAACCACTAAGCGTCTTCAAATGCATGAATCTCATTCTCAAACAGACCTTCCTGGATTGTATTTGTTTGTTTTAAATGAGACGAATGAATAAGTCTGAAGGCAGTTTACACAACACAACAATGCACAGCGTTTTTTTGTGGATAACGTTGTGTTTTCTCCACCAAATCCTGTTGCGTCAGAAGCCCCACGGTGCCATCACAGTGGACCCATTGAAACCAAATGAGGAGGCTGTGTTTTGTCCCCACAAAGCGTTACCAAACACACCGTGATGGGCAGCATGGAGCAATGCAAACCCTCTGTAAAACTTTCAATTTCTGATGTTTGGTGAAACTCCCCAGTATAAACATTTTACAAGCTTTGGAAGGACACATTTTGTTTACCAGAGATTTGAACGGCTCTGTAATGTTCTTTCAATCCTAACAAGTACATTGGGTTCCAGGAAAGGAAAGATGATACTGTTCTGCTGATATTGCCCATCATCTGTGACAATCTTTCTCTCTCTCGTCCCTGATTTCTTTGCAAGTTAGGCGTGCTATCGTTCGTTTTACATAAAGTAAACAAAATGCTGTCTCTCACATGAACACGTGTCTGTTAAAGCCATAGAAACTCAACACCCGCAGTTATAATGTGATTGTGCCATGATCGCCTCACATGCAGCTCTTGGCTGCTCTTTGATGTATGGCAAGTATTACCCATTGCATCACCCTCACTCTTATCGGCACTTATCCAGACGTTTAGCCTCTCCTCTTTAATTCAATGTGCAGAGGAATAACACTTTTCTGTGGAGAGGAAAACAATGATTTTCCTCATAGGAACAGCGTGGTAAACGCATACTCCTCTGCAAGCACGTGGAGAAAGAGGGGCAAACACACTCCACTCTCCTTAGAACTGAGGTCATCATGAATTTAGTTAATTAAAGCAGGTTGTTGCCAAAACATTAGATCATCCCCCCGGCTTGTTTTGTCATTAGCTGAACCCAAAGCCCCTCTGCTGGCCCTCTCTCTTTGAGAAGGGGAACATGAAGGAGGCCTTCATTTTGGAAAAACTGCAGTAGAACTGAAACCGTACTAACTTACCTGCTCATGATTCATGATTCAGCTCTAAAGCTTTTTTTTTGTTTTATTTTAGGCTGAGAAGTGTTATATTCCTGCATATTTTAGTCTGTTTCACTCAATCGAGGGCCTATAGCAATCCTGTAACACCTCAGTTTGGTTCAGAAATACAATATATGAAGACAATAAACAAAATGATGAATTACATTTATACTATATATTTATAAAGGGGGTGATTTGTTAAATTGGCAACCAAAAGAGTCTCACCAAAAGAATATATTATTAACAATAAATCCAGGTTTTCTTTCCTTCCTTCATATCCAATATTTGTTTAATGGAAAATCCTCCACATTTATTTCTTTAGAATGAGTCCAATTACAAATAAATGCCTACTTTTTCTCGATGAATACACAGCTGTAAAATAAATGTTAAGATGTTTCTTTATCAGATTAGCAGAACTTTCGGTTCTTTTAATCAAAGTTAAATAGAGTCAAATATATCCTTGGATGGATATATTTACCAGGATTGTGAAGGGTATTTCATTGCATTTAAGCATAATTGGAATGATAAATATTTGATTCTTCTCCTTAAGTCGCTCAAATTAAATAAAGAAATAATGTTCTTGTCAGACATGGCTACTTTCAATACTTTATTGAAATTAGTTCTTAGAAGATTATCAATACATTTCCTCCATTATTCAAGTGCTGTAATGACTGATTATTAGGCAACTACAGCCTACCAACTAGGCTACGTAATCCAATTAATTAGTGCGTTGGTAATGTTATCTATTATGCTATTACATTTTGTAGATAAACATTTTTAGATTGAATTGATTTCATTCCTCATGCTTAAATATATTTCTGTCATTGTCTAATAAATCAACAAAAGACTATACACATGTTTCCTGTCATTCTGCTATGTGTATGGGCTTTCTTTTATTCCAAATAACTGTATTATTCCATAAGGAACATGGGGACTGAATTGTGTTGGTAAAGCTCCACAATCCCTGCAGAACTAAATACGTCCTGTAACAGTGATAATACCGAGGGCTGCACCTCTGCAGCACGAGGGAACGTCTGACAAAAGAAAAGCCTGTTCAACGTTCAAGCTTTGTCATTTTGTTTCGTGCATTTATTCTCGCGAGAAAAAGTGGTTGCCAAGGTATCGGGCACGCGGCGTCCTCCAAAAACTGTAAATGGCCCAGGCTGACCAATGAGGACCAACCTGACCGTACCAAGTGGGTATGATTTTAGGGGAGCGATAAAGGGCTCTCTTAAATAAACTCAAATGTAAAAGGAATTCAGCATTTGAGAATCACCGAATGGACGTCTGCGCTAACACATTAATATATTAATTATTTTGGAGGTTGTTCTGCGAGTCATAATCGTACATTACAAAGCCCAGCCATGTGTTACAGAGTTGAAATTCATTCATGGTATCAGCCGCGCCACAATTGAAAGTTTCTGTGAAAGTAGACACCGTCTGTCGTTGATATATAGTCCTTACACCCTGGTCAATGCCAACGTTAGCGTCTAGAAATACCTGCTTCAACACATCACTTATGACAATTAATACACCGTCTTCCAAAAAGAGCTGTAGACACGGGTAAGTAGGTCTTTTCTAATGAAAGAGCTCATGTGGAATAAAATGTGGGTTCTGTTGTGGGCTAACCTTAGCATAATGAACGTTTAAACTGAATGTAAAGAAAAAAACTGTGAAAGCAAAGGGTATGAAGTCATCTCGCAACCTCTTGCAGTTGGTTAAATATGTCTTTGACATTGAACGTTACAGTCCAGGGAAACCAACATAGTTCGTTTCTTTTGACACTGTGTCAACGTGACGTTTTACGTTGCAAGATTTAAAACATGGCCATTTACACCAACTGCAGCCTGCAGTGGGTCTGTAATCTCTCGTGAGACCACCTCAGTTCCTCTGTAACCGCTACAGAGATTACTTCACTGTGGAGGGGATGTTGGGAAATCTGACCTGTTAGCTGTGATTCCCAGAAGAATGTAAAAAAGATGTGAGGTAACATAATGCCTGTTGCATAAAATGAGGAAGTCCGCTTGAGTACTAAAAGAATATGAGTCTCATCTGGTTTAAAGGTCACACAAGGCTTGTTCACACTGTTTGACTGTTGATGTATTTACTCCGGGGGGAGGAGAGCAGCTATTCTCTCTCCATCAGATGAGGAAGTTGAGGCCTGAGATATGCTGCTGTTGAATCAGGTGTCCCTTGCTGTATTAGCCTGGTCCGGAGCCATCTTAAAAATCATGACTTTTTAAGCAGATGGGTGAAGTTGTATGCCTATTCTCCTTCTTTGCTGGGAGGTCAAAGGTCAACTCGAGTAACAGAAAGTTAATAATCAGACAGATTTTTGTTTGACAATGACTCTATTGATTGAAAGACATTCTGTTGAGCTACTGCACAAACCTGTCACATTGAAAGGGACATATTACGCACATTTTTAGGTTCATACTTGTATTTTTGGTTTCTACTAGAACATTTTTACATGCTTTCATGTTCAAAAGACACATTATTTTTCTCATACTATTCGCCTGAATATAACCTATATTAATCCTCTGAAACGCTCTGTTTTAGT
The DNA here is from genome assembly GCA_943593645.1 of Bovichtus variegatus. Taxonomy (NCBI): domain Eukaryota; kingdom Metazoa; phylum Chordata; class Actinopteri; order Perciformes; family Bovichtidae; genus Bovichtus; species Bovichtus variegatus. The sequence continues at coordinate 7,296,641 of CALSCE010000016.1, read as the reverse complement.
GCCCGTCTCTTGCATGTGACATAGGAAGGGGAGCCAAATCTGAATGGGTTGTCTTATTTCACAGTTTGTGGGTTGGTAGGATACCCACATATATGTGCACAAGTACTGAAATATTGAGTTTTTCATAATATGTCTCCTATTTAAATAGAAAATATAACGTGAGAAAAGTAGGCCATGTATGTTGGCTTAATAATTGCCTCATTCACAATAGACCTGCAAAAGCTGTTCACCTTGGGCAACGGCAACAAACACACCATCTTGTAATTTCCATTCCTAATCATTCCCAGGCCAGGAATGTGCATCCTGCAGTCTACAAAAGTTAGTTTGCTTGTCAGCGTGGAGTCTTCTTTTTATGGGCCCTTCTGTGTGTGAGCGTTCATCTTGAGAAAAACAAGAAAAAAATAGTCGGCTGACTCAAAAAACATACTACTTTTTAAACGTTTATAACTGTGCGTGACACTGTGCATATAGCGGTGGTGCAGAACTGCTGACTGTTATTCACATTTGTCTTCTGAAGAATCCACAGAGACTTTGTTTCCTTCATTTAGACAAGGGGGGACATCAAATGGGATGCAGAGTATGGGTTGGCGATGTCTGGAAAGAAGCTTATAGGGGTTTTAACTGAAGACAGAGGCCCACCACAGCCCACCAGTGTCCTGTCCAGGGGATGTACTTTTACATCAGTGGTATCAAAGCAGGAGATGGGCTCCTGCTTGTGTAATGCATTTGGAATATGTTGTCTGATTATTCTCCACTGGTAGCAGAGCCTGTTGACTTATTCAGGGTCTTAGATTCGCTTGATCAGCAGCTTTGAAATGCTGGTGTGCAAACTCCTTTTTTAAACTCATGCTTTAGTACTTCTGATTAAAAACTGGTGTTTTAAAGGAATTAACACAGAAATGTCATCCTTTCAATTTGAATGATTTTGAAATTGATTGAGTAGGCAATGCAAATAGTGCATGTCTGAACAGGTGCTTTCTTAGAAATGGTTTTTACCGTTTTCCTGTTTGCAACAGATTTGTCTATACCTCTTGAGACATGTTGACTCTTTCTCTCAGAACTAGAACTGAAACAATAAGTTGATTATAATCCATCGACAACTATTTTGATAATATTAATATTAATCGTTTGAGTAATTTTTTGCTTGTTCCAGCTTCTCCATTGAGAGGATTTGCTACTTTTCTCTGTTTTGTATCAATTTAAACTGAATACCTTTGGGACTGCTGATCAGACAAAACAAGACATTTAAAGATGTCACATTTGGCCCTTGGAAGCAGTGATGGACATTTTTTATTTATTTTATTTATTATAGACAAAACAAATCATTTATTAAAAAACTAATGGGCAGATGATTCTATAATTTAAAATTTTTTTTATTTGCCAGAGCACCCTGAGCATGTTTTGGTGTCTTTACCTTGTAGAATATCTCTGATGTTTGTCTTCTTAACGGCGGAGGCACCAATGAGGAAATACTTCTTAGATGTTCGGGTTAAAAAATATAATATATCAAGAGATTAATCATTTTGTGAAAAACACAAAGACGTACTTAGCCGTTGCATTATGTGTGCTTGTAGATTTCCGAGTTATTCTCCAGTAATTTACCATGTTTGAGGTTTGGTCCATGAGATTTTCTGTCTCAGAGTCTGCCCATCCTGTTGTTAACTTTTCAGTGTTTTGGTCCTAGCGCTGTGAATTTAGCTGGCCTGGGGAAAAAAGAGAGGGAATCCTTTCTAATTAAGGACTATAGTAGATGTCAGTGGCTGTAATACAACAGTTTGTGCTTAACATAGCTGCCACACAGACAGACATGCTGGAACATTTAATCTCCTCTGTTACATCAGTCTGGCTGTGATGGCGTGCATAATAGAGTATTTAACCACTGTTGCTAATGCTGGTGATGTTCTCTGTTTTCACTCAGCTCATCCAGAAGGTCTATACCAAGCCGGTGATTAGCTGGAAAATAACATATTTTCCGACCAAAACCTACATACTATCCATCACAATGAAAAGCCAGAAAAATACTAGTCTTGTGGCCTAGGCTAGATTATGCTGTGGCCTGTAATATTATAGCTAACATCATCGTTACAGAACAACATAGGAAATGTGTTTATGTTTTCTTTAGAGACTGGCCATTCTTAGATTGTACACTTCTAAATGCATGAAGGAATACAACGAGTGCGCCGGGATGAACCCAAGGCGAGTTTGGTTGGAGAGTCAAATCCCACACTGTTTCAGAAAGAAGTGTTCGAGTGACTCAGAAGCTGCGTGGCTTCAGTTCTCACACTGACTCTGTGGCTGCTGTCAAAGTGCTGCATTGTTTTGCTGACTGTCCTGCTTGTCTGTGTTTGTCTTCCTGTCTCTCTTTTTGCAGTGTGCTGTCTGTCTCTCTCTCCGTCTGTCTGTCCTGTGGTCTGTCCTACATTTGGCCGTTATTGCTGCACTGACATAGCTTTGCACGGTTTATCTGCACTGCCATGAGATGATGAGGTCATTTTATGTTGCTCAGAGTATACAACACACACACACACACACACACACACACACACACACACACACACACAATCTGGCATTATGCAGCGCTGTTCAAAGCACCCATTTAATGTGGGGTTGAAATTTTCGATTCTTTATGTATTACATAGATACACATGAGAATGCATAAGTACACTCATGAGCGGTGGCGGCAGAAGTATTGAGATCTTTTATTTGAGTAAAAGTAGCAGTACCACATTATAAAATACTTTATTACCAGTAAAAGTCCTGCATTCATCATTTTATTCAAACAGAATTGCATAAGCATTAGCAGCTAATTGTAGGCTACCTACAGTTATAATCCTCTAGAATTTCTTCATATCAAACCCAATTTCTGATTTATGGCTGCTGTTTATTCTGCTATAGCCACTAAATGTATTTACACTCATTAGTGACCTCTCTGCAGTATATAGGAGTTGACCTAGTCAGTGGATTCAGATGGCGTGCACATGCACAGGAAATGGCATACATTGGAAATCATTTGTGCGCATGCCCATATGTCGTATAATGGTGTAATCCGGAGGAGCTGAACAGCTGGTCCAAGGCATTTTGAAGAGAAACCATATTTGTTTCAGTACAAGTGTAGTTATTTTCATCATGCAATGTAAATGCATATACAAGTTGCTCCTCTTTCTGTTGTATTTCCAACAGAGTAGCTGCGCAAGTGTTTCCTGTCCCCAGTGATGAACGTTTTTATTTTGAAATAAGCTCAGGACTCTCATGCAGATCCCGTGCATGCAAACGGCTTGTCTTGCGTGACAGAGGGAAGTTGTGACTCAGAGACAAACCGACAGCACTTTGCTCAATTAGAGGTAGCAGAGGAAGATCTTGCAGCATGTTGGTGAGAGTCCTGCAACAGCTGAACTGGATAAAAGGATGACTTACAAGTACATCAGTCCTTCTGTGATCTACCAACTTTGTTCCACTTTGTATTCTGTGTTTGCCAGGTGAAGGCACACGAGTGGTGTTTCAGTTTGCTGCTATTTATATGCCGACAGCCCACACACAGTTTGAGTCATTAATCATCATTGGGTCTTAGGCTGTGAACCAGACAGTTAAGACTGAATCAACTATGACTGCATATGTACAATATGTGGTAATAAGTAATAAGTGCGTGCTAATCAGTTTGTCTTCATGAATCCCTACACACCCAGAACAAGTTAGAAGAGTTAGAAGGAGCGTTTTCTTGTGTGTGGTAATGCGTGTGTATGTGTTTTGGAGGATCTCCACTCTGCCCCACCCTTCCAAAGAAAAACGAAAGCAGTCTCTGGATGCCAGCCTTTCTTTCATCATGCCCTCCAGTTTAAAAAAATAATAATAATGTATTCCCAGAAGGCCATGCTTCCTCACTGCACGTGACAGGGACTCTGCCCTTTGCCTGTCGTCAGCGCCTTTGGCTGTTTTGAGGTCGCTATTTAGCAACATGCTTCTTGTTAACCATTATTTACCCTGCCCCCTCCACACCCACTGACCTACTAACCAGAGAGCTCAAACAAACAGCTTTGTGTGTGTGTGTGTGTGTGTGTGTGTGTGTGTGTGTGTGTGTGT
>CALSCE010000016.1:7239152-7266388 GCA_943593645.1 Bovichtus variegatus | reverse complement strand
GACCCGACCCCGGATAAGCGGTTGAAAATGGATGGATGGATGGACTTGTTCGTAAGAAGTTAGCTACAATAGCTAGTCCAGGGGGCTCATTTCTGTGTCGTCTCAGAGACAAGCGGTTGAAATGATGTGAAATTGAAGTTTATTTGTGAAGCCTTATAGGAGGCTTGTGCAGTTTGCCCCAATATACGTTGTTTTGTCCACATTTTACAATTCTCTACTGTTGTGTTATTATATTTAGAAATAGAGACGCATAGAAATCAATTCCGGAAAACTTCTCTTCATATTAACTGTATTTATTCCATGATGATATGGTGAGCATTACAAAAGTATTTCACTGTTCCACAGACCACATTTAAGTAGTTACTCTGTCTCACAGATCCACAGAACGGCCACGATCTCTAGTTTACAACATATTTTATACCCGCCGCCTTTAGGTATAGTCTTCTCCCATTGGTTGGCTTGGGCCAGGTCCTATTGGCTCCTTGTTGGCACTTAAGCGTGTCCACGCCTCTTAGCGCATCAGATCTTCAGTCACCCTTTTAGGAAGTGTACTCTTCCGCTTCACAGTTTACAAATATTGCATCTTATTTCGCAGTAGGTTGGCCACTAGTAGATACTTAATTCAATAACATCTTACATATCACATATTACATCTTAATAAGGACACAATAAGGCGCATTGTAACAGTTTACATATTGATTATTCTCACACTACAAAAGAGGAGGCAATTGCAAATTTAGACTTAGCCATAATCAGAACGGCCACAATTATGGGAATAAGACTCAGGTCAAAAAATACCAACATTTTACTGTAAGTCTGAAAATGTATCAACATGAGCAACAGGGTAACAGAGGAGTATTGATTTCATGGCACTTAATATGAGAAAATGACTATTACTTTCGGCCAGAGCACTCATGTTATTGACTTGACCGTGTGTCTTCCATGTTGTCTTTTTAGTCCAAAAGAGAAAGTACTACATTTAGTATTTTCCTTTTTAGCATTTTCGTTTTCTGTTTTTCTTTCCATAAGTCTTACTAATGGACATTTTTATGACTCCGTCATGGCGCCTGGACTCATGTGAGGACTTTCCAATCGGAGGTGGACCGACCTGTGGGCTTAAAGACTCTACCGAGCAATCTGGAAACAGATCTGCTGGATTTTGACACAACAACAGTCCCATGTGCAAACAACAAGCAGACATGCCCCGCAGGCTATGTTTGGATCCCCTTTTGCCCTCATGTAAATTCTCTTTCATTCAGTAGTCAGTGCCTGTTAGGGAGGACTGAAAAAAGAGTCAAAAATAACTGTGCTCTCTTGACAGGACAGCACATTCAATGAGTGTAAAAAGCAAAGTAGAAGCAAGGAAAATTGGATTTGAATATACGTCATTGCGAAGCTTAAAAGCAGTGTGATGGATTTTTTATTTTTTTTAAAAAAAATTTATGTTTGGAAGGGAATTCACACCATCCATCTGCAGCCAAAACAAGATCTCTGTCCAGCAGCTCCACAGCAGCAATCAGCGGAAACATGGAGTTTACCGCCTATTAGGGCTGCCAAACACACAGAAAATGGGACTGGCAAGTGTGTGAGAGAGAAAGAGAAGCGGAGTTCCAGAGGCTTAATGTTTACCTAACCTCTGACTGAATGAAAAATCCCCGTCTCTGACTGACTAACGTCATAAATACTTTATAGGAAGTTTCCCACCCTGCTGTTATTTCCAACCTTCAGGTTTCCTGCCAATATTGATATTTAACTTATGATATAAATGCTGATTATTTTAAGGTTTTACAATAAAGTGGTAGAACGACAATGAACAGCAATGTGGGAATCAAATGTATAACCTATGATTTGATTGTGAACATGGAAGGTAGAGGAGAAATGAAAATTTCAAGCAATAAGCCACGAGAGGCCGTGGTTTACGGTAAGCTCAGCTGTTCTCAAGTTTAAAACTGTGTTTTCATTTTCCTTTGGTTCCAGGCGGCCAATAGTTTCCATCATTTATTTTGGTATTAAATCAACTCCTGGAACTTGAGTTGTGTACTCCACAGTGAACATCGAGTCTGCATTTCTTCTTGTCAAAGTTGCATTATTGTTGAGTTCAGTTGAGTACACGACGCAAGCAAGTTTCAAGACGAATAGATTTTTATGTTATAAAGAATGGAATGGTAGTCAGGATGCATCCCAATGACTAAGACGTTTTCATCTGCAGCTCTGATGAGGCAGAAGGCCGGAGGCCAGACTCGACACATCGATGGAGCTGATGGGACTGAAAGTAGCGTGGGATCTTTACGGCCGAACAGATGACCCATTAAGCATCTCTCCTACGTAAAAGCACCACGATACCATCAGCACAAAACTTCTCTGTTCATTTGGCGAGTTTCCACAAGCAGCCTTTTGTTTTGGACGAGGGGCTGAAAACACATATAAAAATACCATGAACGTATTCCTCTTCCTTTTCTGCCAGTCATGATGTCATAAAACCACACACACACACACAGGCCCGATCAAAGTGCGCAAACTGAAGGTATTGTTGTGTCAGACAATGAGCCAGCACATTCCTCTCTGTACCTGTCCTCTCCTGTCACAACATCTGCCTCATTTTAATATCAGAGTCATCTTCCTCTTTCCAGCATGACTCCTGTATTCGCTCTGTGTGTGTGTGTGTGTGTGTGTGTGTGTGTGTTCGTGTGTGTGTGTGTGTGTGTGATAAGATAGCTGGAGTTTCGCCCTTGGTTACATTTTTGCAGCACGGATAGTTTGAAGATCTCTACAGCCTTTACCACGTGACTTCCAAATCCCAAATTAAAATGATTTTTGCTAAAAAAGTCAGTATAAAGATCCTTAGTGTCAGTTTTTTCAGTTTTTAGTCAAGTGATAAAAAAAATTGCTTCCACTATTGACGGAAGCTTGGCTATTTAAAAATAGCGTGTTTGTGCAGAACTTGGGACGATACTCATCCTTCTAGTATTGGCTCAGCTCGCACACAACCTCGACCGTGGTGGTATCAAAGAAGTACCAGGTAATATCCAAAACTTTTGCTAGTTGGGAAACCAAAAAAGATCGCATCAGTACAGTAATTTGATGCTGCCATATCCGTGTAGTTTACACCAATGTTAGCGAGCCACCATGTAAATTAGTCCTGAGCGGGTGTGTGAACAACACATTTTGCTTTTTGCTTTGGAGAAAAGCGCAATAGAAAATGCCGCCATTTACCATTTCAGCATGTGTTGAAATAACATGAAGGAAAAGAAACGTCAAATGCTAAATGTTGTAAATAAACAGGTTGATAACCAACTCTCCGTGCGTAGGCAAAGCTCATAGTGCACCACGGAGGCTCCTAGCAATGCTAGGATGTTGTTTTATCTTCTGTTGAAAAGTGGAAGAAGTATGCATCATTGAAGTTTCTGTACACAAAAAGTGAGCAGAATTTTTTTATTTAGTTTGATTTTAAGAACTGAATTGAAAGTAACATCTAATTCAGTCTGTTGTATAGACACCGTTAGTTCTGAATGCTTATCTCGTTCATCACTACAAATTGTGTAAAGTCCATTTCAAACTTTTGGGCAGATCAGTTCCTGTTGGCCTCTACAAAGCGTTCTTTTCAAGTGTTGTTTTTTGAGAAATCTGCATAGTGATGTTCTCTGTGTGTGCCTCGATCGACTCCTCATGTGCCACTCGAATCATTATGACGATTGGTCACGGGGCATGTGCATACAGAATGTGTGTGTGTGTGTGTGTGTGTGTGTGGGAGCCAGTTGTCTCTTACAGTGGACCGTTGGACCACAGCTGGCACTCAGCAATAAGTAAAACGGTCATGAGCAGCTGTCATTTGAACTGAACTGAACTGTGCCAACGTATCTAATAGAGACAACAACCAGCACAGCACAGTGCGTCTGTGCCAGTTATGATGTCCGACATTGAACATATACAGTATGTGTGCATGTTTAATTCTGTTTCAAAATATAAAAAACGTGTGCGTGACAGTGATTTGTCAATGTAAACCTTTCTCTTGTGTTTCTTGATGGCTTCGCCTGTACTTTAAGCATGGCAGAGCATTCCCAGAGGAATACGACGGGCCTGATGATTCAGGTGCTGGTTCCCTGCTGCGATGGTAAAGTGACTGCAAACCTCCCAGAGAGAGAACCTCCATTTCACAAATTGACCAGAATTTGTAAGGAATTGAGCCTGAATCTCTTCCTCCATCTTGAAACAGCCTGAACAAAGACAGACAGGAAGCAACCCAAATAGATTACACATACACACACACACACACACACACACACACACACACACACACACACACACAGACAGAAACACACTCAGTGTTTTGTGTAAATAAAAGCAGCAAAATCTTCACCAACAATGACAGCCCTTTATTTCTTTCTCTCGGTTCTGCTTTGATCCTCTTCACAGATCTGAGGAGCTTTTCAGGGAGTAAAAACTCTAATTACACATGCACAATGTAGCCCACTTTTGGCTCCAGCTAATGTTGGTAAAACTGTAAGGCTGAGGAGCTTATACTTGGCTGCACAATGAGGCTGCACGTTCCTCAGTCTCTTTTGTTTCAGTTAGTCCAACACATATGCTCCACGCTGTGGGCAGAAATATGTGCCACTAGAATCCGAATTTGAATAATTTACATTTGAACTTGAATAATTGCGTTGAAAATCGGAATCTGAAGGGCATCATTTTAAATGAATTGAATTCATCAGTTTGGAGATGAATTCCAAAACACTTGAAACTGCATGGAATATTATGAGATTTATTTCAATTTTAATTTCATAATATTACATTTACTTTCCAGCCTATAGTAATTCAGTTCCAAATGAATACATTGAATTCAGATTGAAATTACGAGATTTTTGAAATTCAGTTTTTGAATGCAATTATTTAAGTTGAGCAATTCAAATTCAAATATAATTGATTCAAATTCACCCTCTAGTGACATATTTCTGCCCATACCCTAACCCTGCCATAGTACAGTTAATGTAACACCTCTCTGATGGAGAAACACACACTCACCCCATACACAGAGAATGAAGGATGTTCCGGTGAATCAAACACTGTTTGAGCTGCAGCATCCTATCACATACAAACTGTGTAAATGTTGTGTCACATTTAATCTCTGTATGATGAAATAATGCAGACTGGTGTGCTTCCAGTTTTCTTCATGAATCTGCTTTGTCAAATGACAATTTTTTTCAGGATCATAAACTGATTTAGAGGGCTGTCGGGGCAATTTGTCACACTGATTTTATTCTATTTTAACACACAGCCTTCCTTTCATCTTCCATGCCGGGCTGCCAGAAGACTGTTACTATAACAGAATAAGTGGAGCGGTTTTAATGTGAAATAACCTGGTGATCCAGCCGGAAACCTCATGATATGTAGGTTACTGTCGGGTGTTGTTTCATCAGCCCATCTCACCACTCATCTACAGAGGTGGATTAATATTTCACCATTGTTCTACAAGGGATTTGTGTGTGTGTTTGTGTGTGTATTTGTGAGAGTGTTTGTGGCCATATGCATATGTGTATTCATGCATGCATGTGCGTGTGCATGCGCAGAGGCTTAACTGTGTCTGTGCATGCGTTTGCAGCTCCATCAGTGCAGCATGGTTGCATCTACTGTACTGTATGTCTGCCTGACTGCATCTGTGAATGCCTCCATGCACTTGTGTGGGTGGGTGTGCTCATACACTTATATTATTTTACTCAACCATTGTTGCTTTAATATGAGGGCACGGGTCACTGTTATGTTCTTGATGCTGGATAATAAGCCCTGCAGACGTGCCTCTTTGCCAAACTACATAAACTGTATCAAGAACACACAACTCACCCAAGCGGCAACCTTGAAAAGTGAAGCCACTGCGGAAGTGCCTTAAACTTGTATTCTTTCTAATGACTAACAGGGGTTCTCCGCTGGTTGCAAAAAGAGATCAAATTGTATAGAAGTCTATGAGAAAATTACCTTAATTCTCTTGATTTATTACCTTAGTAAACATTTTTCTAAGGGTTCATAGTCTCAATCTCTAGTTTCAAGTCTTCTTCAGTACAGCATTATTTCATTTAGTCAATTATGGTCCCATTTAGATTAAAATAACTTCACCTCCATCGTGCATGGAGAAGGGAAAAAGCCTAAAGAGGTAAAACTCCAGCAACGCTTGGAGTATGCAGAACAACTTTTTAGGTAGACCAACACGTTTTGGTTTGTGGCCTTCATTAGGGTCCATAATCTGGAAATTGTTCTGCATACTCCAGAGTTTTGCCACTTCAGGATTGGAGAAACTGCTCCAATCCAGGTGTGCAAAGCTTGTTGTGACTTAAGGCCCAGTCACGCATTTAAAACGGCTAAAACCTTTGCTGGGCAAAATATCTTCACTCCATTCCCCCAGAGCAAAGTGTCTTAACAGTGCTGACCTTTAGAGAAGCCGATAGTCCAAAATGGAGAACGCTATCATATTTTATTTGCCTGAATTTCACCGTCAACTTTAAATGAACCCTTCTTTGTTACAGTATGAACTGCTCCACAAAAGACACAATAGCAGACAGCTCCAGCCATAGTGGTTCACCAGCAAGGCCTGCAAATAATGCCTTTGTCACATCTTTCACAGAGACGTGTGAATATACGCCGCTGCGGCACTTTCTCGTGTGATAAATAAAAAGCTAAACCGGCGTCAGACGATAGCCGATGGGTTCTGAGATTGCATTTCGGCCAATGCGTTCCACCTCTTTTGCTCTCTCATGGACTGTTTACTTGCATGCAACCAAAGTCCGTTCAAATGTGATTGGTCTAGTGGTATGGATGCCTGTTACATGGTCATTCGTTAATAAAACTGCATAACTGAACTGCCTGAGCAAAATATACCAATATACAGTAGCTCTTGCTTCTTCTGTGAGGCTGTATATTATACGTCGAGAGAGAATAGAGTATTGTGTGCAACCTAACACTTGAGAATATTTATTTATTATTGAGTCATAAAAACTGATATCCTTAAGTGAAAAGTGCACATTGCTTTTCCCTCTAGAGTTGCCAGTTGGTAATTGAGCGATTTCTCCTCCTCCGGCTCTATAATGGGCTTGTCATGCTGTGCTGCTCAATGCATCTTCAAAAGGAACCAACTCTCTGTGGCTCAGAGGCGAAGGCTGTAAACTAGGTCGCCAGAATGAGCCGCAGAATTTTGCAAGACAGGAAAGAAAGTTTTTTGTGTGTGTATGCAGGGGGGTGGGGGGGGTGGGGCTAAAATAGTGCTTTATTAAGGTGTAATGGCTCGAGCCTCAGTGAAGGCTTCTGGTTTGATATATTTGGGTCTGGGGAGAGAATTCTAAATGGGGCTTGTGTGCTTTAAAAATGCCATAAAGGCATTCATTTATTCAAGAGTCTATTGTTTGTTTGAGAGTTATGTAAAACTGAACACTGAGGCAGAGTTGAAGGTAAGATGCGGGTGAAATCACGAGGGGTACGGCGAGAAAAGAGGACAGAGTGTTCCTTTGCCAGCACCATCATCAACAAATACAGACAACTCTTATCATGGCTGACAGTCAGATAAAGTCATGTCATAACCTAGGAGGTCTTGTGCACAAGCATTAGAATGCACCACTGCCTCCTGTGTGTAAGAGGTGGAGGATCATTTCAATCCATTTTTTGTCTGGTCAACATTGTCCCGTCCATAAAAGGTGTCACGCCATTAAAAGTCCCCTCTCCTTCCTGGTTTGGAGTGTGACTGTGTGTCCAATGGTGTGAGACATGGGGCTTCTTGCATCTTAGGAGAATAGCCTCGTAGAGTGCCAGACTTTGGAAGCTTTTCCATTTGACGAGGTGAGATCCCATGAGCCTTTTCAACATCTGCCTTGAGTGGTAGCGCTGCAGCCGCGAAACGGGCCTCAATGTAATCCTTCCGGGCAATTCTGCACCGCCAATGTACGTCCACTAAAAGCTTTTTTTTTTATTTTTTGCTTTTGCCACTGACAGGCTAATATAGTCATTATAAGTGTCTGACACATTATGGGAAGGGCCCCACAGAGATACTAGAAACGTTTTTCTTTATCTTTAGCTGTTGGTTATTGTGTCAAACCAAGTATCGCTCAAGGAGAAGCCTCGTTTTGAAATCTCGCAAGAGGGTTAGGGCACGGTCACACATGCGGAAAAATTAACCATTCTATGCGAGCGAAGGGGGCGAACAACATTTGAGTCTGTTGGAAAAGCAAATCTACATCTTCGCATGACGTGAAGAACTTTCCTGTGAGCGTGCCCTTAGGCCTCGTCCACATTGTCGAAATCAGCTTAATATTCAGCCAACTCTCACTTACGTTTCCACCTTTGTCTTCCTGCAACAAGTCACATGACATAATAACAAACTCACTGGATCAAGCAAAAGGTACATTTTTATTTCTCTGTAGAGTCCTTCTTATAATGCTGTGAGACACTTATAACAATTTGAGCCTCTCAGTGGCGAAAACAAAAACTTTTAGTGGACGTACATTGACAATGCGGAATTACCCAATATGATTACATTGCAGCCCGCTTCTTCTTCTTCTTGCAGCACTCTCGCTCAATACTGGACCAATTTAAAAAATGGTTTTCCTCATTAGTCACTTAAACACAAAAACATGGGGAGATAGGGTCCAAGTGGAAAAATACCAAAGTTACCCTTTATGCTTGCGTATGCATGTAAAACTTGCCACCCTGGGGCCCATAATTCAGCTCCATTTATCCATTAAGACTCAGACCTGCATGGCCTCCTTACGAAAAATGTAAACAGAAACTCTGTTAGCAGTTTTTTAATAAGCTGTCCCTTTGTGTGTGTGTGTCTTGGCAGTTGTAGATGCATGCAGCCGTGTGCCTGTGTAGAAAGGATGTAGATGAATTAGAGAGGCACTAGTTTTCTGAGATCAGGCTGTCAGAGAGTACCAGCTGTAGCTGCAGCTGCTGAACATTGTGTAGGTCTACTACACAGTGTTTATATTATTTGACCTGATCGACACTGTGAGACAGTGGTATTAATACACAGCCCATGTCAGCCGTGAGAAGTAGCAGTTTTGTCATTTTAAAATCTTCAACCCAGAAAAAAACAAATATGAAACAGTCAAGTAATCTCATGACAATAAAAACAGAAGTTAGTTGTTCGGATTTGGCTCATTAACCATATAAATACATATGGTTTTTATGAGGAATTTACTGGTGGAGGGACAAGCATGTACCCCATTAGCGTGGTTTTCCCACATAGCCCTGCCTGTGGTAGTGGGATCAAAAGGAGCAGAAAAGGGCAAATTCTCGTGGTTGTTCATGCAAGAATTCTCATCTGAGGAGTAGATGCTTCAAATAGTACTGGTTAATAAAATGGCCTGGAAGTGAGCAGACATTGCAGCTCATATTTCAGCTATTTAGCTGATGCATGAAAGTGGTGGAAAATGAAGGCACTGCATCTAAGGGGGAGGAGGGAATGTGCTTCATTGGAAATCCATTGGAGAGGATTTCAGTAACATTTTTTATAGCGTACATTATCGCTGCAATTTTTGCATTGGGTTGATGGTCTTATTCTGGGAAGACGTCACAGTAAATAAGTGCAGTAGTAGAACAAGCTTCCAATATTACTAATTTAACAAGACTAAGAGCCAGCCACACTCGCAGCTTGGTGAGGCTCTTCTTAGGCACAGCGGTGCTTCTTTAATGCTAAAATAAACATGCATTAACAATGACAATGCTAACATGCTGATGTCACGCAAGTATGTTACCATCTTAGCTTAGCATGTAAGCATGCTGTCATTCACTACCTAGCCTGAAACAAAAACAGCTGAAAACGATTGGAAGGGCAGTTGCAGGTATTTGGTGTCACGAGCACAGACACAGGGTAGGAAGACTCAAATGCACGACGCCAGAAACTGAGGTGGAGTGTAAAGCAAACTTCTTTACTGGTACAATGATAGTACAAACTCAAATACTCACTACAAGGATTTACAATAATTCTCTCGATGTGGCTGGTACACAGGTTCACAGCACAAGGACATAACCAGACGAACTGGCACACGACGAGGAGACAGAACTATTTAACATGAGGAGTGAGCACAGGTGGAAACAATCAGGGGCGGGGCAGACGCTGACGAGAAGCGGGAAAAGTAAAGGAAGTAAAGGGATCAGGCATTAGTGACAAAAGGTAAGTGCAAAATAAAACAGGAAGTGCAAAGACGGACAGTGACTGACAAGACTGGACGTAAGACGCGGTGACTTGACAAATGACTAACGGGGCGGGGGATCAACAGAGGATGAAGAGCTGATGAAGGACAGAGAATGAAACAAGTCGTCATAATGCGTTCACTGCCTGGAAATCAAACTCAGCTCACAAGAGTTGGAATCTTGTATGATGCCACTACAGTAGCAGTGCTGATGGGAGACAAAGCATTGATGGAAATCAGGCTGAATAGTAAGAGGATGAAGGTGGAGACAAAGCAGAGGGTAGACGGAAGACATTAACATGGGAAAGGAATGGGGGTTGGGACAAAGAGGGTCAAAGAAGTGAGGATTAGAGAGAAAAAAGGAAGAAAAGGAAAAAGACATGGGTCCCATGTGGAAAGATTTCATAAGAATTCCCATTTCTTTTATGTGTTACATGAAAATGGAAAGTTGAGCCTTTGGTAAATTGTGGAGCGGCCATCTCACGTAAGGATTTAGCCAAATGCTTTTCCATAAAGCGATGGTTGTGAAAATGAAATGAGAAGCTTTGACAATGTGACGGAACACATGTAAGAAATCTGTCTGTTCATGCATAACGTGTGAGTAAAGGGGGAGCGTGTAGCGTTCTGTATGTGTGTGCGCAAACATGTGTGTTGTGTGTGTGTGCGTGTGCGTGTGTCTAACACATGTGTGAAGTGAAAAAAAGAGGCCAGGTAAACACAGAGTTGAAATCCCGAGTGTGAGTCCAGCTGCAGAGAAGAGCGGATTCAAAAGATCTGCAGCTTTTAGTGTCAACACACAGCTGCAGTCTGAAACACAGACATCTACACATCTGCTTTGAACTGGGAACATTTCTCCCTTTTGCTTTGTGGGAGAGATGAGAACCAGTTTCATCTACTGGCTGTCACTTCAAATATTTACACGTACATTATAATATATGATTTAAAACAGATGAATTGGAACAGCTATTAATAATCCTTACTCCATTCTACTAAGAGAAAACAACTAGTCATTTACGGACGCTAGGTCAGGACTCCTTGCCGTCACTTTTTAACGTACTGGGTAGTCAAATAGACTTCAATATGTGGTTGACGTTGTTAATTCAGACAATGGTTAAGTTTAGGCAAAACTAGGAAGAGGTCATGGTTTGGGTTAAATAATGAGTTTGTTACATACGTAACTTCTGTATGTTACATATGTGACGTAAAGTATGTTTCGTAAGTTCCCTTGAAGTTCAAATAAGGTTTCACACGGGACACGGACAGTGGTCCTGGGTAAAAGTCCTGTATTTGCGTGGGGCATCATAGTTTAGGCATTGACCACTGACCAAGCTGCTGTATTTTTGACGAGTTGGGGGCGAGCGTTGGGTTTTCCCTACCTCCAGTCTTTATGCGAAGCTAATCAACTCTTGACTCTATGTCATTTCCCCATTTCAAAACATCAGCAGTGGTGCGTTCTGCTATTGATTCAATTTTGTAACTTTATTCAATTCTGTAATGCCTGTTTTGACCAGCTCAACTCATCAGAGGCTTCTGCCTGGTGACCTACAATTTCTCTCATTCTACGGAAGAGAAAGGAGGATAGTCGGAGGGGATAGGGTGATTAGAGTAATGATTACAATAAACCTCTTTCATAATGTCTGCATAGAAGAAGAGTAGGGGGTGAAAGATTATAGGGGTTAAAAAGAGGATGAGAAGAGGGGGTGTAAAGAGACAGAAAGGCGGTGATAATGAATAACAACTACACAGGTTCAAGAGCAAAGAAAGATTTAAACACACAAGGAATGATTTCTTGGAATTGATTGATATGATTCATTGGAAAAAGCTTTTTTGTGGAATTTAAAGAGTCAAATAAAATAAAATACATAAGCAGAGTTTGCTGTTTGGGGATGAGAAAGAGATGAAGGCAGATTATGATAAACTGTTGTTGACTCCAGGCTTAGCTGGTTGATTGTTCATCTGTCTGTTTTCCCCACAGACTATTGGAGAAACAACCAATCCTCTTACATGCTCCCCGACCTGTGGCCATCTAATTCCATGGACTCTTATTCCCAGGTAGCAGATTTTTAACCAACCTGCATGCGTCAGTCATTGACTGGAAATACTTGTGATATATTGTTTAGAGTAGTAAACAACACATTTATACTTTTTAGCACTTTTGGTTTCATTTAGTTTTGAAACAGTGATTTCTCTCGTCTGGGCCTCAATCTGCTATAACCTTGCCCATAAATTTATAATCAAGCTTGTTGTTTCCTAATAGGATCTGGAGACTACAACGTAAGGTAAAATAGACAAAAATTGCATTCCAAACAAAAGTGGCACTCGGAGAGCGCAGACCTCCGCCAAGGCATCATACATTGCCACAGCCACCACTGTTCTAGCTAGATGTGACCTTTTTTTTTAATGTTGTCATAAAAATCCACTTTCCACATTCCAGAGAAAGTTAACATGTCTGGCTGGGATCTAGGAAGGTTTTTCCCATCAACATGGGAAATGGGTGCATTAACATACTCCCATTTCCCATGTTGGGAAGTCATTCTTCTGACTTTGGTGTGTTCATGAGTCTGAAGTCGTAATGTGGAAATAACATGGACGCTACAAAGATGTGTTGTATTTTATTGCTCAGAGCCATCAACCCAACATTTACTTTCGTCCACTATGTTTCTGCGTAATATGAAGACAACTCGGCAAGTCGTGCACCAAACGTCGGAAACAAATTTTTTCAATTATTCAGACACATAAATGCACCAATGTAAAAGAAAGTGAAAAATGTGTATATCCACCTCATGATTGGGATCCACTCCAATATTTAATAGGTTCTTCCCATGCTACTGAGCCTGGCTTTGTCAAAAAGTAAAAGAAAAAACATCTGTAAAGCTTAATAAAAATATTGATTATGGCAGTTTCATCTGATTCATTTGTCAAAATCTGACATTTTTTGGATTAAATGTACATAGGAGTAAAGCTGCCCACATATGTGTTTCAGAGGCAGGTGCCTTAGGTTTGCAAAGTGGAAACAAAGTGGAAATGTACCAGGCAGCAGCCCTCATGAGGTCCAGCACACAGCATTCATCACATGTCTGTTATTCACACTTTAACTCCTTCACTACACCATGTGCACACATCAAAGCTTTATGTAATGCTGTAACACCGTCCATTGACTCATAGTGTCATTTCCACACATGTATTCTCAAGAGCGTACTGTGAATCATCGTCGTGCTCTTCCCACATTTTTCTCTGTGTGAGTAACTTTTCAAAGGTTACAGACAGGACAGGAAAAATGCATAACAAAGGTGTGATAGGTGTGACGTGTTTCTGTACCATCATTCCAATATCAGTGCCTCTGTATTCTTATCAAAAATGGCCTCATCTGGCAAAACATTCAAAATAGATTAAGCAGATCCGAATCTACATCATGTCATTGTCTGAGCATCAGTCTTAGTAGCCTAAAAGCATTCTACAAAACAAGAAGCTAACACTAAAATAAATGCACATAAGGGGCCGTTGTTTGAAGTGTTTAAAATCGTTGTGTCCATTTACCTTTAAAATTGTTGTGTCTGTGAGGTCAGATCACATTGGCAGGTAATGACGAAAAGACAGGAAGAGACTGTAATACTGGCTTGTGTTTTACAGTAAGATTAAGTAGGCACATGCACATTGTGAAGAAAAGTGACGCCTAGGTCTGGATTCACACCAAATCAGACGTTGCGGCGAACACGCCAGTCCTTTCATTCATTTGAATGTGGGTCGTGCGTTTAGTCAGGGGATGCCAAAAAGTTGAAACAGAATCAACTTCTGGAGAAACGCAACATGACATGATGCTACGATGGCCAATCACGTAGCCGGTGATCAGACTATAAGACAAGTGATTATTCCGCTGGAATACTTCCTCGAGATGTCCCACAAGAAATTAGTGACAGTTCAAGTGTATAAACAGAAAGACAAGGTCAGTTAAAGAGTCGGCTGAAGTGTAAGCAGTGAATACAGTTGGAACAAATTGTGTATGAAGAGTGGAAGTAATTAGACTTGGAAAAGCTTAAGGTGTTGAAAGGTGAAGACCTAATACATGAAAGGGTTTGACGTATCAGTTGAAGTGTAATCTCTGAAAGTAGATTCACTCACAGTTAAAGAATAAGAAATAAAGGCAGTACTGTCAGTTGCAGTGTAAGAACTGAAAACAGTTGAACTGTCATTTGAAGAGTACGGTTTGTAAGCAGCTGAAATGTTATTTAAAGAGTCAGAGGTGAAAGCAAGTGTCAGTTGCCATGTCAATAATAAAAGTTCAAATCTCTGTTAGAAGTGGAAGCGCTTTCAAGTGTGTGCACTGGAAGTTGAAATGAGGTGTGGGAGTTGAATTGTCAGTTCAACAATTCAACAAATGATGTCAAAATATCAGTGAATTATGTATAGAGATGTTAGAGATGAAAGATAACTGAAACACAAATAGAAACACAGATGTCCTAAATCAGCTGAACATTTTTCAATGTTTGAATGACGTTTAAAGGAAAGGGTATAAGGAAGTTGGAATCCCCAGTAAAGTGTGCTTTGCTGAAACAAACACACAAATTAACATCATACTCCTGCCTTTCAGCCTCTATTAAAAAAATGTTTTCTTTTCTCTGCCTGTCAAAATATCCCTCATTAAAAAAAAAGTTCCTTAGAAGAAGGTTACAGCAGGAACATTTCCATCATTCTCTTGTTTTTCTAAGTTAGTTCTATCAGTGGAAAAGCTGCTATTCATACACCACAAGGTAACCTGAACAGAGAAGGGCAGAACAGAGGGGTGGTGTGGAATTTCACTGGCGAGAGTGTGTATGTCTGTATCTGCACGGATGTGGAAGCGTGGGACTGACTGCAAGACAGTGTGTGTGCTGTATCTTTCTATCTGTGTGTTAGTATATATCTGTGTGTGTATTGGAGACACAATCGTACTACTTTGCTTTGCATAGAGGTGAACACAGAGCTAATATCACAGTGTGTTGGTTTCTGTTCTCAGTCAGGACTTAACGCATGTTTTTATAACCTGTCACGTTGTCATCCCCTCTACACTGCTGGGCCTTGTTCTCTCTGCTCCCTCTATCATATTCTTACGTCACTAAAGCCAGGTAAGAGATCTGATCCAGCTGCTGTTTGGGTCAGATCTCCAAGACTTTTTCTAGTTCTCCCATAAAAAAATGATTCAGTATTTTCTCTGCAGCTGGTCAAACACTACATGTTTTTTCATATCCCAGGGAGGTTAGAGGTACGAGGAAATATTTTCTGATTCATTCTGTCAATCCCCCTTTTCCATTTTATATTTCAAACATTCTCTTCATGCATTATTAGTTCTGAAAAATTTTGCACAAATATGCCAAAGAGATGCAACAATTTCACAACAAAATCAGTTATCACGTAGGCTAAGAAAACAGTTGAAATTTCTAAAAAGTGACAGTTGCCATGTAAATAGTAAAAGACGTTCGAATCTCAGTTGAAGTGGAAGTGCTTTCAAGTGTGTGCACTGAAAGTTAAAATGAGGCGTGGGAGTTGAATTGTCAGTTCAACAATAGAGATGTTGGAGATGAGAGATAACTGAAACACAAATAGAAACACAGAAGTCCTAAATGAGCTGAACATTTTCAATGTTTGAATGACGCTATAAGGAAACGGTATTAGGAAGTTGGAATCTCTTCGCTGAAACAAACACACAAGTTAGCGTCTCCTGCTTTTTAGCCTCTTTTAAAACATTTTATAGTAAGTCTGTTTATTTCAAGAATGACCTTGCATTGTGTCATTTCCATGGCACCAGTAGGAAGATGTGCCCTATTTTGTTTATTTTCAAGGCACTGTTACATGTTTGAGGAATATTTCTGCAACATTTAAAACTGCAAGTAAAGAAAAAACTACTTCTGCTGAGTTCCTTTGTATGGAAACCTTCTTAAGGGGCCTCTTGGTTAAGAATTGTTCATACACTGAAACATACGTAATAATGAGAAGAATGAAGAAGTGGCTCCAAAAAAAGTGTAATACAGAATATGAGGGTAAATGGGGTCATGAGGTGGATGTTTTCCCTGTCCGTCACTTTTCATCTTTTCATCCAAACCACTACTGTCAAGTACTTTAAATCTTTTCCACTTCCACCTCTCTCTCTAAAAGGTTCCATCAAAATCTAACACATCACGCTCCGACTCACACACACACACACACACACACACACACACACGCGCAACTTAGAGGCTGAATCACCTGTGGCCGTCACTGTGACGTCAAATGAACTAAAGGGGAATAAACTCTCCTACACACACACACACACACACACACACACACACACACATGCGCGGATAAGTACCGTTGCCAGTGTGTGTGCTCAGCCTGCATGCTGTCACATGCACCCGCACACAAACAGTCCCCCCAGGTAACAGGGATTGTGCCTGACAGAGTCTTTTCAGCTTTAAATCATTTTCCGTCCATTCATGATTTTAAGTTCTTCCCTGTTCTTTTCTCAGTTTTTTGCCGTTCTACTTCTTATTTTCCACTGTCAATCAAACTCATCAACCTCCACAGACGTCATTCCAACTAAGCTAAGCTAAATAGGCTTGTTAAAGTTTCAAGCCCACTCAGTGTGAACTGTGATGTTCCAGTGTTTGACAGATGAGTCTTCAGGAGTACGGACCGTGGAAAGCAGGGTTAAACAAGTAACCCGAAATCCAAATGACCGCACTAATTTACCTCCACGCTGCTGTTGTCTGTTCAGATCGTGGTGACTACGGTTGGTAAAGTCACCGCAGAAGACCCGCTTCTCAATTCATCTGATTAGACAATGGAAAAAAAACACCAGGCACTTATTCGATCCGAGTTTTTTCAACTTAAAACGTTCAACTTATAAACAATAGTGGTTGAAAGCAGCTACTGTTGGCCTCTATGCATCCCTTCACTATCATTAAACGGACAAGCTGAATGCAAATTATGGCAGAAGCATTTAATTTTGCATCCCACAACCCATGTTTGGTGTAGCTGAGATGCGTACTGTCACTAGAATGGCACTCGGAGAGCGCAGACCTCTGCCAAGGCCAATGGCGCGGCCATGTGCTCTTAGGATGGTTTCCTTCCCCAAGAACTAATTGGGAACACATTATTTTCTGATTATTCCGACACCACATGAATGCAGCACAAATTCCCTATCTCGCAATGTAATTGAAAGTAAAAAAGGTATTCATGTATGCGTTCTGCTATTTGGATCCGCTCTAAATTTGAAAGGCTTCTTCTTTGGCCCGTGCTCGTCACCCTTCCAACAAGTTTCCTGAAAATCGGGCCTGTGGTTTTTCCATAATCCTGCTAAGAGACAGACACAAACAGACAAACCGAGCCAAAAACATAACCTCCTTGGTAGAGGTCATTAATATAACTGTTAACACGTAAAGACACACACACACACACACACACACACACACACACACACACACACACACACACACACACACACACACACACACACACACACACATATAAGATACAAGAAAAACAGTAAAGAACACCTCTTGAGGCCCTCAATTAAAAATGTATGTTATGCTGGAGTGAGCTCTTGGCTGTATCCGTTGAATATTTGATAAACAGTCTGACTTTTCTTTTTACACTGGCACCATTATGTTGCCTTGGGTATATGGGACAGGAAGCCACACTCTCCTACTTCCTGTTTGATAAGGCTGATCTCTGGAAGACTGGGAGGAAACCGCACCAGAGGAAACAGGGATGAGGAAAAGGGAAGGTGGGGCATTACGTTGACTGCTTTATTATAAATACAAAACAGGAGAGAATCAGAGAAGAAGCTGTGATTATGGATGCATTGAGAAAATAAATTCACTCCCATTGTTATGTTATTCTGGATGACGCAGAGACAGAATGGGACCTGCCGTGCAATTGTCTTATCAAATCAAAAGTGGTGAAAGGCTGAGAGAAGTGTGTCTGTCTGTATGTATGAGAGAGGATAACAGGAGAGCGGAGGGGTAAGGGATGATAGACAGTTAAAGTAAAAAGAAAACAGACAGCGAGAAAAACATACAGAAGATTGTCAGCGTTGTCACAAGATCCAAGGACTTGTTTTGTCTTTGTGGGAATCAGAGAAAGGAGGTGGGAGGGAGCCAAGAGCTACATGTGTGTGTGTGAAAGAAACTAAAACACGGTGATGAAATGTGTCTGTGTTTGTGTGTGTGTGTGTGTGTCTGTGTGTGTGTGTGTGTGTGTGTGTGTGTGTGTGTGTGTGTGTGTGTGACGGAGGGTGGAGGGACTCCAGGGAAAAGAAGCCCGACTCAGTCTCCAAAAATCCCTTTCATGTGTGATTGGGGCCGTGCCTCTGTCTCCTTGTTATCTCCTCACACAGGCCGGGTATCGCTTTCTCTGTGCTGGCTGACTCCGTAACCCACACCGAGTGTCTGCAACACAACTCTGGCCTGCTTCCCCTTCTAAACTGATTTGAATAAGAGCGAGAAGTGAATGGCTCAAATAAAGCTCTATATTATTCCTGTATTTTTGACCGAGCACATGTGTAGGCGTGTCATTACTATATATGAAGCCTATGTTTTAACACATTAAAAGGAGGAGGTGAGGATTACATCAGACATTTTTTTAGCAATAAGGGAAAAGAATAAGAAACAATGAAATAACAATAAATTAATGACATTCTATAAAAAAAAAACGTTTTAAATACACACAGGAATAAATAGAGTAGTTTATATGCAAATATATATTTGTATTATATATTTATTAGATATATAAAAAAATGTAAATAAATATATTCTGAAACAAATAAACAATGAAATAAAGATTCCTATAATTATTCTTTAATATTTTGTTATTCGTCTTAATTTATTCATGTGTATTTATTATTTTATTTACTTCTCTTTATATTTTTTCCCTTTAGAACAAGGAAGAATCTGGGCACACACATATAACACAAGTTATTCATAAATAAATAAACTTGATAACTAAATGAAGTGATAATAAAAGGTATCACATGATGAGCACTGTAAAAAAAAATATCCACGTGCTGTAAAAAAAGATATTTTACTGAGCTTGAGGAAATAACTTATCTTAAATCAATTGACCAAACATCTTGTGATTAAAATGTTTTCACTTACACAAAAATGCCATGAATCTGTAATGTGAATTTTAACCTTTTAACAGTGATAAAAAGTTACAAGTTATCTCCATTAATTTATCCTTCGGCGTCAAGTGGTAATTGCAGGTGTGTTTTTTGGATCTCCCTTTCACTTGTTTTTTTGAAGTTTCATCCTCTCTAGTCATCGCTCTTTTCTTTGTTCGGCCATAGTAAAACAGTGCACTACTTCACATAGTAGCGAGTGGAAATATGTTGTGTCTGCCCTCTGGCAGACAATCCACTGCTGGGTGATGGATAACGTGTCACTAACTGTGTGCCGCTTGTGAGTTTTCCCGGGAATTTCGCCACAGACACCCAGTTAATAATGCAAATGCATCAGTGCATTGCATTACATTACATTACAGTTCATTTGGCAGACGCTTTTGTCCAAAGCGACTTACAATAAGTGCAAACAATCATGAGGATACGACTCTAAACAGTGAGAAACTTGCAAGTACATAAGCTTCAAATAGGTGAAATCATAGAAGTGTAGAACAATAGCTTCAAATAGCTCTGCATCAACACCGTCTCTAAATGACATTTTTTTTTTTTTTTTTGCAGCTTTGTTTACTAGCTACCAACTTTTGATCATCTACAAAGAGATGTTGATGGAAGAATTTTCTAAAATGTTCATCAGCTGTCACGGAAAATGAAAAAAAGCTTTTAACCGGAGAAAAACACAGTTGATCTACTGCAGATGATGTATAGGTATTAATTGATATAGTTATTGAACTCTTTTATCTTTTTTGACAGTGGTTTTTAAGGCATTAGCAACAGTCATACATCTGTATAATCCTATTAATCGCTCTCAGGCTTTGTCTCTCCGTCTCTCTTCCTCTCCATCTTTCTCCCTTGCTCTCCATCTTCCTTTTTTTGCAACAATGCAATGTCAATGGCTTACATAAGCACATGCGTAGACGGAGAGAAACTAAGCCCTTTTAAAGTGTGGTGACTGAACCAGAAATTCTGGGGAAAAAAACTGTGAAGATGAAGAGACGGAAAAAACAAAAGAGAATCTTTAATTCTGATGAAAAGAGAACACATGAGAGCATCTGTGTTGTGTGTTAAAAGGCCTAGTTTGGATGAAGCGAATCAATATTTTACCCAGACTCTTCATCCCAGTAAGTCTGCATATACAATCAGAAAAGCAAAGCCAAAAACCCGCAAAAATTATTCTGTCAGGACATGAAAGGATGCATCCAAATGTTCTCATTGGACTCAAATCATAAAAAAGGAAATATATTCATGTTAGACCAGAGTCACCAGCCCCTCCCCCCCACACACACGTACTGTACACTAACTCAGACACACAGACACTAAAGGCTGCCAAATGTCAACTGAGATCTGGGGCAGCTTCCTCGCAGGCATGGCCTATACGCAGCCAGATGAGGTCCTGCATCCAGCCGAGCATGTGGTTGCCACGGTGACCCTGGTCTCTCTCCATCACCACCAATAAAAACGCTGGAAAATTGGCGAGGGGGGATTGTCTGGGAGGCATTCAGTGGAATGTCATGTGGTATTACCCCAAACAGAGTGTGTGTGTGTGTGTGTGTGTGTGTGTGTGTGTGTGTGTGTGTGTGTCAGTGTTGGACATTTAAAGGTTTTAAAAAGGGCCTTGGAGGTTGTCTAGATGCTCTGGTGTGGTAATAAAACACACACAAAGAGATGGCTTGTTTAACATCCGTTTAAAGGCTGTTTCTTATCTGAGATTGATTTACGTTTAGTAGCCATGAACAGCAGCACACTGCACCTGGGGGCTTTATTGCACTGATGATTACACAAGCTCATTGACTCGCTTTTTAAGTTCAACTATGTTATTAGGGGCTATTTAAGAAACACATGTGACCACATTTACTATCTTAGAGTTTCTGTCTTGGTGGTTATTGCTGTTAATTGCGTCCTCCGAATGTAAGCATTTAACCTGGTGTATTCAAAAACACACGCGCGCGCACGCACACACACACACACACACAGTCTTTTAGTATTTATTTATTTTATTTTTCAGGTGAGAAAGCTGAGAATCAAGCAGCGGCTTGTTTATGTTCTGCAGCAGAGAGAGAGGCAGCCACCGTGTCCTGTGAAACACACCTGGACAGCTGGTCTGCTCTCAGCCTATATTATATATATACACTATATATGTATTGTCTTTGCTCCGTCCTATAAGGGTGGGGCCCTTATATTAATTTAATGATACTGGCGTTTAACGGTCATAATGTGGATCGTGAAAGAAAATGTATATTAGTGTCACATTTCCAGTGTCCCATAACTATACTGAACTCGCATCAATCATTAATGATGACCAAAATCTTACAGGTTGCTAAAAGTTCAGGTCACAGGAAGCTTCACAAGCGCCAGCCAGAAACATGATGCGAAGGCAGAAAATGTTGATGTGAAGTATATCGTAAATCCCCTTCATGAAATGGTATGTATGTACAGTATGTATACATATCCGTGCAGACTTTTGTCTTCTGTCTTTGTGTGTATCCCATATGTTTATATCTCGTCTTACTTACGTCTTATAACAATAATAAAATGACAAGAAAAAACAACTTTAAAACCCATTGTCTTATGTGTCAAGTTTGACTCGCTGCTTCCACCAGAAGATATCGTCGATGTATAAAACTGATGAAACCCTTTAATGCACGTGAGCCAAATAGATTCAAATATTTTTAACTCAAGAGTTAAATGAACCAATTCACACGTCTGCTCTGCACACTTAAGTCATAATTAAGTCAATCACACACAAATTACATGGACTGACCCTCTATCCACATTAGCTGAATTTAGACTTAAAAGTGCAGCAAATTCAGTATATTTTGTATGTATTAAACTACATCGATTTTTTTTTACTCTTCATCGGTCACTGCCTTCATTTGCAGCCGGTCTGTCAGCCGAAAATAAATCATTGTGGGATTAATTGAAACTTGTTCGCTGCTGTGTCACTGTGTGTCCCTCAGTTACAATGAGGAAGCGGTGGGTGCTTGACCCTCAGTGACACTGGGCTGTGGAGGGAGAGAATGCACAGATTAAAAAGAGGAAATGTAGTGAGGAAAAAGGAGAAAGGACGAGACAAAGGTGTGAAAATAAAGGAAGAGGCGATGGAGAGGAATGGGTGGGGGGAGGCAGCATGCTGGTCATAGTAAATCTCTCTCTGGCAGGGCGGAGAGGAGAGGGCCATGTCCAGATTTATGGCTGCCTGCTGGGGTAATAAGAGAATGGATTGGATCCTTTTCAATCGGCCTCTTCACAGCCTTGTAGTGCCTGCAGCCAATATAAGAAGAACCTCAATGCTGCTGTATGATGATCTATATACCCTATCAGCTGCTACAATATGAAGACCAGGTGATTTACAGTGGATACACTTGTCATATGTAGGTCAGTAGCCCCTGTCTTCTCCCCTCAGATCTGGTTCTGCCAACTGTATCAGATGATTGTCTGCTGCCATGGAGATAGAAACTGAGCTGGCTCTGGTTTTGTTTTTTTGGAGAGAGAGACAGGCGGACAGACAGTTTTTCAAGTATGTGCACGTGCAGAGAAGCACCCATTGAGATGTGATGCAGGCAAAACTAATGGGCTAGTTAAACAGTATAATGGCAGGAGAGATGAAAAGGCACTTCCTCTTTCCTTCTTCCTGTTGATACCTTCTCTTCCCCACACTGCAAAGCAACACACAGAGAGATAGAAGTAGAGATGATACTGTCTGGATATCCGCCATGCCCTGCCTAACTCGAGGGAAAACTCCTAGTGATGATTAAGAATGTAGATATCGTTGGCCTACAGCAGCGTTGTGTTAATGTGCTGTAAAATTATTTTTTTATTTACTCAAAGTACTGTGTGTACACCTGCAGCATTTGGGGGCACCTTTTAAGTGGATATGGCAACCTTGTGAGCAAACTGCAATTAATTACTCATCCAGCAGATACAGAGCAACATCAGAATTAATTTAGAGCAGTGTTTCTCTCTCCTTACCAACTGCTGTGCTGCTATTGTTTTTTTACCTTGTGAGCCTGTGTGTGTCATCATGGCAAAATGTGTTACTGCAGACACCCACTGTAGCAGGAAACTACCACAGAAACCGTTATGAGTTCTTTGCTAGGTGTTTATATTTCTGTCTGTCTGAACGGACAATTTTTTTGAAATCACCTTAGGAAACACAAATTGTTTCATCCTTTCAACAGTCAATACAAGATCCGAAGATTATTGTGAAGATAACTTTTGTTTGTTTACAAGAAAACTCCACAGGGCACCTTTTGGTAAAGTTGAAGTTTTTTTTCTTTTAATGTAGTATTTGTACACTGTGGTATTGCCACTGTATGCGAATAGCTACCTCATCTAGTCTGTGTGAATCTGTTAAATGCATCAGGAATTAATATCATTCTACAAACAATCGTGTCCTGCAGCTCTTTACTTTTTCCATCTTGCTTCTAATCTGTTTTTAAGACTCATGAAGGGTGAACCACCAGAAATGCTTCTTCTAGGGCCCCTAAGTCACTAATAATGAATTACTTTCCGCGTGTTTAACACGCTACAGAATGATGTCAGGTATGTCCCAGTGGTATTATGTTAGCCAGATCCTCAGAAATAATTCTGACGGTTTGTAATTATGGTTAGGCTTTTTGATGGGTGGGAACAAAGCCCCAAACTGACTGTGCCCCTCAGGGCAGCCATTGTTGGAGCTGACTTCACCTGGACTTCTATGGTGGTGTTTGTCTGGTGGGTTTAAAAGGTTCTCCCAAAGGGAAATACTCCTGTAACATTGTGAAAGCACTGGCAGACTAAAACCACCGTTGGTGATGACATTGATACAAGCAGAATGAGTATCATAGCACGGGGCCTAGAAATCCTCCGGCTCAGTGTGACAAAATATAACACAGGGATCATAACAGCCCGTCGGCTACACATTCTGTGGTGAACAGAAAAGAATGAATGATGAAACGACGAGAAAAAAAAAAAAAAAAAAAAAAAAAAAAAAAAAAAAAAAAAAAAAAATCACAAAGCTGTGTTACAAGGAACATCAAGTTGAACACTACAGGTCATGATACACATGCAATTATCAGGCAACACAGATGTCTAATTGGATTAGTAGTCCCCGAATACGCTGCACAAAATATAAAAAATAGTTTTTGCCTTTATTCTGAAAAAGACAATATTCCTACTAAGCTCTTTACATAGCTTATGAAAATGATTATTCCACTAATATTCACATTCACAATTTAGCAATCAAATAGGACTGTTTTTAAGTTTCCATCGGTGGCGAACACAACAACAATTGAGACACATATTTCGAATGTGATGCCCCTAAAACCAGCATAATATTGGCACATCCCACATGTTTTAATTGAAAAATGCTACATTCGGAATAAGGCCTAATTCGGAATATTAATGTACTGTTTACATGACCCGTATGAAATTTGGAAATAGTCATATTTGAAAAATGTGTGGAATAATGGTGAGCATGTAAACTTAGTCATTATCATATGTGTAGTCTTGGGATTCCTCTCTAAGGAACCAGCGGTTTGTAACACTGTTGACCTTTAGCAGGGCAGTTAAGTTAACACAAGGCCTTGACCCCTCAGACAGCGATGTCACTATTAGCTGTTCCCAGCCTGGAGGCGAGGGAGATATATTGTTCTGCTCGACACTCCTGCAGCAGGAGGAGGCGGAACACGAGAAGGAGGATAACAAGTCTAACGGCAAACAAAGAGCAAGTATAAGGGAGCCAGGTTTCATGTAAACCTTTTCATACGGTCAGTATAAATCAACAGTTGTAGGAAACGCATGGTCAGATCAGAACCAAAACTAAAACTCCACGCTTCTCATTTACAAGCAAGAGATAAACTTGTCTTATTTTAATGAAGCCTCTAAGTATTATTCCAAAGTGGCCTTCGGTCAAAAGGTTAGGTGCTTTCCTGAAACTGACATGCTAGGATTGGGGTGGGTGGGACCTAGCCTTCACTAGCCAACTGTCAGGAGTCATAAACAATGCTGTGTCCCCCTTTACAATGCGACACCATTGCCTGAGGGAGGAAAGAAGAGCCAGATAATTGCACAACTTGTGTGTATGTTATTTTGAGGGGAGGGGCACAGGGAGGTGGTTTAAGGGATTTATGGATGCTTTTCCTAATCAACCTTCTCCAACAGCTTCACTTTTATGGAGGCATCATTTCACTGTCACAATGCTCTGATGGTCATTGAGGTTGCTCAAGGTTAAAGAATCGTGCTTGGTTGCGCGAGGTATCTTTGAGCGAGTGGGTTTTTCTTCTAATTCGAATGGCAAAGTTTAGATAATCTGAATACTCGCACAAGATGCCTGGAGCATATTTGATCTATTTCAATATAAAGCTTTCCTTAAAGCATTTGAACAAGGAATGGAGAACAAAGCTAGCAAAGCCGACTGCTTGTACTACTTGGAAGAGTTCACAGCCACAGGAATTGGTTCGTAGCTGCCAGCACATGGCTCTGGAACATGGCTACATTTTGGAAAAGGGTCTTTTACAAGAACATTTTGGGAATGAGTACAAGATCGCCACTGCATATATAGGAAAGGCTTTAGCGTGGCCAATAATAACAAAGGCTGAAGATGTTAAAGCCCTACAAGCCTATGCTTTATTCCTGCATGGATGTGGTAATGTAATGCAAGAACTTCATTACATGCAGGAGTTGGATATGCCATCCAATATGAGAATGGTTGTTTCTAAATTGCCATACAAACTCGGGGAACGATTGAGAACCATAGCTCATAACATGAGCCTCCAATAACTGGGCTCATTTCATTGACGTGGTTGAATTCCTTGATAAGCGAGAGAGTCTTTTCTGACCCGATCTTTGGAAACATTGAAGATGCATCACAAAATGTAGTTGGTGTAAAACCTTCCAACAATATCCGGCCACAGTCAAATAACAGAGTGAAAGGAAGTAGTTTTGTAACTACAGTAACACCAATGAATTATGTTGGAAGGAAAACAACAAATAGTTCAAAGCCACAGGAAAGCTCGGTATGTCAATGCTGTTACCGCACTCACCTTTTGGACAATTTCCAACAGTTTAAAAGAAGCACACAGACGAGATTCACTTTCTGAAAGAGAAAGGAATTCGTTTTGGATGCTTGTGTATTGGACACACAAACCGGGACTGTAATAAACACTTAAACTGTGAAGTTTGTGAACAACATCATCTCACTTCGCTCCATATAAAGAAATTGTATTTGGTGTCAGAACAAACTATTGAGCCCAAGGAACTAAACTACAAACTTCCCCTCAGACATGTGGGCGTACAGGGGCTAGAAAGGATCGCTGTATTCTCTCAATTATTCCGGTGCAGGTCAAATTCACTAAGGGAAATGAGGTCATACGGACCTATGCATTTTTGGATCCTGGAAGTTCAGCTGCATTCTACTCAGAAGATCTCATGCAGAAGTTGCATGAGATCTGCAACACAACAGGACGACAGGTACAGCCTAAAGTTGCCCCTTAAGAAACCTGATATCCTTCTACAAAACAAGTTTGCAGCGGCAAAGCAAAGGCTACTTGGAAAGAGAAGAAAAAGGAAAACCAGCTCTGCCACCTGGATTGTTTGAACCATCTGACATGTATGTGAAACGTCACTGGAGGCAAGTTCAATACATCTTGGATCTTTTTATTGTTTGGTCCACCTGTACTAATAATTATGGGCTGATGTGTAGGAGCCAATTAGTGCACCTCATAGGTAGGAACCAATGTTTGTTGACACACACCCAGATACACACATACTGTCACAGTCTGCTCCTCCTCACCTCACCTGCCAGCCACTCCCTCCTCGTCACCTCACCTTGGGCTCAGGCTGCAGCCAATTCACAATCAAGCTCTTATTTAAACCTCACCCAGTCACGTACTCTGTGGCAGAGTTGGCAAGCACCTATCAAAGAGTACAACAATGTCAAATTGAACACAAAAAAAAAA